>SJYW01025494.1:504416-521278 GCA_006410735.1 Raphicerus campestris
GAAGGATTGGGGGCAGGAGGAGAAGGGGACAACGGAGGATGAAATGGTTGGATGCCATCACCAACTCAATGGACATGGGTTTGGGGGAGCTGGTGATGGACAGGGAGGCCTGGTGTGCTGCAGTTCATGGGGTCGCAAAGAGCCGGACACGACTAAGCAACTGAACTGAACTACTCTACCCGCCCCACCCCTCCAGACTGCTAGATCCTTCCTCTTTCTCCACTCATGCCCCAAAAGATCTGCCAGGTTTCTGCACTGTCCCTCAACCTGCATGTTCACCCCGATAGGCAGAACCTCTTGCCCTGTTCTCCCCTGGAGGGCCTTGATTGTACAAATGCTCCGACACACTCCCTGAGAGGTCTGAGCAGGAAAGAACAGTCACTGATAAGAGCAGAACAAAAATGAGATTTAGAAGCCCTGACATTCAAGAAAATTTTCACAATTCAACTCCATGTCTCAAATCAGCCCAATCTTCTCACACTTCTAAAGGAAAAAAAAAAGACCAACCACTTCAAAGGGCAGCCAGTTCCCATGGCTGAACTTGTGCCTGGAGGTTCTGGGAGGAGAGGCCCTGGGCTTCGGGCACTGCAGAATGGCCTGTTCCGCCATCCCAGGGAGGCAGCTCACCTTTGAGAACCACCTCCTCCAAGGGAATGTCCTTAAACAGCTTGTGGTACTGCTGGTTGTATTTACTCAGTAGCATCTGCAAAACACAGGAGCTGGGTCTGAGAAGTCCCGGGGCCCTGCTCCAGCCACCAGGAAATAAGGCCACAGGGCGTGGGGGGCCTACGGGGTCTTAGCCGTGAAGCAGCAGGGGAGCAGCCAGTGGGTGAGGAGGGCTGAGTTCTGAGCACAGCTTGTTTCCTGGTGACCCGGGATCTTAACAGGCAGCCCATGACGGGAAGGGGACACAACACCCACCCAGGAGGGGACACAACACCCACCCAGGAAGGGACATCCACCAGGTTTCCTGTGGCCACAGAGTCAACAGCCACCAAAGTCAGGTAGCCCAGGACCCCCACCCCCAGCAGATAGTAAGAAGTTGGCCTCCACACACTTACCCCTTCTCGACTGCACTTCTTTACATCTTCACTCTTCAAGCCTTCTGGCCAGTACAGGCTGCAAAGGAGACAGGCCGTTGCAGGGGCAAAGAACCTCAAATCCTCCCCCCATGCATCCTTGGTGCCAGTGCTGCCCTGGCCTCAAGCCACCAGCTTGAGGCAGAGATTGGAGACCGGGGCTCGTCTCCAGGGGCCACAGCAAAGTGGTGAGCGCAACAAGCACAGAGCTTGCCCTGGGCAGGGACACTCCTGCTACAGGGAGGGGTCAGCTGTGCACAGCTACCCCCCAGCCCCAGAAGGTACAGGCAACCTGAGCCTCACCTCCCAGAGATGCTTAGAGTCGACCACCCCTGGGGTCAAAAACCCCCTCCCATTTCTCTGCCCAAGGGACAAGCTGAGGAGCAGGCCCAAGATGAATGAGCAGGAGGCCAGGGATGGGGCTCAGAATGGAGAGTGGGTGGGGTGGAGGCGTCAGACTCACGGCTCTGGGGCCTGGCCATGGGCCATGATGGAGCAGGCAGGGCTGCCCTCCTCACAGCCGCCTCCCTGGGCCTGCAGCTCTGCAGTGGGAAGCTGGGCAGACTAGCCTGACCTGATGGAGGCTACCAAGGCTGGCAGAGGTGGGGTGGGGGGTGGTTTGCTGAAATGCAAACCTTTGCCCTGTCCAGGTTGGCCTGAGGACAGGTGGGCAGAGAGGAGGATGGTAACCCGAGAAGCCTAGACTCTGCTAGGTCCCAGTGCCCTGGGCTAGGCCTGGGAGTGGGAGGAAGAGGCCCTAGGCAGCCTATGCCCAAACTGACCCCATGACGCAGCCTTAAGGCCCCCTTTCTTACAGGTCACCTCCCAAGGGCTGCCCACCTCCCATCAGACGTAGGTCTGACTGGGAAATGAGCCTCACCTGGTGTCTTGGGCTCTCTGGACCCCGCCTAGCTTCTCTGTGCTCTTCTTCAGAGAAGCCGTCTTCCCATGCATTTGTTGGTTGCTGAGGAGAAACGGGCCATCATCAGGAAGGCAGGGACGCGGGGGACACCCTTGCTGGCCAGCTCCACTATGCCCAGGGCAGCTGCCTCTGCCCTGCACCTGACACCGGCCCTGCTCTTCCAGAGGAGGCTAGAGCTGTCACAGTCTGGAGGCAGCATCCCAGGCAGGGGTTCGGGACGGCTGAGAGAGGAGCCTCACTTACCGGCCTTCCTGGAAGCCTGAAATCCAGTTTATGCCTGGGTCAGAAGGAGAATCAGCCTCCCATGGAGCTGCCAGCCCCACTCTTAAGAAGGCAGCTGGGAGGGAGGCCCCTGAGACTTGCTCACGTCTGAAAGCAAAAGTTTCAGAACACCCAGACAGTATGACCATAAACGTCCCAGCTTCTGGGAAAGGACTCTGAGCACTGGAGGCCTTATCAAGGCTGAGCAGCTGATGCGGCGCAGGTGTGTGTGTGAATGTCAGCTCATAGGTGAGTGTGGGCTGAGGGGGTGGGGCTGCCACACACCAGGAAGTGGCCTTGACACCTCAGGGTACCTCAGCCCTGAGAGACAAACCATCTCAAAAATGTCCCATAGACAGGGCCCGGCAGGGGGGAGACACCTCTCCCCAGGCAGGTGGGGCTCCCCAAAGGCTTTTCAGTTCATGCCTCCAAAAACAGCTCCAAAGCCTAGGGTTCACCCTTTCCTGCTCCTCCAGAGCAGAAAGACTAGGACTCAATCAAGCCTGAGCAGCCAAACTCGCTGAGTGAGCCCAGGGGTGATGGGAAGCGAGGGTGGCCAAGGCAGGGCAATGTGGGGGCCGTGAATAGGTAACGGGGTCTTGTGCACTGGTCTCTCAGCAGGTAAGGAGCTGGAACCTGTAGATCCCAGCGCTCCATCCCTCTCAGCTGTGTAACCAGATAATGTCAAAGTTCTCTTCAAGAACAGAGTTATCGCCTCAGCCGAGATCTGCCAAGACCATTCGAGGTTATTAACCTGGCCCCCTCCCACCCTACCCTCGTAGAGACAGGAAACTGAGACCCGCCAAGGGGCGGGCTGTACCAAGGTCACACGGCAAGGAACGAGATGATCTCCCCCACCAAATGGGCCCAACCACGTGGGCTGGTGACCTCTGTCCTCAACCTTATGGAGAATTTTGGTGCACATATCATGTATTTCCTAATCTTGCAAAGTAACAGGTTGTGCTAGTGATTTGACCCCTGACTCCTAAAGCTAGGGCTTCCTAGGTGGCTCAGCAGTAAAGAATCTGCCCACAATGCAGGAGACTTAGACATGGGTTCATCCCTGGATTGGGAAGACCCCCTGGAAGAAGAATCAGCAGCCCATTCCAGTGTTCTTGTCTGGAAAATCCCATGGAGAGAGGGTCCTGGTGGGCTACAGCCCATGGGGTCGCAAAGGGTCGGACACGACTGAGCACAGATGCGTGGTCCTAGAGCTAACTTCCGGATTTATCTGGGTCCATCACTGTACATTTCACAGAGACTCCCCCCAAAGCCTTCAGCTTTTAAAGCTTATTATAGAAAATATAAAGTATATAAAGTATGATGATCAAAAATCACGTATAACGGACTTCTCTGGTGGTCCAGTGGTTAAGAATCTGCCTTCCAATGCAAGGGATACCAGTTGGATCCCTGGTCAGGGAACTAAGATCCCACATGCAGAAGGGAAACTAAGCCTGCGTGCCACAGTGAAAGATCACAAATGCACAACTGAGACCCGACACAGCCAAAAATACATAAAGAAAAACAGTTCTTGAAAATCACCCATGAGCAAGAAATTCCCAGGAATTCCCTGGTGGTCCAGTGGTTAGGACTCTGCACTTTCACTTTGGAGGGGGAACTAAGATCCTGCACACTACAGGGCAGGGCCAACAATAAAAAAACTTCTCCCCCAGGTCACACAAAGAAAATATTTAGTCATAAATATATAATTTGTGTAAGTGGGATTATATATCACATACCTTGTATGCCCTGGTTTTGTTGCTTAACATGATTTCATGAGACATTCCCCATGTCACTATTTGTTCCTTGGATAGAGTCTCAGAAGTAAAATTAGTGGATAGAGAATGAGCATCTCTTAGGATCTTTTAGAGCCAGTTCCAAAATGCTTTCCAGATGCTATACCAATGGTGAGCACGGCCTTCAACACTATATGAGGGTGCCCACTGCCCTACACCCAGGCCCTACACTGGCTATGATCTTTTTCTCACCTTTCAAAATTGATAAATGAACATATATTGTTTTCATTTCTATTTCTGCTTACTGATAGGTTCAATACCTTTTGCCAAATACATTTTAACCACTGGGATTTCATCTGTGAAGTGTCTGTAAGTATCTTCATGTCTTTCTTATTGATTTCTCTCTACCTTCTTTGTTGAGAAGATTGATCCTTAGTTTATCATTTTTGCAAATATTTCCCCTATTTGCCTTTTTGTTCTGTCTGTGGTATTGCTCCTATATTTGAGTTTAATTTTTGTGTGGCAGATTCCAGCCCTCTCACGCATCTCTCTTTTCCTTTCTTGCTTTGAGTGCTTCAGTAGGAGAGGCCCCTGAGGCAAGTGTGCACAAGTCGAACAAGCCTTCACAAGCTTGAACCCTACAGCCCAGGAACCCTCTGGGCCTCCAGGGAAGAGAAGAAAGATGTAGGCTCCACTCTAAGGAATACATTCCAGTCCAGACAACCAAAGATAAAACAGGACCCCAAGAGGGAAGAGGAGGAGCTGGGCCATGGCTTCAGAGGCAGGAAGCCTGTCACTTAGATACTAGAAAGTGTGATTCAAGTTGCCAGGGCTGCATGAGCTCAGATGACACATAGAGTCAAAGTTACAGCTGGATTCCCAGAGCAAAGGAAGCTGAGCCTCACCAGCTGGGTGGGACTGCGATCCTGCCTGGCTTCCTCACCTAACCCTGCATGGATAATCAAGACTTTCCATGGATTCTAAACCTAACTAACTCATCCTTAGGTTCAAAGACCTCAGGAAGAGGCGCCTGCCTTGGGCCCTTCCCCAGCCTAATGATGAGCCCTCCTGCAGGCTCTCACTGCCCCGAACCTCAGGCTCCTCTCAGACACCTGTGGGTGAGCTCTAACTGCCTAAGTGTCCCTCCGGGACACTTCCGCCATCACCACAGTCTCTGAGCCTAGGGCAACACCAGTATGCCCCTCACATTTGTGACATGTGTAGACCATGTAAGCGAGATCAAGAACAGAAGCTGGAGGATAGAAGGGCCATGAGAATAACAAAAGAAGGCTGCTGTGATTCCCATAGCATCTCCCTGAAGAAAATAGGAATGGAAAGAGGGACGTCCCTAGTGGTTCACAGGTTAAGACCACACTCCCGATGCAGGGCGCATGGACTCCATCCCTGGTCAGTGAACTAAGATGCCACGTGCTTACAGTGGACCAACATTTACTATAGTGCTGCCAAAATTTTTTTAAAAAAGAAAAGAACAGAAAGAAAACAGGAGAAAACATCTCAAATATGTTTAAACTAAAAGTAACCTCTTTTCATATGATGATCATGGTGGTCAAAAGCCAGTCCTTCATATCCATCAATTAAAACCAACTCCTCCTGATCATCCTGATAATGCTGTTGATTCAGAGACCCTGGATATGGCTGAACTGCACTGGTTTCAAAATCATCTTCAAATCAGACTCTTTACTAATTCATCTTCTTTCCCATAGTATTTGTTTAGATGAGTAGAAATAAAGAGATGGGAGCAAAGTCCAATGAAAAGCTAGGTCTGGGGCAATGGTCATCAAGAATTCACCAACATTAAAACAAAAAGAAAAAGAAAATAAATATATATATAGAGAGAGAGAGAGAAGAAAAGGACACGGGAAAAAAGAAGAATCTAAAAAGAAAAAAGAATTCACCAACAGAACCAGTCAGGCAGGGTCCGTGCAAGGAGCAACAGGGCTCTGATCCAGAGAAGAGAGATGGCAAGAGCAGGAAGCTGGAGAGTGGGGAGCCAGCCTGGGTCCCCCTACCCTGCTGGCAGCCTCTGTTCCCATAGAGAATTACTCCATCAAGTTGCTTTTGCTCTCTGGGCTGTGAACGACACCTCCTGCCCAGGCACCCCCATCCCACCTCCACATGCAGACTGTGGAGTTAGTATCAGGGGTCTTCAAATCCATATCTATTTTTTCAATCAAAGCTACAAAATACATCATTACTGTCATGAGGAGGGTGGAGCAGGGGAGGCTCAGTATTTTGGACATTAAAGTGGGTTATAGGGATTTCCCTTGTGGTCCAGTGGTTAAGAATCGCCTTCCAATGCAGGGGACGTGGGTTGGATCCCTGGTCAGGGAACTAAGAGCCTACATGCCACACAGCTAGAAAAAAAAAAAAATTACCAGGCATCTGAGGGAAACAGCTAGAATAAAAGTTTGAGAACAAAACAAACCAAAATAAAAAACCAAAAAGCAGAAGGAGTTGCAAAGGCTTGAAAATCCCTCAGATGAGGCCCTCTCACCCTACTGAGCCTGATGGGAGGGCAAGATGCTGATCTGGGGGATACAGCTGTGCTTGCCCCACCCCTGGGCCTCAAGCCCAAAAAACTCAGGCCACCTGCCCATCCCTTCCACAAATACTTGCTGAGCCTATCACCCCATGAGCCTGGTATGAAACTGCCCAGCCCGAGAGAGCTGCTGAGAGGGAGGGGCCAGGCAGCTAGCACTCAGAGATGTTGGGAGAGGAGCCAGGCCCCTCAGGAAAGGGGAGACACAGAGAGGAGGTTAAGAGAGGGAGAGAGGCAGTGCAAAGGGGACCCAGACAGCAGAGCTTTGCTGCTTCCCACAGGCCCCAGGGACAAAGTCTCAAGGGACACCACACACACACACACACACACACACACACACACACACACACACACACACACACACACACACACACACCACACACACACACACTCTCGCTCTCTCTGCTCCCCCACACTCAAAATATCTGTACTAGGCAGACACTCTCCAATCCAAATCCCTAACGGTGATACCTCATCCCTCCTGAGCGGCTGAGCCTGCCATCTAGATGGATCCATCAAAGTGAATTTAGTATCATGTCCCCAGATCTGCTTCCCCTTGAAAGGCCCCATCCTCCACATTCCCCAAGCCAGAGTATTCAACTCACCCCACACCCCATCAACCCCCAGAACCCCGAGAGCCACGATGCCATATGCTGTGCCCACTCCTGCTGTACTAGGCAAGCCCAGGCCACCATCATCTCTCTCCTGGATGCTGGCATCAGCTTCCTAACGACACCTGCCCCCTGCCCTGCTCTGCACACCTGGCCCTCTCCCACATCACACTGCCAACAGAGCCATCTGCAGCCCAGATCTGAGCCTGCCAACCACCCCCAGCCCGCCTCCTGACTCTCCTCCCAGAGCTCCTGCTTGCCTCCTCAGCTGGCCTTCCTGCTTCCTTTCCAGCCTCACCCATGCAACTCAGTGGCGCCCCTTCACCCTGCATGTTGGCTCTTCCTGGGATTCCTTGCCATGCTTATCTACCTGGAGAATTCCCCAGTCATCCTTCTAAGTTAGTTCAGCTCAGCTATCACCTCCTCTGTGAAGCCTTCCCAGCTTTCCCCCAGCAGAGCTGGGCATCCCTCCTCTGTGGTCCCTTGCCCCTTTTTTCACGCTGCTGCTCCTGCACTTACCACCCCAGTGCTTGTCTGTTTAGACATCTGAGTTCCACCAGGCGTGTGTCTTCTACATCTCTGTACCCCCAGCACACAGTAGGCACCCAGTGTTTGCTAAAGGAATGAGTATGAAGGAGAGACCGAAAAAGAGGCATGTTGACACTTGAAGACGGAGAAGGGGAGGAAAAAAAGCCAGACAGTAAGTGTGAAGGAGGGACTTCCCCTGTGATCCAGCTCACAATGCAGAGGGCCCAAGTTGGATCCCTGGTCAGGGAACTAGATCCTGCATGCCTCAACTAAGACCCAGTGCAGCAAAATAAATAAATGATTTTTCATAAAAAGAGTGAAGGAGGTCCAGAGAATGATGGGTGCCCAGCAGTAAGGGGAGGGGTGGTGGACAGGAGCTGATGAGGGTCACCCACAGATGGGCCCTTCCAGGACCCCCAGCCTGTGAAGCAGGCAGACGGCCCAGCCCAGAAGCACCAGGCATCAATCCGTGCTGGCTGAATAATCAAAGAGGAGCTCAGGCGGGAGGCAGAAGGCATACAGAAGAGGATAAAGTGGCTCAGACAGCATGGGATGGGGTATGTGGGGGAAGGCACAGGCTGGGCCACTCCTGCCCTCACAGTAGTGCTCACTGGCACTCCCTTGGCTTACCCAGCCCCCCGCCCCACCCACAACCTTCCCTAACCACTGCGCAACCTCCCACCAAGGCTCCTCAAGCCTTAGGCAACAGCAGTGCCCGTGGCTGATGCTGAAGAGGAAAACTTGACCAGGCCTGACGGTGTGAACCAGCTAGGACCGCGTGGCCACAGGAGGGTCCCCTTGGGCGTCTCATCCCCCAGGGTGCAGGTCCACACACTCTCCCGAGTTGTCTCCTAGTGGGCATCTGAGATGCTAGAGCCTCCTGTGGGTCCTGTCAGCTCTTCTCAAGGCCAAGGACAGCTCCACTCTCTCCTGTAAGCAGCCAGGATGCTGGGCCCCGGTTGGTCCAAGGAGAGACCTCTTCCAAACAGAAAACACAGCAGCAGCCCCTGAGAATGCAACGCCACAGACCACGGATAGAGCCCCTGAGGGACACACACATCCTGGAAGGAACATCAGCCGCTGGGGCTCCGTGGCCGGACCTTAGGGCACCTCCAGACTCCCCAGCTCTCCCTCTCAACACACAGCTCACCACTTCACAGAGAAAAGACACCATTCTGTTAACTCTGCTGGGGGCACATTAGAATTACCTCTAGAGCTTTTTAAAAAACCAAACAAAATGATGCCTGAGCCCTGTTCTCAGAGCAATTAAATCAGGATCTCTGGGGACAGCATTTAGGTAACTACACGTTTTTAACTTGTTACTGACATTTCATTTACATATTAAAGAGTGCACAGAAAATAAGTGTACAGTGCTATGTATTTTGCCAACGGACCAAACCTGCAAACCTGCCCCCCAGGCCCCTCCTGCTCCTTCCTACTGCCCCTACCCCCACCTTGGGTCAGCGACCAACACCAGCCTGATCCCAGCAGCACGGGTTGCCTCTGCCTCTCCAGGGGCTTTCTGTGGCTGGAATCATATGCTGCATGTTCTTCTACTCGGCAACATACATGTGAGACCCATCCACAGTGCTGCGTGTGGTTGCAAACTGTGCGCTTTCACCCATCTTTAGAATTCCAGTACATGGACAGATTGCAATTGATTAATTTTACCGTTGAAGGGCCTGCTGCTGTTGAGTGTTCAGTTTTTGCCTATTACAAAACCCTGGCTACAAACATTCCAGCACCTGTCTGGCAGACACAAGTATTCGTTCCTACGGATAAACACTTAGGATTGGAAATGCCAGGTCATGAGTTTCAACTTCAGACTTTTAAAAGCTCTCAGGTGATTTTAAACCCCTCCTTTCTTTGTGGTTCAGAGAGAGACGCGGACTTCCTGGTCTCCATGGCTAATCTTCTCTCCTGGGCTCTGGACCTGGGGCCCTGTCCCTCCTGTGCCTCCACCTGGCCCTCCAGAGTTCCAGGAACTTCCTTGGCAAGACAGGGAATCACACTGTTAATAGAGATTTCTTTCATCTGTGAAAGTCGCAGAGTTCATTTATTGAGTTGTGCCAAGGAACTAAGACCTGTCTTCTTGTGTGGCAGGGCCAGCCTAAACTACATACACTGTGTCCTTCCCAAGAGCCTCCCTAGCTTTTTCTTGGGGCCACTGTCCCCACATACAATGCCAAAACTGGTTAACAAGACCTCTCTCCAAGGGAAACCAAATCATGTGGACAGAGTCAAGCTCATCAGCTGAACTCAGAGTCAGTTTCAATCAAAACACTGAAACCAGAAGACAAAAGGCAACCTCCCTTTGCAAAAAATCAGTCTATGATTTCTTACACAGAAGCTGCACCGCACTTATTTGCTAATAATTTTCTTATGTCCATATGCAAGACAACAACTTCACCCTTTCCACCCACAAGAAAAGGTAAGACTTCCCTGGTGGTCGGGTAGCTAAGACTCCACGCTCTCAACGCAGGGGGTCTGGGTTTGACCCCTGGTCAGGAACTAGATTCCTTGTGCCACAACTAAGACCCAAGGCAGCTAAGTAAATAAAAGGGTTGTGTTGGTTTTTTTTAAGGCAGGGGGAGAGAGAATTCCATAACTGAACTCCTCTCTGAATGTAAGGGACGGGGCTCTGAGTTGGGGCCACATGCTGAGTGCCTGCTCAGCAACCCTGGCAAAGGACTCAGGGTGTGGCAGGCACGAAGCCTAGTCACAAATCCTCCTCCCTAGGAGCTTTCTGAGAACCCCTGGGCCAGGAATATGCTCAGTTTCCCTTTACAGCCTTCAGCTGTTTTGAAATAATGGGAGACATGAAGGATCAGAGGCCCAGCTTCCCAAGACTGCCCATTTGTACAGAGGACCCTGGCTGTGGCCAGCGGAGCCACAGGTGTGCTCCAGACCTGAGCAAAGCCACCTGCAAGCCACCTCTCTAGAAAGAAAAACTGAGCTAGCCCATCAGGTTCTCTTTCTGATGAGTCCTAACTGGGAGATATGGGAGGTGGAGGTGGGCGGCCAGAGGCAGTGAGCCAGCAGGAGAGAGCTGCACGTGTACTTGGCCAGAGTCACTGGGTGGACCTGGAGANGTGTGGAATCCCACCCAGCCCCAAACATACAGGTCTGAATTGTGACCAAGTAGATATAATGTCATTTATTTTAACACCTTCATGTTGTTGGGCATTTAGATTATTTCCAACTGCCGTCATCTCTTTAAGGTAAATATTTTCTGCATCAATTTTATATTGGTGTTTCTCTTACTGTGGATGATTTCCTGAGACTTTTTCTTTTTGTCATGGGTATCCTGCTGAGACTGGTAGTAGCATTGTACTATTACATGTTGCTCAGTCCCGACTTTTTGCAACCCCATGGACTGCAGTCTCTGCCAGGCTCCCCTGTCCTTTACTATCTCTAGGAGCTTGTTCAGAAGGGGTATGATACATTTTTGTGATTTTGAAATTAAGGTCTTGCTGATATCTGTGACCTCTTCCGTGTGAGCCGTGCCTGCCTCATTGTTTAGTGATCCTGCTCTTGTGACAACTGACCTAGGGAATGGTGCTTCTGAGAGATGGGAGAGGTGGCACTTCCCTCATCCTCTCCCCTCTCACCTGCTCCAAAATGCAAGTAGAGTCAAAAATATATGTACAGTGACAAAAGTGTCATGAGGAACAAAAGGTTCTGGAACTAATTTAACTTTTCTTCCAAGATTGAGAATTTGGCAGCTCATGGAGTCCTAATTAACAGAGAATATTGGTTCTAAGGAGTGAATGAGTGACAACAGAAGAAAGGGCTTTGATTTCAAGTGTGGAGAGAAAGCAAAGAGGTGCAGCCAGCTCTCTTTACAGGTAAATAATGAGTGCAGGTATGTTTCTGCCCAGGNAATTAACAGAGAATATTGGTTCTAAGGAGTGAATGAGTGACAACAGAAGAAAGGGCTTTGATTTCAAGTGTGGAGAGAAAGCAAAGAGGTGCAGCCAGCTCTCTTTACAGGTAAATAATGAGTGCAGGTATGTTTCTGCCCAGGATGGTAAAGGGAACCAGGAGGAAAGGAAAGAACACAAGCCCTGATGGGCTGGTAATTTTCTGATGGGTTATAAAGATGAGTATTGACTGTAAGATTTTTAGGAGTAAAACAATATTTTTTGCATCTTAATTCAATGAGGAGCTTTATTCCAACACTGGGACTTTTTTTTTTTCACAATGATAAAAGATGGCAGGATAATGAAACTGTCAAATGTTTGACCCTGGAGGTCAAGGAAAAAGCCTTATCACAAATCAACAACACCTAGAGCTAGCATAGAGCTGGCGAGCCCAATCAATGTCTCCTGATGTTCCTTGAATGTGAACCAACCAGCAATGAGTTCCATTGTCCGTCCTTGCTATTCAAGCAACAGCTTTATGGCTCTCCTTAGTTCGAAGTTAATTCAATCAGTATTATCAACAAAGATATTTTGTGAGGTACTGTCGTTGTTTCAACCTTCTTTCTCCTCTCAGTATTGACAGTAGAATTTCAAAATATCAATTAGCTATTTATATAAGTCTGGTATAATTTGAAAAAAATACAAAGATGAAGAAGATGATAGGAAGAAGTATAAAATATATAGACAACCAATTCAGGAAAGATTAAAAAAAAAAAAAAGAGCAGGAAATTCAGCCAAAGAAAACTAAGAGAATAGAAAGAAATAATAAAAGAAACAAAGCAAAAATGTTTCTCAAACCTAAAGAACATGAGCCTTTAGACAAAAAGGACTCCCAAAGTACCAAACAACTCAAATAAAAAAGACCCACATCTAGACATGTGCTTTGGATTTTTACATAACCAAGATTAAAAGACATTACTAAAAAGTTCAAGACTAAAGAAAATCACTGAAAAAAAAAAAAAAAAGGATTACATCAGCAGTACTGAATGAAAGGAACAGTAAAGCAAAGTTGTCAAAATCACTGATTGAAAATTATTTTGAAATGTTATTTGTTAGCTTCAGCTACTGTCTTTTCTTATGTGCCTACATTAAGGAAGATATTTATGTGTTTGCTATTTATTTTTTAAAATTATTAACCAATACATTTAGATACACTATTGCTATTCAGCTCATCTCAGCTATTTTGAGTCACCAGAAGAGAAATTCTAAGCAAATGATAATGTTAGTTTTTTCCTAAAATTTCACATCAACAGAAATTTGTTTGGGTAAAGAGAACACACACTCTGGGATTTTTGTTTCTTCTTTGCCAAATTTTCTTTTGTCTGTTGACATATATAACCAATTATATAGTCTTCTTTAAAGTTTTGGAGATTTTTGGTTTCTTTTCTGAAAGTTAAACTACTTTTACCCTTTCATTCATGTGTTTTCTCCACAAACATTTACTGAAGATATACCCGGTGGGAATCCGGGAGACTGGGGTTCAATCCCTGTGTCGGGAAGATCTCCTGGAGAAGGAAATGGTAACCCACTCCAGTATTCTTGCCTAGAAAATCTCATGGATGGAGAAGCCTGGTAGGCTACAGTCCATGGGGTTGCAAAGAGTCAGACATGACTGACTTCACTTTCTTTCTTTCTTTCAGATGGTAAATAAACCACCTGCTGTGCAGGAGACCTGGGTTCGATTCCTGGTTCGGTAAGATCCTCTAGAGTAGGGAATGGCTACCCTCTCCAGTATTCTTGTCTGGAGAATTCCATGGACAGAGGAGCCTGGTAGGCTACAGACCATGGGGTTGCAAAGAGTCAGACATGACTGAGTGACTTCACTTTCTTTCTTTCTTTCTTTCAGATGGTAAATAAACCACCTGCTGTGCAGGAGACCTGGGTTGGATTCCTGGTTCGGTAAGATCCTCTGGAGTAGGGAATGGCTACCCTCTCCAGTATTCTTGTCTGGAGAATTCCATGGACAGAGGAGCCTGGTAGGCTACAGTCCATGGGGTCCCAAAGAGTTGGTCACGACTGAGTGACTAACATTTTCACTTTCACTATTGTAGATTATTCACAGTGATAGGTAACTGTTGTATTGTTGTATAAAACAAATAAACTTATTATTATTATTTTTTTGTCTTCACAGAGCTTATAGTCTAGTCGGGTAGTGGGTAGTTGGTGACAGACAACTAAGGGAATCGGTAATCAAAATCCAAGTTGAGAGGACTTCCCTGGAGGTTCAGTGGCTAAGACTCTGTGCTCCCAATTCGGAGGGCTCAGGTTTCACCCCTGGTCAGGGAATTAGATCCCACATGCCTTAGCTAAAGGTCCTGCATTCGGCAGTGAAGATCCAGCACAGCCAAATAAAAATAAACATTTTTAAAAAATCCAAGTTGGTAACTGCTGTGATCTAGTCTGGAGTGGGCTAAAAGATTCATAGGTCAGCTATTTCAAACTGCACAGACAGCAGAGAAAGCTTCCTGGGGGTGTGGACAATGTAGCAAAGTCTTGAATTTTTGTTTTGTTTTGTTTTAAAAGGAGAATCTGGTTGAAAGGAGGCTAAGGAATTGAATTCCTAAGGAATTCGGGCACTAAGGAAAAAGCATCCTTTTCAAAATGAGGATGCAGGAGGAAGGGTTTATAGAGCATGAGGACTTGCAGACAAGGGGAAGGGGAGAGAGCTGGCAGGATCAGGTCACTAATACTTAGACTCTCATGCTCGTTTGGGCCTTATCTTGAAGATGGTAGGGGCATGTTCTAAAATGGGAAGGGGAGTTGTAATAATGTGTGTGGTTTGTTAAGAAGATACTCCAGTGAGTATTTAACATCGGGGCAAAATTGAAGGCAAGAATGTCAGAAGGCTGCTTATCTGGCGATCAGGAGAGATGGAGGAAGAAATCATGAAATCAGGAAAGAGGCATGAAAAGATGAAAAAGATACTGCACAGAGATTTTTGCAGGATTCCATGCTCAGGTGGACACAGGGCTTTGGGATAGAGAGAGGCAAGAATAACTCAGCCCAGGTGGGGGATATTCAGATGAAAATGCACAGATGCCATTAAGTTATATGCATGGAAACTCCTAGGAGACACCGGAGAGAGTTCGAGATGGAGTGCTATCTGCATACAGTTGGTGACAACACTGAACTAATGGCCAAGGTCACTGAGGAGAACACGTGAGATCACTCAGGGAACCCTGAGCCCTCAGGGCTGGGTAAAGGAAAGCACTCCAAGAATGAATGAAACTGGAATACCAGACAAGGAGGCTAACATTCATCTAATCTTGCAGAGGCGACCAAGTAAAAACAAGGACAGAATATTTTTTGTTGTATTTTGCAACAGAGAAATTACTGATGGTCTTAGCAAGGGTAAGAGGCTGTAGCTATAAATAACCTCATTTGAAACAGGTTGTAAAAGATTTTAGGACAGAGGCTTCACCATCTTTTACTTTTGGAATGTGGGGATGGATTCTGACGTTGAAACCGTTTTGTCCAGAGTGAGAGACAAAGCTGTGGCGGGTTTCCAGATTCTCCCTCCCGTGGGAGGTGAGGGAGATGCCGTGAGATGCCGTTCCAGTCTGCTATGTGGTCATTTGTCCTGGCCTCATGCAAGCTTTCAGAACTCTCTTAAGAGGCTCAAGCAGAGGCTGTCACTATAATCGCCAGCCCCCGTGTTTCCATATTCCAGAACATTGTAACGTCTGTACTTCATCTGATCCTTCTCTGGCCCACGTCCAGCACGCTGTCACTGGCTTTTACTCTTATCTTGTGCTGAGTTATTTTTCCTCCCCTTTTCCAGTTCTCAGTGTTCTACTTACTATTCCCAGCCACTTACTGGAATAAAAACACAATCATTTTATTTGATTTTTTTTCTCGTTCCCTTTTTTCCATCTTCTTTCCTCCCTCTCTTCTTTTCTTCTTATCTTCATTTCCTTTTGACATCTCAGACTTCACAATTCCATTGATTGAACGAATTTTGAGATCCTCATAAGTTTATTCTCTATATAATCTCTACATTTCTTCTGCTTTCATAGTTTACATCTCTTCACTTGACTGGCTCTGAAACTCCTCAGTGAAAAAGCTCAAGACAGTGAGAAGGAAAGAAGCTGTTCTCAGTGGGGGCAGGCCTCAACTTTGCAAAGGACTTGATCCATCACCTACTAACCGTGTGCCTTGTACTTCGACAGCCTCTGAAGAGGGATGCTACTAAGAGATAATGTGAATATATCATTCGACTTAATAGAACAAACAATTCTACTGAAACCTGTGAGATAACAAACATAAGGCTTCCAAGGTGGCTCAGTGGTAAAGAATTCACCTGCCATTGCAGGAGCCTCAGGAGACAAAGGTTCGATCCCTGGGTCGGGAAGATACCCTGGAGGAGGAATGGCAACCTATTCCAGTATTCTTGCCTGGAGAAAACTCTGGCTTTCCTCCATTAGGAATGGGCTTTTGTTACAGTGGAATAAATTGTGCTATTAAATATTAGATTGTGTCAACATGTATTAAATTTGACTCCTTGTGATGAGCTGGAAAATTCTTGGGCCGAGTCCAGAGTTCCTAATGCCAGAACTGCTTCTTTATCGATAGACTCAGTCACACTGGTTGGTCCCAAGAGTAGGACTGACTAAGTCAGAGCACACTCTCCAGAAACACACTCTTTTATTGCTGGCTCGTGTTCTGGCCTCAACAATCTGCTGCATCCTTTTGGAGATCTGGATTTGATCTCATGTTGCAGATGGTGATTGCAGCCATGAAGTTAAAAGACGCTTATTCCTTGGAAGAAAAGTTATGACCAACCTAGATAGCATATTCAAAAGCAGAGACATTACTTTGCCGACTAAGGTCCATCTAGTCAAGGCTATGGTTTTCCCTGTGGTCATGTATGGATGTGAGAGTTGGACTGTGAAGAAGGCTGAGCGCCGAAGAATTGATGCTTTTGAACTGTGGTGTTGGAGAAGACTCTTGAGAATCCCTTGGACTGCAAGGAGATCCAACCAGTCCATTCTGAAGGAGATCCGCTCTGGGATTTCTTTGGAAGGAATGATGCTAAAGCTGAAACTGCTTTGGCCAAGTACTTTGGCCAACTCATGTGAAGAGTTGACTCATTGGAAAAGACTCTGATGCTAGAAGGGATTGGGGGAAGGAGGAGATGGGGATGACAGAGGATGAGATGGCTGGATGGCATCACTGACTCAATGGACGTGAGTCTGAGTGAACTCCAGGAGTTGATGATGGACAGGGAGGCCTGGTGTGCTGC
>SJYW01025494.1:522789-554633 GCA_006410735.1 Raphicerus campestris
AAGGTGGCTCAGTGGTAAAGAATTCACCTGCCATTGCAGGAGCCTCAGGAGACAAAGGTTTGATCCCTGGGTCGGGAAGATACCCTGGAGGAGGAATGGCAACCTATTCCAGTATTCTTGCCTGGAGAAAACTCTGGCTTTCCTCCATTAGGAATGGGCTTTTGTTACAGTGGAATAAATTGTGCTATTAAATATTAGATTGTGTCAACATGTATTAAATTTGACTCCTTGTGATGAGCTGGAAAATTCTTGGGCCGAGTCCAGAGTTCCTAATGCCAGAACTGCTTCTTTATGGATAGACTCAGTCACACTGGTTGGTCCCAAGAGTAGGACTGACTAAGTCAGAGCACACTCTCCAGAAACACACTCTTTTATTGCTGGCTCGTGTTCTGGCCTCAACAATCTGCTGCATCCTTTTGGAGATCTGGATTTGATCTCATGTTGCAGATGGTGATTGCAGCCATGAAGTTAAAAGACGCTTATTCCTTGGAAGAAAAGTTATGACCAACCTAGATAGCATATTCAAAAGCAGAGACATTACTTTGCCGACTAAGGTCCATCTAGTCAAGGCTATGGTTTTCCCTGTGGTCATGTATGGATGTGAGAGTTGGACTGTGAAGAAGGCTGAGCGCCGAAGAATTGATGCTTTTGAACTGTGGTGTTGGAGAAGACTCTTGAGAATCCCTTGGACTGCAAGGAGATCCAACCAGTCCATTCTGAAGGAGATCCGCTCTGGGATTTCTTTGGAAGGAATGATGCTAAAGCTGAAACTGCTTTGGCCAAGTACTTTGGCCAACTCATGTGAAGAGTTGACTCATTGGAAAAGACTCTGATGCTAGAAGGGATTGGGGGAAGGAGGAGATGGGGATGACAGAGGATGAGATGGCTGGATGGCATCACTGACTCAATGGACGTGAGTCTGAGTGAACTCCAGGAGTTGATGATGGACAGGGAGGCCTGGTGTGCTGCGATTCATGGGGTTGCAGAGACATGACTGAGCGACTGAACTGAACTGAACTGAAGATAAAAAGATTATTTGGGAGAGAGCAGGCAGGCCTAAGCAAGTTTTTGTCAATAATGGCACTGACTTGGTTTTCTAAGGGCAGGAGATCTCTCCCAAATGGGAAGCATTCACAGTCCATAAGATCATGTCAGCATCAAGATGAAAGAGAGATACCTCAAAGCATGGACATCAAGACCTCGCCATGCATAGAGCAAGATGCCTTTTCATCAGGATGTGTACATTAGAATCTCTGCTTCTCAGATGTCCCTGGAAGCGTCACTGATCTAAGGAGCTCAGCACCAGTATTACACATAATAAGGTTAAATATAAGCTGAACTTGAGAAGGTGATGGATTGGTCATGCAGCCTCTTCTTGCCCCCAGGAGGTGCTTCCCCTTCCACAGTGTGTATGCCTGGGGATTGGAGCCTGTGCACTGCAGGTGTCCCCGCTGTCCTCATGTCACCCCCCTCACATCACTGTCCTCACCACCCTCATGATCCCTGCGGTCTGGGACCCACACACTTCACCCTCTTCATAGCCACTTGGAATCTGAATTTTATACAGGGACATTCCAGGAAGACAGAAACCACCAGAGAGACATTTTCAACTAAGGTGCAGGTGCTTCCTAACTGGCTCAGAGAGGTTTCTATTCCCATGCAAACATTTCTCTACCCTGGCAATATCTCAGGTCACTGAGACCCCATGGGAAGGTTGCAAAGAGCCATGCTTTTAAATGCTAAGAAAGTTGGTTTGAAAGAATGCTAAGTTAGGCCAGGCCGTCCACCTTGAGTACACAGTCTGGTGGGAAGCAGCTCTACGCTCTGTGAGTACAAAGACTATTTGGCTCACCGAAGTCTTTACATGGCCTAGCATAATCCTTAACACATAGGAAATGATCATTAATCACTGGGGAATACATGAAGTTTTAAAAGGAAAAATGCACTTGAGGCTTGAGGGCAATTCTTGAGCATGTAATTATTAGATTTCCAGTTGCAAAACTGGTTTTTTTCTGATTAGTCTCTGATTTTTTTTTTTTGGGGGGGGGGGGTTCTGCTGGAGTGCTGAGCTTTGACTTTGCCTGTTTGCCAGAGGGGTGGAGAATGCCGAAGGCTTTGAGATGAGCTTAAAAATGACACTCTACTAATTAAGCCCATCCAGTGAATTTTTTTTATTTCAGTTATTGTATTTTTCAGTTTCATAATTTCAGCTTTGTTCTTTTCCATAACTTGCATTTCATATTCTACTTTTTCTCACTTGTTTGGAGATAACCTGTAATCGATTGCTTGAGCATTTTTATGATGACTGTTTTCAAATTCTTGTTGCTAATTCCAGTGTCTAATTCATTTTCATGTGGACATTGGTTGATCGTCTTTACTCATTTGTGATTTTCCTGGTTCTTGGTATGACATGATTTTTTGTTAAATTGCTTCCTGGAATTTTGCCTCTTATGGGCCCCATTTCTTTTATTCATTTATTTTTGGCCTCATCCTGAGGCATGTAGGAATCTTAGTTCCTGACTGGGATTGAATTTGCATGCCTTGCAGTGGAAGCGTAGGTTCTTAACTACCGGTCCCACAACAATCTCATATTTTTGCAGTCATCCTGTTTAGGTTCTAGGTTTGCTGGTTGTGGTTCGAACGACTGTTTAATTCTCAGGGCCTCTGTCGAGCTACTGTTGTCTGCTTGGTTTGTCCGGTGCCCCTGGGAGGCCACTGATCCCTGCTGGGAGGCCTGAAGGGATGGCAGTCATTTGTGCATCGTCCCCTTTGCCAAGGCCCCCAGAACATCTTTGACTCAGGGGACAGGGGCTTGGATATATGACCCCAGCCATAAACCCGGAGCCCCGGATGTGAATATACGTCACCCAGCCGTAAACCCTGGGCCCCGGATGTAAGTCCGCCAGCCATAAACCTAGGGCTCCAGTTTAAGCCCGCCAGTCGTAAACCTGGGGCCCCGGATGTATAACCCCAGCCATAAAGCTGGGGCCCTGGGTGTATAACCCCAGCCGTAAAGGTGGGGCCCCGGCTGTAAATCCTTCCGACATAAAGTGGGGGTCCAGCAGTAAAGATCACTGCGGTCCGGTTTTCAGTCGGTTATGCCCGAAGACAGCAACCCGAATCAGCGCTGTAACCCGGCGCCCTACGCTGAGCTCTGGAGGAGAGCAGGCCTGCCAGGCCTGGGCATCCCACGCCCTGGTGCCTCAGGCCTGATGCCCGGCGTCAGAGGACTGCGGTCACCACAGCAGAAGGCCACTCCCCAGGCCTCCGTCTCTCGACCCAGAGGGCTCCGACTGGACGCCGGCCCTCAGGCGCCTCCGTGGCAGGAAGTGAGCGTGCGTGTCTCCCTTGGGTCCCCGAGCTGGCATGATGGGCGCAGTCTTAGAGTGCGGCCCCTTTTGACCGTGGTGGGGGTGAGGGGTTGTTGAGGCTGAGACCGCCGCCTCCCACCCTGGTCTCCTTGGGCCTCTCCTCAGGGCACAGTGAATCCTCGACTGAGCCAGGCTCTTCCCAGGGCCAGCTGTCCGCGGGGTCACAGGTCCGGGCACCTGGGCGGCACGAGAGGCCGGCTCTCAGGGGCGGGGGCCGGGGCATCGGGCAGGGTGCGCCCGCCGGCCCCTCGCTCTGGGATCGTGGTCCTGTCCCGGCCTGGCAGGCAGTGTAAAGGTGGACCGAGCTTGCAGGTTGGCCTTCGGACCACAGCTTTGGGGTGTGATAGGAGATAGTGGTTCTGTGTCGGCACTCCGTCTGAGGCAGATGCTAGCCCGAGGTGGAGTGCTGAGGTCCCCCGGGCCGCCCCTCGCCTGGGGAGGGGGTCCAGCACAGCACTGCGCCCCGCCCCGTGCCCGAGCTGCTCCGTCTCTGTGGATCCTGGTCTAGGGGTTCGGAAGTTGCCTAGTGCGGCCCTTTGCTTCACTTGGCCTGTCATCACCATAGTGTCTTTCCAGAGGTGATACTGCAGGATGTGAAGATGGCAAGGTGGGAACGGAACAAGTTGGGAGACATGGTGGTACCTCCTGTTGGACTGGGAGCATTTTTATTTTTTCCCTAAATGGGCTGGTTGGCCAGGGTGGAGCAAAAACCCTTATCTCTCAGCACCCTGCCTCTCGTGCAGGGCAAATTCCCTCCCAACTTTATTTGATCGTGGATTGTGGCATGTTCCTGTTTATCCAGGGAGGGGCCCTTAAACAAGAGCATTTGTCAGGTATCTCGGGAGAAAATACACTGATATGCCTACTCTTAATTCAAGGGATGTATTCGATATTGTTCTCCTGGTTTCATTACCAGGCAGAGTGTCTATAAAGTTGCTGTTTAGTGCTTTTATGAAACATACAAACTGTAACTGGTTGAAAACATTTTTTTTTTTGGTCACTTGGGGATATGTTAACATATTTTTTCTGATTAAAATAGGTATCATATTCATAGTAGTAACTTGGAAAATACAAAAACAGAAACTACCCAAGGCTCGCCA
Source organism: Raphicerus campestris (assembly GCA_006410735.1). Taxonomy (NCBI): domain Eukaryota; kingdom Metazoa; phylum Chordata; class Mammalia; order Artiodactyla; family Bovidae; genus Raphicerus; species Raphicerus campestris. Next base: position 527,261 of record SJYW01025494.1, read on the forward strand.
TCCACAGGTGGCATCTGTGAATATTTTGTTGTTTCTTCCTATGTCTGTTTGTCTCATACTTGAATGCAATTTAGGTGATGACTTTTTTTCCCCTTAACATCTAATGATCATGAAATAATTCAATTGTTCAATTTTAGCACTTTCAGGAAGCTGTTCTGTGTAGTTGTAAAATGGAAAAGAGAAGGATTTAATATATTTACTCTTAAGAGAGTAATCATCATTCTTACAAAGAAATTAATAAAGAAGGTAAACATTTCTCATCCCTCCATCGCTTAAACATAAGAGCTGTAAATTTTGTCTCTTTGCTGATTTATTTCTCCATACTTTCAATGCTTATAGGACTATTTTTGTTCTTAAATGGCATGGTTTTATTTCAAGTCAGTATATTACAAATAACTTTACATACCAAAATATCATTTTTGCTTATTTCTCCTAGAGGCATTTATTTTTTTAATAACAAGAATGAGAACTTTTTTTCATTTAATAAAAAAGTCTAATGGTGCAACATGATTACTGAGGAAAAAATAGTCCTCTTAGGTTATTCATGAAAAAAAGTCTCATCATCTTAGAATAACTTCTTTCCTGTATCTACTTCTGTGTACAATTTTTTTAACCACATATTATGAATTTTTTTCTCACAAAAATGAGATTGTAATATATATTGTTAACAGATTGTTCAAATATTTGATCAGATGTTAATATAGTGAATATTGAGTTCTTTTCAGTTTAGTTCCTCAGTCCTGTCTGACTCTGTGACCCCATGGACTGCAGCACACCAGGCTCCCCTGTCCATCACCAACTCCCAGAGCTTGCTCATCTCATGTCCATCGAATAGGTGATATCACTCAACCATTTCATCCTCTGTTGTCTCCTTCTTCTCCTATTTTCAATCTTTTCCCAGCATCAGGGTCTTTTCCAATGAGTCAGTTTTTTGCATCAAGTGGCCAAAGTATTGGAGTTTGAGCTTCAGCATCAGTCTTTCCAATGAATATTCAGGACTGATTTCTTTTAGGATGGACTGGTTGGAGCTCCTTGCAGTCCAAGGGACTCTCAAGAGTATTCTCCAACATCACAGTTCAAAAGCATAAGTTCTTCGGGGTATAGCCTTCTTTATGGTACAACTCTAACATCCATACATGACTACTGAAAAAAACCGTAGCTTTGACTAGATGGACCTTTGTTGGCAAATGTCTCTGCTTTTTAATATGCTATCTAGGTTGATGATAGCTTTTCTTCCAAGGAGCAAGCGTCTTTTAATTTCATGGCTGTAATCACCATCTGCCATGATTTTGGAGCCCAAGAAAATAAAGTCTGTCACTGTTTCCATTGCTTCCTCATTAGTTTGCCATGAAGTGATGGGATCAGATGTCGTGATTTTAGTTTTCTGAATGTTGAGTTTTAAGCCAACTTTTCACTCTCCTCTCTCACTTTCATCAACAGGCTCTTTAGTTCTTCTTTGCTTTCTGCCATAAGGGTGGTGTCATCTGCGTATTGGGGTTATAGATATTTCTCCTAGAAATCTTGATTCCAGCTTGATTCTGGCATTTTGCATGACGTCCTCTGCATATAAGTTAAATAAGTAGGGTGACAATTTACATCCTTGACATACTTTCCCAATTTGGAACCAGTCCATTGTTATATGTCCGGTTCTAACTATTGTTTCTTAACCTACATACAGATTCCACAGGAGGCAGGTCAGGTGGTCTGGTATTCCCATATCTTGAATTTTCCACAGTTTGTTGTGATCCATACAGACAAAGACTTTGATGTAGTCAATAAAACAGAAATAGATGTTTTTCTGGAACTCTCTTGCTTTTTTGATGATCCAACAGATGTTGGCAATTTGATCTCTGTTCTTCTGCCTTTTCTAAATCAAGCTTGAACATCTTGGGGTTCACGATTTATGTATTGTTGAAGCCTGGCTTGGAGAATTTTGAGCATTACTTTGCTAGCCTGTGAGATAAGTGCAATTGTGTGGCAGTTTGAACATTTTTTGGTATTGTCTTTCTTTGGGATTGGAATGAGAGCTGACCTTTTTCAGTCCTGTGGCCACTGCTGAGTTTTCCAAATTTGCTGGCATATTGAGTGCAGCATTTTCACAGCATCATCTTTTAGGATTTGAAATAACTCAACTGGAATTCCATCACTTCCACTAGCTTTGTTCATAGTGATGCTTCCTAGGGTCCATTTGAGTTCTCATTCCAGGATATCTGGCTCTAGGTGAGTGGTCACTTAAAGTATGTATAGTGAATATACTTAAAGTTAAATGTTTGAGTATATCCATAATGATTTTATTCCATTTCAAAGTGGATTTATTGGACCAAAGGGTTGAGTCTTTCTAAGGTTTTTATAGGAATGAACAAATTTAGCTTGCACAAGTATTTATCAGCTTGTCTTTCCCTCAGTAGTATTGGAGGATCTTCATTCGTCCTGTCTGGGACAACATTGGATACTCTAACTTATATTTAACGTTTCATAATTTCTTAGGTGAAACAGTGTATTTTCTCTTCCAAGTGACTTGTTCATATCCTTTGTCCATTTGTCTATGAAAGTGTGTGTCTCTTCAAATTTTATCAGTCATTTATGTTCTAAGAATATTAACTCTCTGAGACTATATCTGTGGGAAACATTGCCTCCAACTTCTAAGTTGTTTATCAGCTTTTGAGGCCTCAGGGAATTTTAGTTATGTATGTTATTATTTTTGATAAATTAACTTTGCAAAATCAGCTTGGGAAGGTAAGTTGGTTTTGACCTTCCATTAAAAAAAAAAAAAGAAAATCTTATTGGCAAGTGATATGTTTCCAGTTAGAGGTTTGTTTTTTTTTAATTAATTTGCATTGGAATATTGCTGCTTTGCAATTTTGTTTTAGTTTCTACTGTACAGCAAAATGAATCAGCCATACATATACATATGCTCCTCCCTTATGGACTTCCTTCCCATTCAGGTCACTATTAAGTAGCGTTCTCTGTGCTATACAGTATGTTTTCATTAGTTTTATATTTTATACGTACAATCAATAGTGTATATGTGTCAATTCCAATCTCCCAGTTTTTCCAATTAGAACATTTATTTATTAGTACTCTCCTAACATTCTTAAATGAAAAAATCAGGTGAAATAAATGCCTCTGATGTGGGGACGGCACACGTATTTTCCGAGATAATTGTATAAACAGAAGCTGCACTTTTGGTTTTAGCTGGTAGACTGACCTCCTTTCTCCATGGCTCATCCCTCAGTCAGTTAAATCTACAGTAGGGCATCTCACACTTGCCAAAGAATGAGTCTCCTTGTTCCCACTGGGCACAGACTGAACCTGTGTCTCGCGGTGTGTGTAAGTCAGCACAATGATTGTGAAAGGCCGAGATGCAGAACTAGGTTAGTAGNTGATTTTTACCTTCAATTAAAAAAAAAAAAAGAAAATCTTATTGGCAAGTGATATGTTTCCAGTTAGAGGTTTGTTTTTTTTTAATTAATTTGCATTGGAATATTGCTGCTTTGCAATTTTGTTTTAGTTTCTACTGTACAGCAAAATGAATCAGCCATACATATACATATGCTCCTCCCTTATGGACTTCCTTCCCATTCAGGTCACTATGGTGCATTAGTAGCGTTCTCTGTGCTATACAGTATGTTTTCATTAGTTTTATATTTTATATGTAGAATCAATAGTGTATATGTGTCAATTCCAATCTCCCAGTTTTTCCAATTAGAACATTTATTTATTAGTACTCTCCTAACATTCTTAAATGAAAAAATCAGGTGAAATAAATGCCTCTGATGTGGGGACGGCACACGTATTTTCCGAGATAATTGTATAAACAGAAGCTGCACTTTTGGTTTTAGCTGGTAGACTGACCTCCTTTCTCCATGGCTCATCCCTCAGTCAGTTAAATCTACAGTAGGGCATCTCACACTTGCCAGAGAATGAGTCTCCTTGTTCCCACTGGGCACAGACTGAACCTGTGTCTCGCGGTGTGTGTAAGTCAGCACAATGATTGTGAAAGGCCGAGATGCAGAACTAGGTTAGTAGGATGTCAGAATGTCTGTGTGTGCAGTTCTTCAAATGACTTTAATCATGATTTCCATGTCAACGTACCAGAATTATTACATGTAAAATCAAAGATTATTCCTCCATCAGGTTCATCAGGGCAAAAAGGATTCTGGTTTGTGCCAGTATGTGAGAGGTTGCTCATGCAGACTGGATTCCCCAAACTTTTCTCATTGTAATAACTTCAGAACTAGGATGCTACACTGGTTATTCCAAGGAATTGATTTGGCCCGGAGTTGCAAGGTCTATGAATGGATCAAAATGAAGACCTTATTCCAATATCATTTCTCTAGACTTGTTTGGAAGGTGCTTTAATACTTTTGAATCTGATATTTTAGATTGCTTAGTAGGCTTGCTGAAGACCCCACCACTCCCTGTTGTCTGGTGCCCAGTTATTTCTGTCTTGAATGTTACCCAGTTGGTCTGTCACAGCATTTGCGTTTGGTTTCCTAGTCCATACAGTAGATACACGTGGAGCTGTCAAAGCCAGAAAGATGATGGAGGGTGAGGGGTGGGGTTGAGGTCAGAACAGATCATTAGATAAGGTGGAAGGGGAAGAAAGGTGGCTAGGAGACCTCTTGCTAGAACAGACAGCCTGAGGCAGCTGCCCTAACCAGTGAGTGGAGACTGGGAAAAGTAACATCTGTGAAAGACACGGGAGGACCAGGGATCAGAGAAGCGGGGTAAACAGAAGGTGGGCTGGGGTGTAGTGTGGCAGCAGGAGGGTCCCCAGGCGCAGCTACAGGTCTCGCTGGCATCCCCAGGTTGTGACTGGCTGGGTCTTGCAAGGCCTAGGTGTGTGTCTGGAATCAGGTGTTCGTCTTCTCCCACCTGCCAGTGTCTTTGGCTTGAGCACGGGGAGCTGTGAAGGCAAGGCATTGATAACTCATCAGGATTGTGTCTCTGAGCTGCGAGTTCCTGACTCGCTTTTCTACTAGCCTGGTGTCACTTCAACAGTGTCCCGTTGGTTGGTCACAGAGCACAGAGACAGGGTGAGTAGAGAGACTCACCCTGTGATAAGCCAAATGAGAAAGAATTTTTTAGTGTCCCCGTGGGCTGGTGTATGGCAGAGTCCTGCTGCCCAGGACTTTACAACCTGCACACTTTTCCACTGACTTCTGGAGCACTGTTTTCTCCTCTGAAAGACAGANCCTGGTGTCACTTCAACAGTGTCCCGTTGGTTGGTCACAGAGCACAGAGACAGGGTGAGTAGAGAGACTCACCCTGTGATGAGCCAAATGAGAAAGAATTTTTTAGTGTCCCCGTGGGCTGGTGTATGGCAGAGACCTGCTGCCCAGGACTTTACAACCTGCACACTTTTCCACTGATTTCTGGAGCACTGTTTTCTCCTCTGAAAGACAGATGCTAACAGTCATTAGCCCTCAAGGTTACTGAGACAATCAAGTGAGGTCGTCTTGCAAGTGTGCTCAAAGTGACACTTGGCCCAAGGTGATACCAAGCATTCAGTAAGTCTTTCTTGGCTGCTCTCACGTTTACGTGGAGCCTGGTACTTTGGTAGATGTTTATTAAGGATGATGTACCACTGCTAGTGCCCTATGCTCATTCTCTCACTCCCACAGCTCCAGGAGCAGGATTTAGGGGAAGCACACTGATGTGTACAATTTCTCTTTCCTAAGCCATATGTAAAAAAAGGTAGTGACGCATAAGCCTCTTTGACAAATGTGTGTTAGAATGAAATGAATTACCTCGAGATTCCATATCATCCAGCTCTAACATTTTTAACTGTGTCATAAAATCCTCAGAATGTTGGCTGGGATAATTCTTTGTGCATGAAGCTGAAAAATGATAATTTTTCACTTTATAGAACATAAAATCGCTATATGTTTTACAGATTCTCTTATCTGAACCTTTTAGTAGCACAATCTAGGAAAACATTGTATTTCTAGTTTAAAAAGTAGTAAAGAACCCTCCGCCCCAAACCTGTAATTTTATGTGTACGTTTTTCTGGAAGGCAAATGGATAGCAGATAGCAGGGGCCTCACTGTAGCCTGTTCCTGGTAGAGAGAGATTCCAGAAGGGTGAGAGTGAAGATTCCGGTAACTTAAAAGTATTTCAATAACATCCATAATAGTCACTGGAAACATCAAGTTAATTTCTCAATGATCATATATAAAAGGCTAGTCTCCACATTTAACCTCGGTGCCTGGTAAGAGGAGAATGACAGTGATTGTTTAATTCATGAAAAGTTAAAGAAACAAAGCTGTGTTGTGCTTGGGCAATGATCCGTCTCTGTGTTTTATTTTCTAGAAGATGCGATGCTTGCCTGTCACTTTTCTCTGTTTACTCTTAAGAAATACAAGATATAAAGTATTCATAGGAAGTCCTCATTCATTTTATTGCTGAATTTTAGGTTCAAATTAAATTTTTACTACTTAATAGTTATCTTATTTAGTAATGATCATGCTGTTTTTATTGGTTACATTGTGATAAAATCTAGTCTGTGAAATTTATGAGACCTTCTGCTATACTGTCTGTTGAATAATGAGATAGTATTACACACATAGAAGGTTTCTTTATAAAGGACCATTCTGANCTTCCTGACCTGCATACAGATTTCTCAAGAGACAGGTTAGGTGGTCTGGTATTCCCATCTCTTTCAGAATTTTCCACATTTTATTGTGATCCACTCGGTTATCCATTAAGAAAACCCAAAACTAAAGCCCAAGAAATTAGTTCTCACATCATATCACATATAAAAGTAAATTCCAGATTGATAAAAGTCTTAAATGTGAAAAGACAAAAATGTAAAATTTTAGAAGAAAGCAAGGAGAATGTCAATAATCATGAGATTTGGGAAGGATTTTTAAACAAGACATAGAAATGCACACCATTAGGTAAAAGATTGTTACACTTGACTATATTGGGAAATTTTGCTTATCATAAAAATACTAAAAGACANTTTTAGAAGAAAGCAAGGAGAATGTCAATAATCATGAGATTTGGGAAGGATTTTTAAACAAGACATAGAAATGCACACCATTAGGTAAAAGATTGTTACACTTGACTATATTGGGAAATTTTGCTTATCATAAAAATACTAAAAGACAAGCCATAAATTAGAAGAAAATATTTGTAACACAAGAAGTCAAGTGTTTATAATCCAGAATATATACATATATATTTTCTTGTGTATGTGTGTGTGTGTGTAAAAAGTTGACAGAGAGGGAAGAAAGTGCATAAAAGACACAAAGAGTCCTTCTGTGGGGTTCGTGCTCACGAACGATCGCTATCAACACCCAGAGAGATACAGAAACTATCTTAGGATAATAGGAACTGGAGAGCAGTTGAATGTGAGGCAAGTGATGGACCCTGAACATATTTCCATTTTTCTTCTAGTTTTTATGTTTACAGAAGTTCCTGTTGAGGCAATAGGTGCCCTGGATGAGTAAGATTATGATTTAAAAAAAAAAAAATCCACGGTCTCCTGAACTGGAGAAACCAAGAAGAGAATCCTAAAGGAGCCAGAATGGCTGCAGAATGGAAGAGAACTCCAGGGAGGAGGAGGAAAAAGAGGGACATCTGACTCTGAATGTCAATGCAGCCCAGGGCTGAGCATTGGATCCCACGTGCTTGGGGCAGACTGACAACAGCTGCATCAAAGACTTCAGGAGCTGCGCTCAAGTCTGGCTATTTCGTTCAGCAGTGGCATGAGGCTCTTTACACTGAATCTAGTCAAGCTGTTTGCTTGTGCTAATAAAATAAGAACATCCATACTCTGAGCAGTGGAAGAAAACCCAGAATTTCCACAGTATGGTAGACATAATCCAGAATTACTTGATCTACAGAGAGCCAGGAAAATGTGACAGCCCTTTCCCCCCATCTTAAGGGAAAAACAGTCAGTCGATGATAGCCCTGAGACAACCCAGGTTAGACTTATCAGGCAAGACTTAAAGTAATATTGACACTGTGGTTGATGTGTTTAAGGGAAACATACTCATGTCAAACAAAAACATAGGAAATGCTATAGAGAAATAGAAAATAGAAAAGTGACTGAATGGAAAATCTAGAACTGATAAAAATGCAAAGTAAGTTCACTGGAGGAGCTCAGTTGTGGGTTAAAGAAGATAAAAAAGGGGTCTGAAGACTTGAAGATAGACCACTAAAAAGTATAAAATCTGAAGAAGTGAAACAAAGTGGTTGGAATCATAGGGAATTGGAGACAGTTTCACAAGTCTACCTTATGTGTAATAGAAGTTCTAGAAGGAAAGAGAGAACGAAAGTTATCTTAGAACAAAATGAGAGGATGAGACAAAAAAAAATAATTGAGGAAATAATGGTTAGGGCCTTCCCAAATTAGGTGAAAAATATAAATGGACAGATTCAGAACCTCAAACAGGATAATATAAAAAGGAATCATGGCTAGTCCAATCATGGACAAATTGCTGAAAATCAGAGATGAGAAAACCTTGAGTTCACCAGAGAAAAATGACAAATTATATACAGGAGAGTGATGATTTTAATTATCACAAATTTCTCATCAGAAGCTATGGAGGCTACAAAAAGGTGAAAACACCTTTTACATTGCAAAAAAGGAAGAAACAAAACACATGATAACCCGAAATTCAGTGTTCTGTAAAAATATCCTTTTAAAACAAGTAAGGACATTTTTTTCCCCAGAAGAAATATTAACTAAAGGAAGTTTTTGCCATGAGACCTATACTACAAGAAATGCTAGACAGTGTTGTTCAAACTGAAGTGATACCAGAAGGAAACTTGGGTCTTTAGGAATGAATGAAAAGTGTCAGAAATGGGAAATTTATGGGCAACCATAAAAGGCATATTTCTCAATTTCTTTAAAAGCATAGAAATATTTAAATATTATAACACTGTCTTATGAGGTTTATAAGGTAGGCATGCAAAATACATAAGAAGTTAGTGTAAAAATTAGCACTAGAAGATAAATGTTTACTGTGGTTGCAGATTTTTTTTAAGTGAATTGGTACAGTATTAATAAGTAGATTGATAAGTTAAGGATGATTATTGTAATCCCCAGAGCAACCGTGAAAACATGCAAATCTGTACATTTGAAAAAGTTTAGTTTTTCAAAGTAGAAATGAAAAGCATTTGTATAATGTAAAGAAGGTGGGAAAGAAGGAAGACAAACAAAAAACGGAGCAGCAAATAAGAAGATGATAGACTTAATCTGAACATATCATGCTTACATTAAATGTTAATGTAATATGAAAGAATATCAGCATGGATACTAAAGGGAGAACCACCTGCTGTCTACAAAAGATGATTTGCTTTAAGTTTAAATATATTTTAAAAATGGATGGACTAAAGCTATTTGAACTGTGTATGTCAGATAATTGGAATTACTGTATTAACAGCAAGTACCTACAATTTCAAGGCCAAAATTGTTATGAAGAATAAGAGAATTCCAAACTGAAAAGTGTCCGTTCATCAGGAATTCATTAATAAGCATAAATTTGTATGCACCTAGTAAGAAAGCCTCAAAATATTATACAGGAGAAAAATATCAATAGTTTGAAAGGGAGAAATAGGAAATTTCACAAACATAATCTTCTCTTAGCAATTGATGGAACAACCAGACAAAAATTAATAAAGACATAGAGACTCTGTTAGTTACCTTGAGCTGTTGATAGAACACTGAGCCCCAAACTACAGAGTGTACACTGTTTTCAAGTGCATGTGGTATGTTTGTCAAGGTAAATTCTCTCTATTGGGCCATAAAACATGTCTCAGTAAATCTGAAAGGCTTGAAAGAATACAGGGTTTGGTCTGGTCACAATAGAATTAAAGTAGGAATCAATAATAAGCTATCTTGAAAACACCCAAATGTTTGGAGAACATCACACTTCTAAATAATTCATAAGTGAAAGGAGAAAAATCTCAAAATTAGAAAATAATGAATGATAGGAAAAGTAAAAAGCATCTGTTCTAGAAAAACATCTACTTCTGCTTTATTGACTACATCGAAGTCTTTAACTGTGTGGATCACAACAAACTGTGGAAAATTCTTCAAGAGATCGGAATACCAGACCACCTGACCTGCCTCCTGAGAAATGTGTATGCAGGTCAAGAAGCAACAGTTAGAACTGGACATGGAACAATGGACTGGTTCCAAATTGGGAGAGGAGTACGTCAAGGCTGTATGTCGTCATCCTGCTTATTTAACTTCTATGCAGAGTACATCGCGTGAAATGTGAGGCTGGGTGAAGCACAAGCTGGAATCAAGATTGCTGGAAGAAATATCAATAACCTCAGATACGCAGATGATACCATACGTATGGCAGAAAGCAAAGAGGAACTGAAGAGCCTCATGATGAAACAGGAGAGTGAAAAAGCTGTCTTAAAACTTAACATTCAAAAAACCAAGATCATGGCATCCAGTCCCATCAGTTCATGGCAAATAGATGGGGAAACAATGGAAACAGTGACAGACTTTATTTTTTTTTTTTGGCTCCAAAACCACTGCAGATGGTGACTGCAGCCATGAAATTAAAAGATGCTAGTTCCTTGGATGAAAAGCTGTGACCAACCTTAGACAGCATCTTAAAAAGCAGAGACATTACTTTGCCAACCAAGGTCCATCCCGTAAGCGCTATGGTTTTTTTCAGTAGTCATGTATGGATGTGAGAGTGGAACTATAAGGAAAGCTGAGTGCCAAAGAATTGATTCTTTTGAATTGTGACATTGGAGAAGACTCTTGAGAGTCCCTTGGAATGAAAGAAGATCCAACCAGTCCATCTTAAAGGAAATCAGTCCTGAATATTCATTGGAAGGACTGATGCTGAAGCTGAAACTTCGGTACTTTGGCCACCTGATGCGAAGAACTGACTCATTGGAAAAGACTCAGATGCTGGGAAAGATTAAAGGCAGGAAGAGAAGGGGACGACAGAGGATGAGATGGTTGGATGGCATCACAGACTCAATGGACATGAGTTTGAGTAAGCCCCGGGAGTTGGTGATAGACAGGGAAGCCTGGTGTGCTACAGTCCATGGGGTCGCAAAGAGTCAGACATGACTGAGTGAATGAACTGAACTGAACTGGACTGATATTTTGGGGATGCATGCAGTTTTTATAGGGATATTTACAGCTTTAAATGTTTGTTTAAGGAAAGAAAAAGTTCTAAGTAATGCCCCCACGGTTCCATCTAAAGGGGACAGGAAAAGAAGAGTATATATATATGAGAATATCACTGCTCACCAGAAGAATTCGGATTCTGAGCACAGTGGGACACTATTGCATAGTCATTAGAATGGGTAAAATTTAGAACAAATGTCCATCTATATGTGGAGAAATTGAAACTCTCATGTACTCCTGGTGAGAATGAAAAATGGTGCAGCTGTGTTAGGAAACTGTTGGCTTTAAAATGTTAAATATGACGTAGTAGTAACCTTAGAATATTGTAATAAAATTTATCAGTTNCCCCTCCCCCTCACTGCATGCAGCAGCTTCATGGGCTGCTAGAATTTATCCAACACATCCCAAAGGACATCTTGGTTGCCTCCAATTGTGGCAATTATGAGTAGAGTTGCTGTAAACATCGTTTTAAAAACTTGAACCAAAATCTCTGTAGCCAAATGCAGGTAGCATTTAATACTTGATATTCTTTCCCACCTCCATCCCAGGCGTGTTCTTTTTTGCCTGGAAATCCTATCACATGGGGCTTGAGTATTCTAAGAAGAAATCTAACAAAGGAAAGTTGTTGTGGAGGACACCTGCCCAATGGGAGGGATGATCTTGTCCTTGTGTCTAGTGAGTTGGGGTTCTCAGAGGTCTGGGGAAGTGACCTTGCCCCCAGATTGTGCCAGACTTTACCAAAGAGATGCTCACAGCACCTTCTTCAACACCGATCCTGGCCTGGGCGTGACATAGACACAGGCTGTCTCTTATACACATCTCAATATTTCTGCATGATATAGCCTAAAAATTCAGAAAGTACAGCTCATAAAATTATAGGAAAAATAGATTTTAGAGATTTTAACATATATGTTTGGAAATTTTCAACTCAAGTATACAAAAAAAGTACAAAAGATAATCTCATGTATAGAAGTTTCAAGTGTGCAAATATATATATATATGATGTATGTATACATATATATTCTATATGTAAATTTACATATAAAAATAGAAATTTCCACTTCTGCTGCCCATATGGAATACTTACGAAAAAAGATTTTGTACCAGGCTACTCTGCATATAGTAATACATTTATAGAAGAAAAATAGCTGAACCGTCTAAACTTGACTAAAAATACAATCAAGTTAGACCTAATTAACAAAATAAGCTTAACAAAATTCATTTCTAAAACCTAAAATAATGCTACAAAAACAGCTCTTGGATTAAAAAGGAAATCATAAGAGCAATTCTGAAAATTGGGTGACATACCAAAATGTGAGGGACAGAACTAAAACAGTACTCAGATGGGAAGTTATAAATGTAACCAGAAATACAAAGAAGGCTGAAAACAAGCTGGATTTTCAAGTTGAAAAGTTAGGGGGGAAAATGAGCATCAGAGTAAAATCAAAAAAGTAAGAGGACAATTATCTGGACAGAAATTAATGAACTAGAGAACTATAACAACAGCTGTCTTTGAAAGGCTTATAATTAAATTGTCAATAAGACTGATATGAAAGAGGGAAGTTACTGTCACAAAAGGGTGTTTAGTCAAGGATGTAAGAAAATTTCAAAAATTTCAACATCAGAGTATTTATCACATAATTTTTTTCAAGAACCGCAGGGACAAAAACCTCAGGATAATCTTCATAGATGAGAAAATATATTTAAGTTCAAATCTAATATTTAAAAATCTTCAGAAAACTATGGTATGTTCTTAATTCAGTTGATATTTATTGAGTGCCTATTAAGGTCTAGACATCACGCACTGAAATATAACTTGGGATTTCCTTTATTTTCATGTCAGTATTCGTGTAGAGACATTCCTTCATAGGGAAGATAGTGTACCCATAGTATAACCATTATGTAAGCAGGTGTGAATTGGCACATTGTATAACTGCCTCTCAGATCAGAAGCTTCTGTCATTCCTACACATAATGACTTCACCTTTTTCCTATTTGCCTTTATGTGTATCAGCAAATATTAGAATATATGCTGAATGTTATAATCTTGAAATCAAGACTCAGAGTTATCAAGTAAAATATAAAACCACAGACTTTAGATTTCAGAGGGTAGATAGTCTGTGTGTGTGTTTGTGTGGTTTGTTTATAACTTGACCTTTCCTTTCCTTGAGAAGGACCCAGGAGGCATTCCTAGATGGATTCTTCACATGTCTTTGGTACAGAAGTGGCTCAAATCTAATTTTTTTGCAGGTGCTAAATAAAATCAAGACAAAGTTAAACAGATGGTCACACCTCCCTCTTCTCTTCTCAGTTAGTCAGCCTGATTAAAATGGTCATTCTTCCAAAACTTGTATGTCTTATGCAAATGCATCAAATATTTCCACAAACCATATGTCCAGTATCCTAACTTAAGCATGAATAAATCTTTGTGAAAAGTTGATATTGGCATCCACTCTAATAATGCATGCTTAGAGATCCTCGAAGGAATTCCAGTGAGGTATTTTTGCTTGATATACACCTACAAAAGGTGCAAGCTTTAATTCAAAGAATTAAAAATATTGTCATTATAATATAAATATTAACAATCGGTACTCCCAGAGGAATTGACTGTGCACTTCACAAAAATCAAGGCTTATGTCTTGTATAACAAAATGGCATTTTAGCTTTAAATAAAAATTTTAAATTTTTTAATATGTTGAAAATGGGCTTCCCAGGTGGCTCAGTGGGCAAAGAATCCACTTGCAAGGCAGGAGAGCAGGAGATGTGGGTTCAATCCATGGGTTGGGAAGATCCCCTGGAGAAGGACATGGCAATCCACCCCAGTATTCTTGCCTGGAGAATCCCTTGGACAGAGGAACCTGGCAGGTTACAGTTCATATTTTTGCAAAGAGTCAGACACAACTGAAGTGACTGAGCACAGCACAGCACAAGTTGAATATTATTCTTTTTCTTTTAAAATTTAATTTGAATTTAACTTAATCCCATTCTCTACAAAGATCTATGCTGAGCAAGCAGGTCTAGAGTTTGGAATGAATGAGCTGTCGTTTTTCAGTTTCTGTTCATGTGGCTGACATCTGCTTGAAATGAGTTGAGTCAACCAGTTATCCAGGTCTGTGTAGTAGCAGCTGTAAAGGTGCAAGGGAGGAACACCTTCCTGCCTCCTCCCAGCACAACTGCAGGTGCTCATAGCATATCTGGGAGACACACACCTGTGTGGTTCTTACACACACAACTTGACAAGTAGTGTCAAGAATGTTTTACAACTTGAAGAATATTTCACAACTTGACAGCTGGTGTCATCAGGTTAGCCTATTTTAGTATTTTATATAATTTTAAGTCTAAAGAGCTTTGGGATAACACCAAGAGGTTGTTAATATGTTCCAGTTTGGCACATAAATTCATTCAGTGCCTGTGAACATAGTTTGAATCAGTATTGTTAAAAAAATTAACTGTTAAGTATGTTTGGAACTACTTTAAAATAGTTTGGGGCTACAAAACAGGTATTAAGGGAATGCATGAGTAAATAAGAGAGTTTCTGCTTAGGACCCTTCAAACAGGCTGGTGGAAGGAGCCAGGCTGTGGTTTCAGGCTAAAGAAGGATCCTGGATCCACCCATTCTGGACACTTACTTGGGCACTTGGGTCTCAGGTTCCATGCCAGCTATGGGGATAATCAGATCTCACTCCAGGGAGAGTTTGAGGATTATCCCGGATAATAACATGTGTGACGAACCTCTCCTAACACATACTTTAGGAGCTCAGTCAGTTTCTCTGTTCATAGCAATATTGATAAGGTGTTTTACTAATTGACCGTTGTGGAGCTTTTATTCTGTACAGGGAAGATTTTTAAATGGTACACATTTCTTGCAGGGAAATACTGCCACTGATTTCACTGATTCAGATTTCTGGACTCTTTTGCAAAATGTTAGTTGAAATGAATGCCCACATTTAGAATATTCTTAAGTGAGATCCATGCTGTATGGGGATTCTTGATTATCTGGTTAATTGGGACTGTATCTGGTTAATTGGGACTGTCAAATTTGCTGTTAATTGGTCTGAAATTAAATTACCAACAAATCCCCTAGGCATAGCAAATGTTTAGTTATTCACACAAACACAGGTCACAGACTCAGTTCCCCTCCTGCACCCTGGCATATATCCCTTATTTGATGAAATTACAAGTATGCTCCTGCTTTATAGTAGCTCCGGAATCAAAGCTAATTACTGCCTCTTCTTGATTAAAAAATGCATGATTTTAAAACAAATTATATTTAATCAAATGTTTTATTAATTTTAAAAAATAAAAATTTAATGTTTTGCTAAATACACTATTAATGTATTGATAGTTACAGAATGTCCACTTGTTTTAACTAATCAAGTAGTCCGAACTTAGTGCTACTGTGATTATGTTCCAACAAGTCCACAAATAGCAAATTTTAAGCCTTTTGTGAGTTAGTATGGAAGTAGATGGCAGAAACTCTGTGCTTTCTAATTCACTCATTCTGTTCTCATTCCTAAACAAAGTTCTACAGTATAATTTCAATCGAGTAGACTGTCACCTGAATAAGAGAAAATTCTTCTTGTGCTTATATGCCATAGTATGTATTGGAGTTACTTCTGATTTTAGGATGATAATCATTTTTCCTGCTGGAGCTGAGCATGGTTCTCACATTCAGTTCAGTCGCTCAGCCGTGTCCGACTCTTGGTGACCCCATGAAATGCAGCATGTCAGGCCTCCTTGTCCATCACCACCTCCCAGCGTTTACTCAAACTCATGATCATTGAGTCAGTGATGTCATCCAACCATCTCATCCTCTATCGTCCCCTTCTCTTCCTGCCTTCAGTCTTTCCCAGCATCAAGGTTTTTTCCAGTGAGTCAGTTCTTCGCATCAGGTGGCCAAAATACTGTAGTTTCAGCTTCAGCATCAGTCCTTCCATGAATATTCGGGACTGATTTCCTTTAGGATGGACTGGTTGAATCTTTTGGTCCAAGGGACTCTCAAGAGTCTTCTCCAACATATCAGTTTAAAAGCATCAATTCTTTGGCACTCAGCTTTCTTTATAGTCCAGTTCTCACATCCATACATGACTACTGGAAAAACCATAGCCTTGACTAGATGGACTTTGTTGGCAAAGTAATGTCTCTGCTTTTTAATATGCTGTCTAGGTTAGTCATAGCTTTTCTTCCAAGGAGCAAGCATCTTTTAATTTCATGGCTGCGGTCACCATCTGCAGTGATTTTGTAGTCCAAGAAAATAAAGTCTGTCACTGTTTCCATTGTTTCCCCATCTATTTGCCATGAACTGATGGGACCAGATGGCATGATCTTAGTTTTCTGAATGTTGAGTTTTAAGCTAACTTTTCACTCTCCTCTTTCACTGTCATCAAGAGGCCCTTTAGTTCTTCACTTTCTGCCATATGCGTGGTGTCATCTGCGTATCTGAGGTTATTAATATTTCTCCCAACAATCTTGATTCCAGCTTGTGCTTCATCCAGCCTGGCATTTTGCATGATGTACTCTGCATAGAAGTTAAATAAGCAAGATGACAACATAATAGCCTTGACATACTCCTTTCCCAATTTGGAACCAGTCCATTGTTCCATGTCCACTTCTCACTGTTGCTTCTTGACCTGCATACACATTTCTCAGGAGGCAGGTCAGGTGGTCTGGTATTCCCATCTCTTGAAGAATTTTCCACAGGTGGTTGTGATCCACACAGTCAAAGGCTTTGGTATAATCAATAAAGCAAAAGTAAGTGTTTTTCTGGAACTCTCTTGCTTTTTTGATGATCCAACAAAGAATATCATAGATCAGGCAGTTTATAAAGGAATATGTTTATTTCTCAGAGTTGTGGAGGCTGGAAGTGGAGATCAGAGGGCCAGTGTGAGAGCACTCCATCGTGCGGACACCAGCTTCTCTCATTTCGTCTTTGCATGGCTGAGGGCGGAGAGGAGATGAAAGCTGTCTGTGACTCTTGTAGAGGCATTAATCTGATTCATGAATGCCCCACTTTCATGGCCTCATCTAATTGCTGCCCAAAGGCCCCATCTCTTTATACATCACATAGAGGGGGGTAGGGTTTTGACATATGAATTTTGAGAAAGTGGACATAAACATTCAGTCCATAATAAACATCTTTCAGACCATTGTGGCTATATATTCAGTTATACCATCAAACCATTGTCCCTTTACATGACTCACAATCAGTAGAGAGCAAATTTTAAAAACTGGAATTGTATTCTCTGCAGGCATACCAAACCCATTAGTGGGGTGAAAGTAAGAGCCAGGATAGGTGTGGGTTTGAAACATTCCCGTCCTGCTGTGGCAGCCCAGTGAGTACTGAGACAGTGAGTGTTTCTTGGGTACAAAGTATCCAAGTTGGAGTAACTGACTCCTGTGTGATACAGACAAGGTGTGATGGAAACTGCAGTGTGTGCTGACGTCCTTCGGAGGACTTTGAGACCACGTGCTTATGAATTAATCTCATCTTCTTTTAGTTTATTTTTGATCTGCCTGAGGGTCACAGACTTGTTTACGGAGAGGCCAGAGCTTCTCTCCCTAGCACGTGAACAGTTCTGCATCAACATAGTACGTAGTAGCCGTTCTCAGAGTGCTAGGTTGTGTCTGGTCCCTTCTGACCAGCAGGCTGCCTCATCCTGCCATGCCCCTGTCAGGTTTCCAAATGATTTCCATGATTCTGTCAGTATGATCCAGGTCTGAGACTCTAATGTTCCAAAAATCTGCTTTCCTGCTGAGTCCCAACTACCTGGCCACCTTCCCCATCAGGTCCTCTGGTCTCTACTTCTAGTTTCCTAAGAGACATGGACCCAGGCTTACGATGGGATGTGGGGCAACCCATCAGAACCTGTAACGGATCTAGCGTCTGGGCAGCTGACACGTGCATTATTTAGAAATCACTGGGTATGTAAAATGGGAAGACATCCACTTGGCAGTTCGAATTGGCGCATGTCTATCTTGTGACACTTCCTCGGCTTCCTGGAATAGAACGCAACCCCTCTTCCAGAACCTCCTGCAGAATATGTGACTTGCATTTGTAGAGTCAGCCTGGGGCACTTCATAAGTCTGCCTTGGTGACAATGTGGTAACATTATTCACATATTTTGCAAACTAGGAGCTTGGAATGAGGAGTGGTATTAATAATGCCTATCTGTGCTCCATATCACACAACTGAATCAAGTAGATGGCTCCTCTCATCCCTGGAATGTTGAATATAATAGCAGGCTAATGTGAAATAAATAATACAATTCAGAGCAGGCTTTTGCTGAACTGGAATGAACATGTCTTAGAAGTTAACCTTTAACCAGAAGATCCTGTGAAGGGATTCCTCTTTCCAAGCATGCTTTCAGTCCTGGGTTAATCACATGATACCATGATACTGTGGACTTTCTTTGGTCTCTTAATGACAAGAATAATAAATTGGTTTGGGTTATGAGTCAATCTTAATNAGGTGGTCTGGTATTCCCATCTCTTGAAGAATTTTCCACAGGTGGTTGTGATCCACACAGTCAAAGTCTTTGGTATAATCAATAAAGCAAAAGTAAGTGTTTTTCTGGAACTCTCTTGCTTTTTTGATGATCCAACAAAGAATATCATAGATCAGGCAGTTTATAAAGGAATATGTTTATTTCTCAGAGTTGTGGAGGCTGGAAGTGGAGATCAGAGGGCCAGTGTGAGAGCGCTCCATCGTGCGGACACCAGCTTCTCTCATTTCGTCTTTGCATGGCTGAGGGCGGAGAGGAGATGAAAGCTGTCTGTGACTCTTGTAGAGGCATTAATCTGATTCATGAATGCCCCACTTTCATGGCCTCATCTAATTGCTGCCCAAAGGCCCCATCTCTTTATACATCACATAGAGGGGGGTAGGGTTTTGACATATGAATTTTGAGAAAGCGGACATAAACATTCAGTCCATAATAAACATCTTTCAGACCATTGTGGCTATATATTCAGTTATACCATCAAACCATTGTCCCTTTACATGACTCACAATCAGTAGAGAACAAATTTTAAAAACTGGAATTGTATTCTCTGCAGGCATACCAAACCCATTAGTGGGGTGAAAGTAAGAGCCAGGATAGGTGTGGGTTTGAAACATTCCCGTCCTGCTGTGGCAGCCCAGTGAGTACTGAGACAGTGATTGTTTCTTAGGTACAAAGTATCCAAGTTGGAGTAACTGACTCCTGTGTGGTACAGACAAGGTGTGATGGAAACTGCAGTGTGTGCTGACGTCCTTCAGAGGACTTTGAGAACACGTGCTTATGAATTAATCTCATCTTCTTTTAGTTTATTTTTGATCTGCCTGAGGGTCACAGACTTGTTTACGGAGAGGCCAGAGCTTCTCTCCCTAGCACATGAACAGTTCTGCATCAACATAGTACGTAGTAGCCGTTCTCAGAGTGCTAGGTTGTGTCTGGTCCCTTCTGACTGGCAGGCTGCCTCATCCTGCCATGCCCCTGTCAGGTTTCCAAATGATTTCCATGATTCTGTCAGTATGATCCAGGTCTGAGACTCTAATGTTCCAAAAATCTGCTTTCCTGCTGAGTCCCAACTACCTGGCCACCTTCCCCATCAGGTCCTCTGGTCTCTACTTCTAGTTTCCTAAGAGACATGGACCCAGGCTTACGATGGGATGTGGGGCAACCCATCAGAACCTGTAACGGATCTAGCGTCTGGGCAGCTGACACGTGCATTATTTAGAAATCACTGGGTATGTAAAATGGGAAGACGTCCACTTGGCAGTTCGAATTGGCGCATGTCTATCTTGTGACACTTCCTCGGCTTCCTGGAATAGAACGCAACCCCTCTTCCAGAACCTCCTGCAGAATATGTGACTTGCATTTGTAGAGTCAGCCTGGGGCACTTCATAAGTCTGCCTTGGTGACAATGTGGTAACATTATTCACATATTTTGCAAACTAGGAGCTTGGAATGAGGAGTGGTATTAATAATGCCTATCTGTGCTCCATATCACACAACTGAATCAAGTAGATGGCTCCTCTCATCCCTGGAATGTTGAATATAATAGCAGGCTAATGTGAAATAAATAATACAATTCAGAGCAGGCTTTTGCTGAACTGGAATGAACATGTCTTAGAAGTTAACCTTTAACCAGAAGATCCTGTGAAGGGATTCCTCTTTCCAAGCATGCTTTCAGTCCTGGGTTAATCACATGATACCATGATACTGTGGACTTTCTTTGGTCTCTTAATGACAAGAATAATAAATTGGTTTGGGTTATGAGTCAATCTTAATTATTATTGCACAAACCCGCCCCCAACTTTTTTTTTTTTTTTTTTTTGCTTAAAACTTACTACATAAAGCATGGACACCCAAATTCCAGTTGAAATGCTGGAATTTCTTCTGTTCCTGACTGTGAACACTGGCCTATTCTTCATGTATCCTGACTTGTGAGGGTCCCCTCTGGCGCAGGTCTGTGGCCATCAGGGGCTGTCTAGATCTGTGTGACTTTGGTTTTGCCTGAATCTCTTGAGATTCATGATCTCATCCTTTTCACCATTCATCTTTATCACATTCCCCCCTTAAGTGGCTTTATCACATTCCCCCTTTTGATACTTTGCTTGGGCTTGCTTTTTGGGAAATCTCCAGTAGCTTTCATCATCCATGATGGTCTTGCCCTCCATGCTGTCGGCCTCCACACTGTGGGCCTCCATGCTGTCGGCCTCCACACTGTGGGCCTCCATGCTGTGGGCCTCCACACTGTGGTCCTCCGTGCTGTGGACCTCTATGCTGTAGGCCTCCATCCTGTGAACCTCCATCCTGTGGGCCTTCATCCTCGCAGCCCTTTGCTGCTCTCTGGGCGTTGTCACATCCAGCAGGATCTTCATATCAGTTTCTGTGTCACCCCAGCACCCACAGGGAGCAGACGTGAAACAGATGCAGATGGAGCTATCTGTGGGCCAATCCAGATGCCTAGTCAGCTGTGTCCTCTGCTGGCTGATGTTGCTCTCCAGAAGGAGGGTGATTCTGCGATGCATGCGGCTTATTGTAGCCAGCAGCCTGATGTCTTTTTGGACCCCTTCTAAGTAGCCCACAGACCCCCATTTTCAGTGATCCTTTCATACCCACAGTCCCTGGACAGAAGCAGAGGAGCCTGCTGCCTCAGCATCCAGCACGTGCCCAGGTCCACTACATGGTCCTTTCCCTCCCATGCAGCCTGCTGTCCTTTCCCCACTGGGCCCTGTCTTGTGGTCAGTCTGGTATCCACACCTGGGGTCAGTGCCTATTTGCTGCTCTCATCACGCTGAAGACCACCGTCCTTAACTCAATCCCAGATCCCATGACCAGCCATCACTTTTCCTGAGCATCATACCCTCACCTGCAAACTGGACCCAACAAAGCCCCTTTATTTGGGTGATTGTAAAGGCTGAGCAAGGCCCTAAGAGCCGCTGCTGTGCAGGGGCGGTAAACATCAGCTGACTCGCCTTCTTTCTGCCTCCTGGTGTTCCCTCCCCTCCCCCTCACTGCATGCAGCAGCTTCATGGGCTGCACAGCTTCAGGCTTCTGGGTGTTCTGCTAGAATTTATCCAGCACATCCCAAAGGACATCTTGGTTGCCTCCAATTGTGGCAATTATGAGTAGAGTTGCTGTAAACATCGTTTTAAAAACTTGAACCAAAATCTCTGTAGCCAAATGCAGGTAGCATTTAATACTTGATATTCTTTCCCACCTCCATCCCAGGCGTGTTCTTTTTTGCCTGGAAATCCTATCACATGGGGCTTGAGTATTCTAAGAAGAAATCTAACAAAGGAAAGTTGTTGTGGAGGACACCTGCCCAATGGGAGGGATGATCTTGTCCTTGTGTCTAGTGAGTTGGGGTTCTCAGAGGTCTGGGGAAGTGACCTTGCCCCCAGATTGTGCCAGACTTTACCAAAGAGATGCTCACAGCACCTTCTTCAACACCGATCCTGGCCTGGGCGTGACATAGACACAGGTCTCCAAATCTCAGAGAGCCCCCCTGGGATGCAGGCCCAGGGGAGGTTGCCTATAGACTGAGTGAGTGTTGCACCCAGAGGGGCTTACCTGTAGGCATTCTGTGTGTCTGTGCTACTTCCAGTCTTTGTTTGCAGACTCAAAATACAGCTTGAGGGCCCCCAGACTCTCCCTGGGTCTGCACAGGGAGCTCCAGGACTTGACGTAGATTTGAACCAGCTGGTCTCTTCACTCACCAGACTCAGGCCCTTCCCACCTGTGCTGCGGTCCCAGCTCCCATTCAGCTCTGGGAACACACAGCATCAGTGCTCTGTCCTCTGAGCTGTCTCCAGCTTCTCTCTCTGAAGGGCCTGCCTCCACAAGCATTTAAACCTGAGCAGATAGGTGAAGGGGACTGAAGCCTCTGTCACTGCCCTTCCACCGCCACTGTCTCCCCCTCTGCACAACCACATTTTGTGAAAGAGTGGGTTGTATTCCATTTCTCAGTCTTCACTCACTTTTCATATACTAACATATTCTACTTTATTTCTATCTTTTTTTGTGTTGTGAAATGGAAGGAGTGTTTCTTTCTCCTTTTATACTTGCTCTCAGTGGAATTCAGTCTGTTTGGTCATTTTCCCCTTCTTTCTTTTGTTTTACCACACCATATGTTTTGCTCTTTCCACTCAGATTGCTTTACCTTAGTCTCATACTCTGACTTAGTTTCTCTGCCTGACCCTTCACTCTGAGACATGTTGAGGGCTCTGTCCTCAGCCGTCTCTCCCTACTTCCACCTCAGGTGGTTTGATCCAGCCTGTGTGTTCAGTTGCCTCCCATACACGCATAGTTCCCAAATAAGTCTCTAATATAAGACCCTGGTGGCTCAGACAGTAGAGTGTCTGTCTGCAGTGCAGGAGACCCGGGTTTGATCCCTGGGTTGGGAAGGTCCGCTGGAGAAGGCAATGGCAGCCCACTCCAGTATTCTTGTGTGGAAAATCCCATGGACGGCGGAGCCTGGTAGGCTACCATCCCTGGAGTCACAAAGAGTTGGACACAACTTCACTTTCACTTTCACTTTCTCAGAGCTTCAGATCACCTAGCCATCAGGTCGGCAGTTCCATTCACTGTTAAGGTTGATATCCTTCCAAGTGCACGAGCCAGAGATGTGAGAGTCTTCTGCAGCGGTTGCCTCCTCCTCCCTCCTCCTTGTGCAGTCCATCACAAATTCCTCAGTGGTTTGGCCTCTTGGCTGCACTCCGTTCATCATTTTGTCTTCATTATTCTGTGTTACGTCACCTCTCTCATCCCATTTTTTACACTCAATTTCTGTTCTGCACCTGAAATGACCTTTACATTTAAGGCTTTATTACATTTTAAATGCTTCAGTGATGAGCCCTCAATCTGTAAGGTGGCTGATAATACCTCACTGCATCTCTGCTCAGACTCCCTCTCACCTCCTGGCCTCAACTTATCCTCCTCGTTGTTCCTGGGGCCTTCACACCCCTGTTCTCTCTGGATGAGACATCCTCTTCCTGTGACCTTACTGAGCTCTTCTCCTGCTTCAGACTTACGGGAAAATGCTGCCCCCTTGGTGGCTGAGACTAGTTCAGGTCTCCTTCACACTGCCAGCTCTTCCTCCTGGCTCTGCTCATAGCTTCAGGTTTTGTGTGTGGTTGACAAGGTGACCCTTAAGCTCTGATACAGAGCCTGGCCCCTAGCAGCTGTTCAGTTAATATCTCTGAAATGAATGAACAAATAAATGAGTGAGTAAATGAGAGAAAAAGAGGATGAACCCATTAAAGGGCACGTTAAGATAGACCAGGGTTTCATGTGATGGTGGGATCGATCCTGCAGACTGTTCTAAGTTTAGCCTTCACGTACAGTCAGTAATAACTGTTCATTTAATGTAGCCACATATCAGGTCTTCTGACAGACATTTCCTCACAAGAAGTGCTTGTCAGTTAAATCCTCCAGTTTTCCGTTGTGGTGTTTGATGCTTTCTGCAACTGGTTCTAACCCGCACTAATGTTTTTTTGTCTGGAGGTTTGCCTGGAGTAACCTAGAGGTGGTGGCAGGGAGCTGACTGTACCTACCCTTTCCCACTTTCTTATCCTGGGTGAGAAGGGAGTGAGACCTTACATATGTGGGCACAGGCCCAGAGCCCTGCTGCTTGCCACGTGCCCTGTGTGGGAATCCATAATTATGGCAGATAAGATGAAGACCCAGGATGGCCAGGAGTCTGGGTGACCCTCTGCCTGCCCAGGGATAAGACATTCTTCCTCCTGTTCTTGAGCACCCTTCTTGACATCATACTCTTTAACGAGGGGAATTTGAGCCCAAGGTGGGATTTCTAGAGCTGAGAGAAGTTGTGTAAGAACTTGGAGTTTGAGCAACTTTTCAGGAGTTTTTGGAGCTTGTCTCTGCTGACAGCTTTCTCATGAGTCTTCCAAATCCATCCTGGTCACATCTGGAGAACAGACTTTTAATTTTTTCCAGCATTTTCAGACATTGAATGGTTAATTGGTAGGTTGGTAATCTCTCATTTTCCTGTCCTCCTCAGAGGGAATTGGAAGGAAGGGTAGCAATAGCACAATCACAAACCTAACACTGTTTATTCTATACAAGTAATCACGCTGTTTTTAATTGTAGCAATACTAAATCACATTTCATGCAAAGATGGGCTCAATAAAGGACGGAAATGGTGTGGACCTAACAGAAGCAGAAGATATCAAGAAGAGGTGGCAAAAATACACAGAAGGCTCTGGATGTGCCATCCAGCCATCTCATCCTCAGTCGTCCCCTTCTCCTCCTGCCCCCAATCCCTCCCAACATCAAAGTCTTTTCCAATGAGTCAACTCTTCGCATGAGGTGCCCAAAGTACTGGAGTTTCTTCTGTGTATTCTTGAATACACAGAAGAACTGTACAAAAAAGAGCTTCACGACCCAGATAATCATGATGGTGTGATCACTCACCTAGAGCCAGACATCCTGGAATGTGAAGTCAAGTGGGCCTTAGAAAGCATCACTACGAACAAAGCTACTGGAGGTGATGGAATTCGAGTTGAGCTATTTCAAATCCTGAAAGATGATGCTGTGAAAGTGCTGCACTCAATATGCCAGCAAAATTGGAAAACTCAGCAGTGGCCACAGGATGGAAAAGGTCAGTTTTCATTCCAATCCCAAAGAAAGGCNTATTTCAAATCCTGAAAGATGATGCTGTGAAAGTGCTGCACTCAATATGCCAGCAAAATTGGAAAACTCAGCAGTGGCCACAGGATGGAAAAGGTCAGTTTTCATTCCAATCCCAAAGAAAGGCAATGCCAAAGAACGCATTTTACTGCACAATTGTACTCATCTCACACGCTAGTCAGTTCAGTTCAGTTCAGTTCAGTTCAGTCACTCAGTCGTGTCTGACTCTTTGCGATCCCATAAATCGCAACACGCCAGGCCTCCCTGTCCATCACCAACTCCTGGAGTACACTCAGACTCACGTCCTCATGTCCATCAAATCAGTGATGCCATCCAGCCATCTCATCCTCGGTCGTCCCCTTCTCCTCCTGCCCCCAATCCCTCCCAGCATCAGAGTCTTTTCCAATTAGTCAACTCTTCACATGAGGTGACCAAAGTACTGGAGTTTCAACTTTAGCATCATTCCTTCCAAAGAAATCCCAGGGCTGATCTCCTTCNTTACTCCTTGGAAGGAAAGTTATGACCAACCTGGATAGTATATTGAAAAGCAGAGATATTACTTTGCCAACAAAGGTCCATCTAGTCAAGGCTATGGGTTTTCCAGTAGTCATGTATGGGTGTGAGAGTTGGACTGTGAAGTTAGCTGAGTGCCAAAGACTTGGTGCTTTTGAACTGTGGTGTTGGAGAAGACTCTTAAGAGTCCCTTGGACCGACCAACCAGTCCATCCTAAATGAGATCAGTCCTCGGTGTTCATTGGAAGGACTGGTGCTGAAGCTGAAACTTCAATACTTTGGCCACCTCATGCGAAGAGTTGACTCGTTGGAAAAGACCCTAATGCTGAGAGGGATTGGGGGCAGGAGGAGAAGGGGATGACAGAGGATGAGATGGCTGGATGGCATCACTGACTCAATGGGCATGAGTTTGAATGAACTCTGGGAGTTGGTGATGGGAGAGGGAGGCCTGGCATGCTGGATTCATAGTGTTGCAAAGAGTTGGACATGACTGAGGGACTGAACTGAACGAAACTGAACTGAATCATGCTGTTTTTAATTTTAGCAATACTAAATCTCTGTGGAAGTTGTTAATTACTGTCAACTGTTATCCAGTACTATCACAGTATGTGACTAGTGACACTGTTATTAATGTCCAGTGTCATATAGTACTCTTACATATAACTAGTGATACTGTTATTAATTGTAATGTTACCACATCACAGTGATTGCTGTTTAGTCACTAAGTCATGTCTGACTCTTTTGTGACCTCATAGACTGTAGCCCACCAGGCTCCTCTGTCCATGGGATTTCCCAGGCAAGAATACTGAAGTAGGTTACCATTTCCTTTTCCAGGGGATCTTCTTGACCCAAGGTCAAACCCACAACTCCTGCGTTCGCAGGCAGGCTCTTTACCATTGATCCGATGTTACACTGTTTATAAACTACTGTTGAGTTGGCCAAAAAGTTCGTTGGAGTTTTTCTCCATCTGTCATCTTATGGAAAAGCCATAACGAACATTTTGGCCAACCGAATATGATTAATAATGCCATTAATTGTGGTAATACCACAGTTACAATGGAGAGTGTTGTCTATTTGAGATTTTAAGAAAATGTAATTGAAAAAGAAACATTTGAGCAAATCTTAAACATAGAATGTATTCCCTATGTTCTTAAAATAAAACAAACTAACTTTTTGTGTAAATGTCTCTTCCTCTCTCTGGAACCTTTCTATATTTCTATTTGATTCTCTTTTTACCTGTTGTCAGGCACGAATGTACATTCCAAGTGTTGAATTTTTTAAAAAAGTATATTCATGACGAATGATAAGGAAATTATTTTCCTTAAAAAGGAAATTGTATATATACGCTTTCTTGTCACACACTTTAGACCTCTACTAATAGGTATTTCTAGGCTCTGCTTCATAATCCTCAAGAATCTCCTGGTGAGACTCTTCTATATATGGTTGGACTGAAAGTAGGATGCAGAGTTTCTTGTTTTCTTAAAGAAAGTAGCCGCAGGGAAAACCCAGATATACAAACCAGGCAATGTCATTCAGATTCTCAGACCTTGTGGGAAGACAGTGATCTGATCTGCTCTTCCTTAGCAGAGAGGACTCCTTCCCCCCCC
>SJYW01025494.1:558950-599015 GCA_006410735.1 Raphicerus campestris
CTGGACTGGAAGAAACACAAGCTGGAATCAAGATTGCCGGGAGAAATATCAATAACCTCAGATATGCAGATGACACCACCCTTATGGCAGAAAGTGAACAGGAGCTAAAAAGCCTC
The DNA here is from genome assembly GCA_006410735.1 of Raphicerus campestris. Taxonomy (NCBI): domain Eukaryota; kingdom Metazoa; phylum Chordata; class Mammalia; order Artiodactyla; family Bovidae; genus Raphicerus; species Raphicerus campestris. The sequence continues at coordinate 559,067 of SJYW01025494.1, forward strand.
TTGATGAAAGTGAAAGAGGAGAGTGAAAAAGTTGGCTTAAAGCTCAACATTCAGAAAATGAAGATCATGGCATCCGGTCCCATCATTTCATGGGAAATAGATGGGGAAACAGTGGAAACAGTGTCAGACTTTATTTTGGGGGGCTCCAAAATCACTGCAGATGGTGACTGCAGCCATGAAATTAAAAGACGCTTACTCCTTGGAAGAAAAGTTATGACCAACCTAGATAGTATACTCAAAAGCAGAGACATTACTTTGCCGACTAAGGTCCGTCTAGTCAAGGCTACGGTTTTTCCTGTGGTCATGTATGGATGTGAGAGTTGGACTGTGAAGAAGGCTGAGCACCGAAGAATTGATGCTTTTGAACTGTGGTGTTGGAGAAGACTCTTGAGAGTGCCTTGGACTGGAAGGAGATGCAACCAGTCCATTCTGAAGGAGATCAGCCCTGGGATTTCTTTGGAGGGAATGATGCTGAAGCTGAAGCTCCAGTACTTTGGCCACCTCATGCGAAGAGTTGACTCATTGGAAAAGACTTTGATGCTGGGAGGGATTGGGGGCAGGAGGAGAAGGGGACGACCGAGGATGAGATGGCTGGATGGCATCACAGACTCGATGGACGTGAGTCTGAGTGAACTCTGAGAGATGGTGATGGACAGCGAGGCCTGGCATGCTGTGATTCATGGGGTCGCAAAGAGTCGAACACGACTGAGCGACTGAACTGAACTGAACTGGTATTATACTACCCCCAAATTAGATGAAAGATGTATAGTCCTAAGTGTTATTAGAGGAAAAGGAGATAGAAGATCTTTAGGTTCAGTTTCATTTATTCCTGTTATATCGTATTTCTTTCATATATTGTGTATTTCCTTCCTCACCAATACTGTAATTCTTGTAAGCATGATGAGGTTAGCTAATCATATAAACACAGTAATCCTCCAGGTTTTGACTGGCTGCCCAGAACTTAACATTGTCATGTCTTTAGTGCCTGGCATCCCATCAAAACCCATCAGGCATGGGAAGAAGAGGAAAAGATGTACTTAAAGGAGAAAAATTAATAAAAACAGACCTAGAAATGACAGAGATGATGGAAGGAGCAGAAAAACCTGAAAACACATGTAATTGGACCTGAAAATAAGCCAAATAATGGGATGAAAGCCTGAATATGAAGAAGAGAGATGCAGATATAAAAGGGTCCAGTTGAACCACCAGGGGTGAAAAGCTGTAGTGTTCAGAAGCCAGTTTGCAGAAGCAGGAGGGTAACACTCCTACATCTTTATAATATTTGAGCTAAAGCCCCCAATATTGATGAAAGAACTGATCAGCTTAAGTTGGTCTAAAAATTCTGCTTTTCCTGCATGTAACCATTGACCCTTTACCAAACTCCTTTCCTTCTCAAAGAGTCTAACCCGCTGCCCTCTTCCTCAGCCTGGGAGACTGACAGCCATGGGGTTAATCATTTAGGAATTCATACTGAGAAATTACAGCATGCAAAATGATTCCTCTCATCCTTTCTTTTTTCTGACAGCCAATAATAACCCAAGTTCTTTCAGGCAGTGCTTTCTCTTAGCTTCTCTTCTCCAAACATGCAGATTTTATGGGTAGGAAATGCTCCAGAGAGTTCCTCCACTCTTACCTCTATGTGGGATGTGTTGTGTGTGGACATACATCCATGTGTTGTGTGTACACACACTTCACATGCATGTGTGTTACATGTGTTGTGTGTTGTGTGTATGCTTAGTAGTTTCTGTGTGCCTATGTCTCATGCATATGATTGGATGCACACAAGCATGTCCTTGTGTGTGCACATATATGTAGGCATGTGTCTATGTGTGTGCATGCATATATGTATGTGTTATACCCTCTGGTTCACTCCATGTGCTTCTTGGGCTCACCTGGGCCATGCACTTTCCATGACAGCCAGAGTTTGGGTCTGGTTCTCTCAGCACTTTGTACTTCCTCTCTCGGGACTCATCACACTTAGTTTTAAGTGCTGTTCACATGTGTGTGTCCCACAGACCACGGGTCCGTTATCGCTGGACCTAGGGCTTGGGACCCTTTGTGGAACACGGCTTTACTACTTAATGCATCACAGTGCTGTCCTTAGTTGCCATGATGCTTGTCCATGAAGATAAAATTCCGTTTGAAATCTGGAACTTGTGGGACGTAGGACAGGTAGACACAAACTGAGTGAGGTGGACATTTGTCTGGATGGTGATGTTAGGAGAGTGAGAACCAGAGGGAGGCAGAGTTGTGTTCACCAGAGCACTTTCCATGTGACAAATGCCTGAAAAATGCTTAGTATGCTCCAAGGACTAGAACGCTTTTAGTGTATTGCTTAATCACCTTTTCTCATTAAATATAATTCTTTGTAGTGGTAGAAATGATTAAATCTAGGAGATTTGCTGAGGATTTTTTTAGTGTATTGAATACTGGACCCAGATGGGAGGTTTATTTTGGTTTAATATTTCTACTTCCTTTTGAAAAATATTTTATTCAACCAGAATTTGCTACTGTATTTGACAACCTGCTTTGAGGTAAGTCAGTTTCCTTCTGGGCTTTGGTAGTTTTCTCCAGCACAGGTCATTTGTAGGGAACTCATATTTGGTAGTGATTTTTTTTTAAACACTGTTGCCAAATTCACATTATCATTATCACCACCAACCCTTTTGTCCAGGCTGTTCAAGAAATGCTATTGCCTGAAGCTTAAGAGCAAGTTGACTATCTTCCCCAAAGGAAAACACCAGAAAAAATCGTTTATCACTTCATCCTTTGCCATTTTGAGGATTTCTTCTCATAGAATAAGTCTTGCCCCTGAGGCTGTTTGGAAATTGACAATTCAGGAAGAATCAGTGGGGACCTGCATTTTTGATGGATGAAACATTTGAAAATTCTGTGGCATTCTTCACATGACCTTTTCTAAAGACAGATAAATAGCCTTCCAAAGGTTGCATTGTAGTTTATGTTCAAAAAACTAGCCAGTCCGGGTATATTGGAAACAACAGAGTCATGTTAGGCTTGTCTTCAATGTGAAAAATGTAAATAAAAGGAGAAAAGATAGTGCAACCTAGAGACGTTTTTTGGAGAAGACAGAGATTTGCAAAGAGAGGGGAAACAGCACTAAAGGAGTTTGAACCCAAAAGATGCAAAAAATGCAAAGAAGTTCTTCATTTGCTTATATTAACAGAATGACATTTCCTCTACATTAATCATTCTGGACCTAACATAGCTTAACTTATATCTTGCCCCCCGGTGTTGTCTGATTCCCTGGTCCGTGATATATTACTAAGGAAAAAAATTAAACACGTGGAAATGACAACAACTCAGCAAGATGAAACATGGCATTATCAAATATCAAGATTTGAATTATATAAGGGCATACCAGATGTGAGAGATGCTTATAGCATGTGAGTTAAGAGCACCTCAGAGAGTTTCTTATGGGATTTGAATGTGGGAGTGGAAAGAAGGATCTTGAAGAATTTAAATGATTCTATAGAAAAAAAGGTAGAAACCACAGGATGGGTGAAGCCCAAGCATGTGGGCAGCGATTGCTAGAGTGCCCTAGAAGAAGCAGGAGAGGCGGTGAGGTACACCTTTGTATGACAAGGATGGTGTAGGGTCATCAGTGAGTCACACTCAAAGATGATCAGTAGTCTGTGAGAATTAAAAGGTCTTGAAATATTTAAAACATAATTTTATTTAAGTGAATTTTTTGTTTTGTTATGCTGGGTTTTATTGTGTTTACATTAAGTCAAGAAAAGGGATTCATGTGCTTCATTACAGTGGATTTGTCTCATATAGTGATGCCTTTAATCAAAGTAAAAGCAGATCTTATTTATTGAATTATTGAGTTATATAGTATGTTATCCACTTTATATGGCATGCCTTATTAATTCCCTTAATACTCTGTTTTGCAGAAAGTTTTCACTTTCATCACAGGTTCAAAGGATTTATTAACAAAATAAGTCACTTGGTCAGTTCAGTTCAGTCTCTCAGTTGTGTCCGACTCTTTGCGACCCCATGAATCACAGCGCGCCAGGCCTCCCTGTTCATCACCATCTCTCGGAGTTCACTCAGACTCACGTCCATCGAGTCTGTGATGCCATCCAGCCATCTCATCCTCTGTCGTCCCCTTCTTCTCCTGCTCCCAATCCCCTCCAGCATCAGAGTCTTTTCCAATGAGTCAACTCTTCGCTTGAGGTGGCCAAAGTACTGGAGTTTCAGCTTTAGCATCATTCCTTCCAAAGAAATCCCAGGGTTGATCTCCTTCAGAACGGACTGGTTGGCTCTCCTTGTAGTCCAAGGGACTCTCAAGAGTCTTCTCCAACACCACAGTTCAAAAGCATATACAAATAAATAATACAGATATTTATTAGAGAATTATCTAGCTTGCTTTTGACACACTAACATTAGGAAAAAAAAAAGAGAAATAGAAAAGAGCAGAGAATCTAACACCAAATTGGGTTTTGACCAACATCCAGACTTAAACTGTGCTGATTAAGTCCCATGTCACAGTACATCTGGAGTCCCAAATGGAAAAGGGTCCCAGGCAGCGTCAGCTCCATGGGTGAGTCTCCAAAGATTGCCCTTTGGGATTCCCTTTTATAATTCCAGGACACAAACTGTTTTCTCATCAATCTGTGACCAAATTACAGCTCTGGTTTCAAGTTAATGCTGTTGGTTTTGTCATGTAAAACTTGGAATGTTGCCAAGCCTGGGGCTTGGTTGCCCAGGCCCCCTCCAGGGGCTCTACAGTCTCAAGATTCCTCCCCCATCTTATCTATGGTGCTGGAAGTCTTGCACTTGCAGCAGGCAGTTACTCAGAGTCAACTCACAGTCAAGGCAGTGTCCAGGCAGGTTAGAAGCAAGGTCAGAGGCCTGCTCTGCTTTGTAAAGCCTCAACAAGACTATTTATTTAATTTCCCTAACACACTCTTAGCACAACCTGGAATCAACATGGCCGGGAGAAATAACAATAACCTCAGATATGCAGATGACACCACCCTTATGGTGGAAAGCGAAGAACTAGAGAGCCTCTTGAAGAAAGTAAAAGAGGAGAGTGGAAAAGCTGGCTTAAAACTCCACATTCAAAAAACTAAGATCATGGCATCCAGTCCCATCAGTTCATGGCAAATAGATGGGGAAACAATAGAAACAGTGACAGACTTTACTTTCTTGGGTTCCAGAATCACTGCAGATGGTGACTGCAGCCATGAAATTAAAAGACGCTTGCTCCTTGGATGAAAAGCTGTGACTAACCTAGACAGCATATTAAAAATCAGAGATATTACTTTGCCAACAAAGGGCTGTCTAGTCAAGGCTATGGTTTTTCCAGTAGTCATGTATGGATGTAAGAGTGGGACTATAAAGAAAGCTGAGGGCCAAAGAATTGATGCTTTTGAATTGTGGTGTTGGAGAACACTCTTTAGAGCCCCTTGGACTGTAAAGAGATCCAACCAGTCTATCCTAAAGGAAATCAGTCCTAAATATTCATTGGAGGGACTGACGCTGATGCTGAAACTCCAACATTTTAGCTGCCTGATGCAAAGAACTGACTCATTTGAAAAGACTCTGATGCTAGGGAAGATTGAAGGCAGGAGGAGAAGGGGACGACAGAGGATGAGATGATTGGATGGCATCACCGATTCCATGGACCTGAGTTTGAGCAAGCTTTGAAGTTGGTGATGAACAGGGAGGCCTGGTGTGCTGCAGTCCATGGGGTTGCAAAGAGTCGGACACGACTGAGAGACTGAACTGAACATACTCTTAGAGTGAATGAACTGTTTTTCCATTGTATATTTTCAGACAGTGGTTAGGACGGTGGCTACAGTGTTTATAACAGCTCTGGGAGATACTTCCCCTGTGGCTCAATGATAAAGAATTCACCTGCAATGTAAGAGATGTAAGAGATGCTGGTTTGATCTCTGGGTTGGGAAGATCCCCTAGAGGAGGGCACGGCAACCCACTTCATTATTCTTGCCTGGAGAATCCCATGGACACAGGAGCCTGGCGGGCTACAGTGGATAGGGTTGCACAACTGAAGCTACACAACTGAAGTGACTTTGCACGCGCACACACACGGGAGATGCTTGATAACACATCTCATGCTCCTATTTTGAGAAATGGTTTTCAGTGTTTTTACCTTACTTATTGATATCTTAATAGATTTACCAATAGCAAATCAGAAGCTTCCCTTGTGGTTCAGCTGGTAACGAATCCACCTGCAATGCAGGCGCCCTGGGTCTGATTCCTGGGTTGAGAAGATCCCTTAGAGATGGGAAAGGCTACCATCTCCAGTATTCTGGCCTGGAGAATTCCATGGTCATGGGGTCGCAGAGTCGGACACGACTGAGCAACTTTCACTACTCACTAATCACCAACGAAATTAAAGATGAGGTAATAGAGAATTATAATTTTTTGTTAAAAATAGTATCTATGAAAAGAAAAATTACCTACAAAAATAATAGAAACTATGAAAAAACAAGCCACTTTTATGTAAGAAACACTACCTGAGTCTACAAAATTGTAAAACACTCAGATGAAAAAAAAAAAAAGCCTTGAGGGAGTTCCTTGGTGGTCCAGGGGTTAGAGTTCAGTGCTTTCTCTGCTGTGGCCTGAGTTCAATCCTTGGGCATCGCTGGTTGGGCAGTTAAGATCCTGCAACCAATGTGGTATGGCCNCAACATTTTAGCTGCCTGATGCGAAGAACTGACTCATTTGAAAAGGCTCTGATGCTAGGGAAGATTGAAGGCAGGAGGAGAAGGGGACGACAGAGGATGAGATGATTGGATGGCATCACCGATTCCATGGACCTGAGTTTGAGCAAGCTTTGGAAGTTGGTGATGAACAGGGAGGCCTGGTGTGCTGCAGTCCATGGGGTTGCAAAGAGTCGGACACGACTGAGAGACTGAACTGAACATACTCTTAGAGTGAATGAACTGTTTTTCCATTGTATATTTTCAGACAGTGGTTAGGACGGTGGCTACAGTGTTTATAACAGCTCTGGGAGATACTTCCCCTGTGGCTCAATGATAAAGAATTCACCTGCAATGTAAGAGATGTAAGAGATGCTGGTTTGATCTCTGGGTTGGGAAGATCCCCTAGAGGAGGGCACGGCAACCCACTTCATTATTCTTGCCTGGAGAATCCCATGGACACAGGAGCCTGGCGGGCTACAGTGGATAGGGTTGCACAACTGAAGCTACACAACTGAAGTGACTTTGCACGCGCACACACACGGGAGATGCTTGATAACACATCTCATGCTCCTATTTTGAGAAATGGTTTTCAGTGTTTTTACCTTACTTATTGATATCTTAATAGATTTACCAATAGCAAATCAGAAGCTTCCCTTGTGGTTCAGCTGGTAACGAATCCACCTGCAATGCAGGCGCCCTGGGTCTGATTCCTGGGTTGAGAAGATCCCTTAGAGATGGGAAAGGCTACCATCTCCAGTATTCTGGCCTGGAGAATTCCATGGTCATGGGGTCGCAGAGTCGGACACGACTGAGCAACTTTCACTACTCACTAATCACCAACGAAATTAAAGATGAGGTAATAGAGAATTATAATTTTTTGTTAAAAATAGTATCTATGAAAAGAAAAATTACCTACAAAAATAATAGAAACTATGAAAAAACAAGCCACTTTTATGTAAGAAACACTACCTGAGTCTACAAAATTGTAAAACACTCAGATGAAAAAAAAAAAAAGCCTTGAGGGAGTTCCTTGGTGGTCCAGGGGTTAGAGTTCAGTGCTTTCTCTGCTGTGGCCTGAGTTCAATCCTTGGGCATCGCTGGTTGGGCAGTTAAGATCCTGCAACCAATGTGGTATGGCCGAAAGAAAAGCAGTGAGTTTTCCAGGAATGAAAAGATGTGTATAAGAGACAGCGTGTAATTAGACCTGAAAATAAGCCAAATAATGGGATGAAAGCCTGAATATGAAGAAGAGAGATGCAGATATAAAAGGGTCCAGTTGAACCACCAGGGGTGAAAAGCTGTAGTGTTCAGAAGCCAGTTTGCAGAAGCAGGAGGGTAACACTCCTACATCTTTATAATATTTGAGCTAAAGCCCCCAATATTGATGAAAGAACTGATCAGCTTAAGTTGGTCTAAAAATTCTGCTTTTCCTGCATGTAACCATTGACCCTTTACCAAACTCCTTTCCTTCTCAAAGAGTCTGACCCGCTGCCCTCTTCCTCAGCCTGGGAGACTGACAGCCATGGGGTTAATCATTTAGGAATTCATACTGAGAAATTACAGCATGCAAAATGATTCCTCTCATCCTTTCTTTTTTCTGACAGCCAATAATAACCCAAGTTCTTTCAGGCAGTGCTTTCTCTTAGCTTCTCTTCTCCAAACATGCAGATTTTATGGGTAGGAAATGCTCCAGAGAGTTCCTCCACTCTTACCTCTATGTGGGATGTGTTGTGTGTGGACATACATCCATGTGTTGTGTGTACACACACTTCACATGCATGTGTGTTACATGTGTTGTGTGTTGTGTGTATGCTTAGTAGTTTCTGTGTGCCTATGTCTCATGCATATGATTGGATGCACACAAGCATGTCCTTGTGTGTGCACATATATGTAGGCATGTGTCTATGTGTGTGCATGCATATATGTATGTGTTATACCCTCTGGTTCACTCCATGTGCTTCTTGGGCTCACCTGGGCCATGCACTTTCCATGACAGCCAGAGTTTGGGTCTGGTTCTCTCAGCACTTTGTACTTCCTCTCTCGGGACTCATCACACTTAGTTTTAAGTGCTGTTCACATGTGTGTGTCCCACAGACCACGGGTCCGTTATCGCTGGACCTAGGGCTTGGGACCCTTTGTGGAACACGGCTTTACTACTTAATGCATCACAGTGCTGTCCTTAGTTGCCATGATGCTTGTCCATGAAGATAAAATTCCGTTTGAAATCTGGAACTTGTGGGACGTAGGACAGGTAGACACAAACTGAGTGAGGTGGACATTTGTCTGGATGGTGATGTTAGGAGAGTGAGAACCAGAGGGAGGCAGAGTTGTGTTCACCAGAGCACTTTCCACGTGACAAATGCCTGAAAAATGCTTAGTATGCTCCAAGGACTAGAACGCTTTTAGTGTATTGCTTAATCACCTTTTCTCATTAAATATAATTCTTTGTAGTGGTAGAAATGATTAAATCTAGGAGATTTGCTGAGGATTTTTTTAGTGTATTGAATACTGGACCCAGATGGGAGGTTTATTTTGGTTTAATATTTCTACTTCCTTTTGAAAAATATTTTATTCAACCAGAATTTGCTACTGTATTTGACAACCTGCTTTGAGGTAAGTCAGTTTCCTTCTGGGCTTTGGTAGTTTTCTCCAGCACAGGTCATTTGTAGGGAACTCATATTTGGTAGTGATTTTTTTTTAAACACTGTTGCCAAATTCACATTATCATTATCACCACCAACCCTTTTGTCCAGGCTGTTCAAGAAATGCTATTGCCTGAAGCTTAAGAGCAAGTTGACTATCTTCCCCAAAGGAAAACACCAGAAAAAATCGTTTATCACTTCATCCTTTGCCATTTTGAGGATTTCTTCTCATAGAATAAGTCTTGCCCCTGAGGCTGTTTGGAAATTGACAATTCAGGAAGAATCAGTGGGGACCTGCATTTTTGATGGATGAAACATTTGAAAATTCTGTGGCATTCTTCACATGACCTTTTCTAAAGACAGATAAATAGCCTTCCAAAGGTTGCATTGTAGTTTATGTTCAAAAAACTAGCCAGTCCGGGTATATTGGAAACAACAGAGTCATGTTAGGCTTGTCTTCAATGTGAAAAATGTAAATAAAAGGAGAAAAGATAGTGCAACCTAGAGACGTTTTTTGGAGGAGACAGAGATTTGCAAAGAGAGGGGAAACAGCACTAAAGGAGTTTGAACCCAAAAGATGCAAAAAATGCAAAGAAGTTCTTCATTTGCTTATATTAACAGAATGACATTTCCTCTACATTAATCATTCTGGACCTAACATAGCTTAACTTATATCTTGCCCCCCGGTGTTGTCTGATTCCCTGGTCTGTGATATATTACTAAGGAAAAAAATTAAACACGTGGAAATGACAACAACTCAGCAAGATGAAACATGGCATTATCAAATATCAAGATTTGAATTATATAAGGGCATACCAGATGTGAGAGATGCTTATAGCATGTGAGTTAAGAGCACCTCAGAGAGTTTCTTATGGGATTTGAATGTGGGAGTGGAAAGAAGGATCTTGAAGAATTTAAATGATTCTATAGAAAAAAAGGTAGAAACCACAGGATGGGTGAAGCCCAAGCATGTGGGCAGCGATTGCTAGAGTGCCCTAGAAGAAGCAGGAGAGGCGGTGAGGTACACCTTTGTATGACAAGGATGGTGTAGGGTCATCAGTGAGTCACACTCAAAGATGATCAGTAGTCTGTGAGAATTAAAAGGTCTTGAAATATTTAAAACATAATTTTATTTAAGTGAATTTTTTGTTTTGTTATGCTGGGTTTTATTGTGTTTACATTAAGTCAAGAAAAGGGATTCATGTGCTTCATTACAGTGGATTTGTCTCATATAGTGATGCCTTTAATCAAAGTAAAAGCAGATCTTATTTATTGAATTATTGAGTTATATAGTATGTTATCCACTTTATATGGCATGCCTTATTAATTCCCTTAATACTCTGTTTTGCAGAAAGTTTTCACTTTCATCACAGGTTCAAAGGATTTATTAACAAAATAAGTCACTTGGTCAGTTCAGTTCAGTCTCTCAGTTGTGTCCGACTCTTTGCGACCCCATGAATCACAGCGCGCCAGGCCTCCCTGTTCATCACCATCTCTCGGAGTTCACTCAGACTCACGTCCATCGAGTCTGTGATGCCATCCAGCCATCTCATCCTCTGTCGTCCCCTTCTTCTCCTGCTCCCAATCCCCTCCAGCATCAGAGTCTTTTCCAATGAGTCAACTCTTCGCTTGAGGTGGCCAAAGTACTGGAGTTTCAGCTTTAGCATCATTCCTTCCAAAGAAATCCCAGGGTTGATCTCCTTCAGAACGGACTGGTTGGCTCTCCTTGTAGTCCAAGGGACTCTCAAGAGTCTTCTCCAACACCACAGTTCAAAAGCATATACAAATAAATAATACAGATATTTATTAGAGAATTATCTAGCTTGCTTTTGACACACTAACATTAGAAAAAAAAAAGAGAGAGAAATCGAAAAGCGCAGAGAATCTAACACCAAATTGGGTTTTGACCAACATCCAGACTTAAACTGTGCTGATTAAGTCCCATGTCACAGTACATCTGGAGTCCCAAATGGAAAAGGGTCCCAGGCAGCGTCAGCTCCATGGGTGAGTCTCCAAAGATTGCCCTTTGGGATTCCCTTTTATAATTCCAGGACACAAACTGTTTTCTCATCAATCTGTGACCAAATTACAGCTCTGGTTTCAAGTTAATGCTGTTGGTTTTGTCATGTAAAACTTGGAATGTTGCCAAGCCTGGGGCTTGGTTGCCCAGGCCCCCTCCAGGGGCTCTACAGTCTCAAGATTCCTCCCCCATCTTATCTATGGTGCTGGAAGTCTTGCACTTGCAGCAGGCAGTTACTCAGAGTCAACTCACAGTCAAGGCAGTGTCCAGGCAGGTTAGAAGCAAGGTCAGAGGCCTGCTCTGCTTTGTAAAGCCTCAACAAGACTATTTATTTAATTTCCCTAACACACTCTTAGCACAACCTGGAATCAACATGGCCGGGAGAAATAACAATAACCTCAGATATGCAGATGACACCACCCTTATGGTGGAAAGCGAAGAACTAGAGAGCCTCTTGAAGAAAGTAAAAGAGGAGAGTGGAAAAGCTGGCTTAAAACTCCACATTCAAAAAACTAAGATCATGGCATCCAGTCCCATCAGTTCATGGCAAATAGATGGGGAAACAATAGAAACAGTGACAGACTTTACTTTCTTGGGCTCCAGAATCACTGCAGATGGTGACTGCAGCCATGAAATTAAAAGACGCTTGCTCCTTGGATGAAAAGCTGTGACTAACCTAGACAGCATATTAAAAATCAGAGATATTACTTTGCCAACAAAGGGCTGTCTAGTCAAGACTATGTTTTTTCCAGTAGTCATGTATGGATGTAAGAGTGGGACTATAAAGAAAGCTGAGGGCCGAAGAATTGATGCTTTTGAATTGTGGTGTTGGAGAAGACTCTTTAGAGCCCCTTGGACTGTAAAGAGATCCAACCAGTCTATCCTAAAGGAAATCAGTCCTGAATATTCATTGGAGGGACTGACGCTGATGCTGAAACTCCAACATTTTAGCTGCCTGATGCGAAGAACTGACTCATTTGAAAAGACTCTGATGCTAGGGAAGATTGAAGGCAGGAGGAGAAGGGGACGACAGAGGATGAGATGATTGGATGGCATCACCGATTCCATGGACCTGAGTTTGAGCAAGCTTTGAAGTTGGTGATGAACAGGGAGGCCTGGTGTGCTGCAGTCCATGGGGTTGCAAAGAGTCGGACACGACTGAGAGACTGAACTGAACATACTCTTAGAGTGAATGAACTGTTTTTCCATTGTATATTTTCAGACAGTGGTTAGGACGGTGGCTACAGTGTTTATAACAGCTCTGGGAGATACTTCCCCTGTGGCTCAATGATAAAGAATTCACCTGCAATGTAAGAGATGTAAGAGATGCTGGTTTGATCTCTGGGTTGGGAAGATCCCCTAGAGGAGGGCACGGCAACCCACTTCATTATTCTTGCCTGGAGAATCCCATGGACACAGGAGCCTGGCGGGCTACAGTGGATAGGGTTGCACAACTGAAGCTACACAACTGAAGTGACTTTGCACGCGCACACACACGGGAGATGCTTGATAACACATCTCATGCTCCTATTTTGAGAAATGGTTTTCAGTGTTTTTACCTTACTTATTGATATCTTAATAGATTTACCAATAGCAAATCAGAAGCTTCCCTTGTGGTTCAGCTGGTAACGAATCCACCTGCAATGCAGGCGCCCTGGGTCTGATTCCTGGGTTGAGAAGATCCCTTAGAGATGGGAAAGGCTACCATCTCCAGTATTCTGGCCTGGAGAATTCCATGGTCATGGGGTCGCAGAGTCGGACACGACTGAGCAACTTTCACTACTCACTAATCACCAACGAAATTAAAGATGAGGTAATAGAGAATTATAATTTTTTGTTAAAAATAGTATCTATGAAAAGAAAAATTACCTACAAAAATAATAGAAACTATGAAAAAACAAGCCACTTTTATGTAAGAAACACTACCTGAGTCTACAAAATTGTAAAACACTCAGATGAAAAAAAAAAAAAGCCTTGAGGGAGTTCCTTGGTGGTCCAGGGGTTAGAGTTCAGTGCTTTCTCTGCTGTGGCCTGAGTTCAATCCTTGGGCATCGCTGGTTGGGCAGTTAAGATCCTGCAACCAATGTGGTATGGCCGAAAGAAAAGCAGTGAGTTTTCCAGGAATGAAATGAAACCCCAAACAAAACAGCTTCAGTAAAAATCCATTATGAACAGGGAATAATTTTCTGATCATAACACAAATAAAAACCTGCAAGAGGGGTGTTTACTCTGTTGGTGATGAGTTGGTTGAATCATATAAATTGGAGAAAAATTCTTCCTGAATATAGATGTTCATTTTATTGATGTTTTCTCTTGACTCACTAAAATGAAAATATTTTGGGAAATTGAAATATTTATTAGAGTTTCAAATAGATTTTACAAATTTTAACTCATCAGTTTCCATCTACATTATCATGAAATCCTCGTTAGATGCATTTTTTCATTTACGTCTTGGGCTTTCACTGTCTCTTCCAGACTCTTCAAGGCTTGTTCACGTGGTCAGTTTGTTGAGCACTTACTGAAGGCCATTAGGTGCAGTCTCTTCTCCCTCACAGCAAGTCTCTGATGTTGACAGTGATCATCAACATCACCATCTTACAGGCCAGACGACTTCTAGGAGCTGAGGCAAGTGAAGACCATCCAAAGGTTTTCCCAGTGCCTCAGTGTGTAAAGAATCTGTCTGCAGTACAGGAGACATGGGTTCGATCCTTGGGTGGGGAAGATCCCCTGGAGGAGGAAATGGCAGTACTCCAGTATTCTTGCCTGGAAAATCCCTGGAGAGCTATAGTCCGTGGGGTTACAGAGCTGGGCATGACTGAGCAAATAAGCACACAAAGCACATTCTAAAGAGAGAAATACATCATTCTCCAGACCCTCATATATTCTGATTATTTGCTGTGTTTTGCACAAAGCACCTTCCCAACCAAATCCCAGACTGTTAACTGTGAACTTTAGCCAGTGGCTCATTTATTTAATGTCTAAATCTGTTAAGGAAACACATGATGTATTTGGAAAACCATACATAATAGAGAAATAGAAAAAAGCATATAGCTGTGTTTTACCATGGCCAACTTGAGACAGTTTGATTTTTTTTTTTTTTTACCATCTCCATTATCTTTTGGATTGGTAAAGAGGTTACTGAAGTATAGGCCACTTTAATAAAGCAACATATTGGAAAGAAAGAAAAGGTATTTAAACGTGTCTAAACACTATTCTTCTGCACACTGGGATGCCTCTGAAGTCATTAGATGTCTCTACCACACCTTAGTATGAAAACAGCACTGAGAAATTCACATTTCATTTCTAATCCAGAATTTGCTAAAAGCAGTGAAACAGAACCACTTTGTTGTGTGTTTTAAACATTTTGGTTTTTCAAGACATTTTGCATGAAGTAGTGTTAAAATTATTTCCTCTGAGTGACTGAAGATGAAACTTTGCAGTAGTTTGCAGGAGGCAGTCTATCATAATGATTATAGGAGGTGAGCTCTAGAGGTGACATGGGGTGGTATTCCTGCCCAGACTGTCAGCCCTCTGCCGGTGGGTAAGAGTCGCATCGATCTCAGCTGGGAGAACAGTAGCACCTCTTCACAGAGCCACTCTGAAGACGGGTGGCAAGATGGCCTGGAAGCCGGCTCAGTGTCCAGACCCTGCGGGTCCTGCGAGCACTGCTAGTACTGTCCATCCGCGCTCATATCGTAAGATCGCGTTTCAGGTGTTTTCCTGTCGGAAGATCCATTCAGTCATTTCAGCACTGTGCAGACTGAATGCCTGATTTAAAATGTTTTGTTCGTAAAAATCCATGCATGTTTAACACATTTCAGAAATAGAAAAATGGGGACAAAAAATCCTGTGCGTAGCTTCTCTCCCTCTCACATCCTTTTTCCTTGTCTGTATCTTTTCTAATGATGGAGACATTCTTGACACTAGAGTTAAAAAAATTTTTTTTTTTCTCTTCTCTCATTCTAGCTTCTTTACTATGATGAGTCATTTTACTTTCCCCATAGAGCTGTCTTCTCAGTGTTCTCCGCTCTGTTTGGTTTTCTTAGCCTGATACCTCCATGCTTACCTTGAGAAAGATTTTCAGGCCACTGGACAAAATCACACGTGATTTGTCTGTGTCAGTATTTATGCTGCCGTGTTTCTGGGTCTACTGGAGTTTGTCTCCTTCAAAATTAATTATTAAGTTCTCAAAAAAGGGAATTCTGGTTTGATAAGATTTTTTAATATGAAACTGTGCAGCATTTTTAATTTAGAAAAATAATTACCTAGACATTCTAAAGTTCTAATTTAAAAAGGAAAAAATATTTGTTCAATTTCTGCCTCACTAAATGTAAAAATTGTTTTTTTATCAACCTTGTTCACCTTTACATGTAACTTGACAGTGTTGCAGTCATAATGCAGATTATTTTTAATGCAGAGATCACTTTCAATTCCTCCACATTGCCTTCATGCTCAGCCAATAACTAGAGAAGGTCCAGGAGTTGGACACTACAAAAAAATGCAGGACATTGTCAGAAATCAGATCTGTTACATAGTTGGGTCTGGTGCAGTGAACTCAGGTGCAGCTCCGCTGGGAGAGGCCATGATAGAGACGCCAGCCCCTGAGCCTCTGATGCGCGGGGTCCCTGATCGCCACCTTGAGCCATGGCAGCGCTTGAGCCGTGGCACTGACCCGGGTGCTGCTGTAGAGCGCTCAGCACAGTGCTTGTGGGCAGTTTTCTGGTGTCATTGTTCCCCTTGTGCAGTAGCTGCTCTTTATTTGCATACACTGCCTACAGAGAACCAGGTCAGAAGTGGGGAGAGGGAAGGGAGGATATGGTCCAGGAATTCTCCTGTGTTCTTACGTGCAGCCCCTGAGGGGAGCCTGGTGTTGGCTCTTTGTTTGCTGATCAGCTGACCCTGGCCTGGGGTTCTATTCACTTGTAATCCATTATCATTTCTAAATCTGTTGGATGAGTCTTCTTCACACTTCTATCTTCCATATGAAAAATGTGCTTCTGTTTTCCTTTTGAGATGAAAAGCTCTTGTCTACAGAGAAGTCAGCAGTTTGATGGATTTGTCTGCCTGCATACTGACTCATCTACATACCAGGAATCAAAACATGAAATTTATACCATGTCTACACTCTTATCGCATGGAAACAATTCAGGCTTACAGAAAGACCAAACAGCTTCTGTAATGAATGTGAATTGTAAAAACTATAAGAATGATGTTTATGCATAGAGNCCCAGGTGACAAAATCTTGGAGTCCTGCCCAGTTGCCCTGGGTGACCTTTGTTCTCACGGTGCCTCAGTTTGCTTCTTTATGGCATGAATGTGATAATAGCACAGATTTCGCCTGCTGTGAGCAATGGTGCTTTATCATATGTGCAACACCCAGGGAGAGCCAGCACTAGGTGTGAGAATTCTCTGCTCCTGAGAGCTCTCAGAACTGCTCTGAAATCTTAGATTTCAATTTTATTGGGTTGTAGTTTACTTATGACAGAACGTTAGGATTCCAGTCCTGTCAAGATGTACCTCAGGGTGCCCTGTGCTCCTCTGCACTTCTTCCATCCTCTGTGCCTTCCTGGCCCCTGGTCACCGCACATCTACTGTCTGTTATTTACATGAGTTTGGCTTCAGCTGGAATTGGCCTTAGGAAGCAGTACTACCAATAAAACTAGTGGAAGTGATGGAATTCCTGCTGAGCTATATGAAATACTAAAAGATGATCATATTAAAGTGCTGCATTTAGTATATCAACAAATTTGGAAAACCCAACAGTGATCACAGGACTGGAAAAGGTCAGTTTTCATCCCACTCCCAAAGAAGGGCAGTGCTAAAAAATGTTCAGACTACCAGATAATTGTGCTTACTTCCCATGCTAGTAAGGTTATGCTCAAAATCCTTCAAGCTAGACTTCAGCCGTACTTGAATTGAGAACTTCCACATATACAAGCTAGGTTTAGAAAAGGCATAGGAATCAGAAATCAAATTGCCAACATTCATTGGAGCATAGAGAAAGTAAAGGAATTAAAAAAAAAATCTACTTCTGTGTCTTTGACTACTTGAAAGCCTTTCACTGTGTGGATCACAACTGTGAAAGAAGAGCTAGAAATACCAGGCCATCTACCTGTCTCCTGAGAAACCTGTACACATATTAAGAAGCAACAGTTAGGAGCTTATCTGAAACAATGGACTGGTTCAAAATGGGAAAAGGAGTACAATGAGGCTATATATTGTCATCCTGTTTATTTAACTTCTATGTAGAGTGCATCATGTGAAATGCTGGACTGGATGAGTTACAAGCTGGAATCAAGATTGCAGGGAGAAATATCAACAACCTCAAATATGCAGATGATACCACCCTAATGGCAGAAAGCAAATAGAACTAAAGAGCCTCTTGATGAGGTGGAAAGAGGAGAGTGAAAAAGCTGGCTTAAAACTCAACATTCAAAAAATGAAGATCATGGCATCCATCTCATCACTTCACGGCAAATGCGGAAAAAGTGGAGCCAATGACAGATTTTCTTTCCTTGGGCTCCAAAATCACTGCAAATCGTGACCGCAGCCATGAGATTAGAAGATGCTTGCTGCTTGGAAGGAAGCCTATGACAAACCTAGACAGTGTATTAAAAAGCAAAGGCATCACTTTGCCAACAGAGGTCTGCACAGTGAAAGCTATGATTTTTCCAGTGTCACTTACGAATGTGAGAGTTGGGTCATTAAGAAGGCTGAATGCCAAAGAATTGATTCTTTTGAACTGTGGTGCTGGAGAAGACTCTTGAGAGTCCCTTGGACTTCAAGGAGATAAAGCTAGTCAATCCTAAAGGAAATCAACCCTGAAAACTCACTGGAAGAACTGATACTGAATCTCCAATACTTTGGCCACCTGATGCCAAGAGCCACCTCACTGGCAAAGACCCTAATGCTGGGAAAGACTGAAGGCAAAAGGAGAAGGGGACAACCGAGGATGAGGTGGTTGGATGGCATCACCAATTTAATGGACATGAATTTGGGCGAACTCTAGGACATGGTGAAGGACAGGGGAGCCTGGTGTGCTGCAGCCCATGGGGTCAGGCACAATTTAGTGACTGAACAACCAGAATCCTAGTATACATAGGGCGTGATCCTTTGTCTCTGGCCTCTTTCATTTATGGAAATGTACTGCAGTCCACTCATGCGGTTGCGTGTCCTCAGTAGTTTGTTGTTTGTTTCAGTCAGTGACTTGTATTCCACTGTATAGATAGATATGTTTTAGTTTATTCATACATTCACGGCTTGACAAATGATTGGCTGGTTTCCATTTTGGGCCTGTTTAGCTTTATAAGAAAATTCCGAACTGCTCCGCAAGACGACTGCACCGTCTGCATTCCAATGTGTGCAAGTTCCAGGAGCCCCACATGCCAGCCTGCCCTTGGATCATCAGCATTTTGTGTGTTGGTTCATTTGACGGATTCTCTAATAGGTGGTATCTCTCTGTGGTTTAAATTTGCCTTTTTCTAGTGACAGTGTGGATCATCTTCACATGCTTCTCACCATCCTGTGTCTGCTTGGGTTGAAGTGTTTGCTCAAATCTCTTGCGTTTTCTGTTAAGTTTGGTATTTTTATTATAAATATTTTCTCCAAATCTGTGCTTGTGATTTCATTGTTGTAATAATGCAGAGGTTTTAAATTTTGATGTAGTCCAACTTATCAACATCAATACTTTATAATTTATTCTCTTGTATTCTACTCTTGATATCCTTGCTTATGATTGAGTCAGATGCACAGAATACACATGTGTGAACTACTGAGTCTTTCTACCTATATTATTATTTATTTAACTCACCTTTACTTTTTATAGCAATGTTGGATAGTTTCCAGTGTGTAGTTTTTACACATTTTTGTTAATGTATCCTTAAATATTTCACTGTTATATTATTGTCAATAACATTAAAACAGATTTATTCTCACTGTTCATTGATAACATATAGAATTACACGTCATTTGCAAGTATTAATCTTCTACCCTGTGACTTCGTAAAATTATTTATTCATTTGAGAATGGTTTTAAAGGAATTCTTAGCAATTATTTTTGTTGACAGTCACCTGTGATTAAATGAACTTGTTCTCTTCCTTCCCAGTCTGCTTACTTTATATTTTATTTTCTCTTAGCTCAGGTTAATACCTACAGTAAAATGAGTGGAAAGGCTTGAGAGCAGATCTCCTAGACTTGTTCTTGACCATATGGGGAAATAATTCCATCATGACAGTAAATATGATGTTAGTTGTTGGTTTTCCATAGATGTCCTTTATCATATTAATGAAGTTCCATTTTGTTGTTTGTATTTATTGTTAATTAATGTTAAATTTTGTCAAGATTTTTTTATACATCTGTTGAGCCGATCATATGATGTTTATCTTTGATTTGGTCAGTATGGTGAATTACACTGATTTTTGATTGATGAACCAGCCTTGCATTTTTGTGATTAATCCCAGTTGGTCATGATATATTGTCCTTTTTACATACTTATGGATTTGATTTGNATCATATGATGTTTATCTTTTATTTTGTCAGTATGGTGAATTACACTGATTTTTGATTGATGAACCAGCCTTGCATTTTTGTGATTAATCCCAGTTGGTCATGATATATTGTCCTTTTTACATACTTATGGATTTGATTTGCAAATATTTTATGAAGATATTTGCAGACATGCTCATGAGGAATATTGATTTATGCTTTTCTAGTCTTTTCTTACTATTATTTGGTTCAAGATACTACACTGGATTCATAAGATGGGTTGGGATATAATGCTGTTTACACACATTTTTAAAAGGGTTTGCATAGAACTGGTATTCAGTTCAGTTCAGTTTGGTCACTCAGTCATGTCCGACTCTTTGGGACCCCATGAATCGCAGCATGCCAGGCCTCTCTGTCCATCACCAACTCCCGGAGTTCACTCAGACTCACGTCCACTGAGTCAGTGATGCCATCCAGCCATCTCATCCTCTGTCGTCCCCTTCTCCTCGTGCCCCCAATCCTTCCCAGCATCAGAGTCTTTTCCAATGAGTCAACTCTTCTCATGAGGTGGCCAAAGTACTGGAGTTTCAGCTTTAGCATCATTCCTTCCAAAGAAATCCCAGGGCTGATCTCCTTCAGAGTGGACTGGTTGCATCTCCTTGCAGTGCAAGGGACTCTCAAGAGTCTTCTCCAACACCACAGTTCAAAAGCATCAATTCTTTGGCACTCAGCCTTCTTCACAGTCCAACTCTCACATCCATACATGACCACAGGAAAAACCATAGCCTTGACTAGACNCTTGTAACTCATCCAGTCCAGCATTTCACATGATGCACTCTACATAGAAGTTAAATAAACAGGATGACAATATATAGCCTCATTGTACTCCTTTTCCCATTTTGAACCAGTCCATTGTTTCAGATAAGCTCCTAACTGTTGCTTCTTAATATGTGTACAGGTTTCTCAGGAGACAGGTAGATGGCCTGGTATTTCTAGCTCTTCTTTCACAGTTGTGATCCACACAGTGAAAGGCTTTCAAGTAGTCAAAGACACAGAAGTAGATTTTTTTTTTAAATTCCTTTACTTTCTCTATGCTCCAATGAATGTTGGCAATTTGATTTCTGATTCCTATGCCTTTTCTAAACCTAGCTTGTATATGTGGAAGTTCTCAATTCAAGTACGGCTGAAGTCTAGCTTGAAGGATTTTGAGCATAACCTTACTAGCATGGGAAGTAAGCACAATTATCTGGTAGTCTGAACATTTTTTAGCACTGCCCTTCTTTGGGAGTGGGATGAAAACTGACCTTTTCCAGTCCTGTGATCACTGTTGGGTTTTCCAAATTTGTTGATATACTAAATGCAGCACTTTAATATGATCATCTTTTAGTATTTCATATAGCTCAGCAGGAATTCCATCACTTCCACTAGTTTTATTGGTAGTACTGCTTCCTAAGGCCAATTCCAGCTGAAGCCAAACTCATGTAAATAACAGACAGTAGATGTGCGGTGACCAGGGGCCAGGAAGGCACAGAGGATGGAAGAAGTGCAGAGGAGCACAGGGCACCCTGAGGTACATCTTGACAGGACTGGAATCCTAACGTTCTGTCATAAGTAAACTACAACCCAATAAAATTGAAATCTAAGATTTCAGAGCAGTTCTGAGAGCTCTCAGGAGCAGAGAATTCTCACACCTAGTGCTGGCTCTCCCTGGGTGTTGCACATATGATAAAGCACCATTGCTCACAGCAGGCGAAATCTGTGCTATTATCACATTCATGCCATAAAGAAGCAAACTGAGGCACCGTGAGAACAAAGGTCACCCAGGGCAACTGGGCAGGACTCCAAGATTTTGTCACCTGGGTTCTGACACCAGCTCTCACCAGAGCTGAACTGAGGCGACTTTCTGCTGGTGTTTATAGAAGTAGAGAGGTACAATCTCAGGTGGGACATTATCCCCAGGTTTCTATAAGAACATTAATGTGTGTGTATATGTATATGCACACATATATGTGTATATTATAGAAATACACATGCTACTAGTTCACTGAGTCAGGCCACCAACATTCAAGTCACGTAAACAATTCTGTGAAGTAAATCTATGCCTCCAACTACTAGATTTGGTAGGCGTCTCTTCCAGATCTCCTTACTTAGTTCTGCCTCTAGCTGCATAGATATAGAAACCTAGAATCTACACATTCCATAAGGATAAAGTATAACCCTGTCACTCTGCATTTTTGAAAATGAGTCTCTGACAAAATTGCCCTCCACAGTCATCCAGAAAGTTCACGTCAGCCATTCTGACCATAAACAATTGTCAGTATGAGGAATTTGGCAAAATGGCTAATAAAACACATAATACAGATAACTGATAATTCTTGTTAAAGTTATATTTGCTGAATTTTTAATGAAAAATTTCAAAATATGCCAAACCTGAACACATAGTACAATGAACCTGCAGAGGCCTATTTCTCAAACTGATCACTGCCCCAAATGTGGCCACACTTACTTAAGCTACCCTCCTTTTTTCTTTCTTTTTTGATGCGTTTTAAAGCAAATCAAAAATACAATCATTTAATTTCTAAACACTTCCCCACGCATCAATTAAAAAGAGGTCTGTTTAACATAAACACAATGTTATTTTTATACCTAACAAATTAATGATTCCTTGTTACGATCTAACATACAATCCATATTCTAATTTTGAAAGTGATTTCAATAAGGTATTTTTAAGAGTTTTCTTTTTTTCAAACTAAGGTTGAATAACACCCATGCAGTAACAGGCAGACATGGTTCTCTGGTACATTCTAACTTAGACCAACACCTCCTTTTCACCCTTCTTTTCATGGCCCTGACATGTTAAAGGAAACAGCTGAGCTGCTGGAAAAACCCCACATTCTAGATCTGTCTCTTCATGGTGTACTTCAGTTGTTCCTTGACCTCACATTCTCGTAAACTGGAAGTCACTCCAAGGCCCGAGTCAGATTCAGGTGCACCGTCTTGTCCAGAGAAATCTGTTCCTGGTGCTGCAGGCTTTTAGGGACCTCATCAGGAGCTGTAGGGCCTGACTGTCCCCTACCTGTCATCTAAATACCGAATCAGCTGGGAAACCTCTGGGCCAAACATTCCTGCTCGAGTGAGAAGCTGCACCACTGCGAGTCTAGGTCCTAAGTGTCCCCTGTCAGCTCCCAGCAGGACTGCCAGTCTTGGGAGCAGAAAATGCCCCCTCCCCTCCCAGCAGGATCAGGCCCCGTCTTTGGCCAGAGAGCCATGTGACTTTACATGCTGCCTTTCACGCTTTTTTTACACAGAGCTCTTCACCCAAGAGGGCACCACTTATCCTAATGAGCAGGAGAAAAGACAAGCTGGATAATAATCATTTCTAATTGGATTACAGATCCATCGGATTGATTCATTATTTCCGCCCACAGCTGTCAATGTTTCGCATGGCACCCCTATTAAACTAATATCCTAACAGCCTGTAGTGCTGTAGCTGTCAGATTAACTTAGTCCCAAACTGGCAGCCTCAGTCCTCTCCCCCTGAAATCAGCTGGAGGGTTTATAAGTGAAAGTGTGTGTAACCCCGCCCATCCTCTCCTCCATCTGGGAATCCATTCCACGGCCTCCTCCCACCCACACCTTGAGTTTGCATCTATGGAAACCCTCGTCTCTCTGATCCCTGTGAACGGCGGTCTTTCAGGCTTTCACCACTCAGAAGACAGCAAAAGTGTTGTCATTCAGACTAAAGTGTTAGGGACTGATTGGGCTGTTTCCTTAACAAGGAAGAAGGCACAAATGAATGACATTAAGCAACCAATTTTCAGTCATCTGTAATACACTGCTGGAGGTGAGTTTGGTGGTAGGACTGCCAGTCATGCACCCAATGGCCGTCTTCCGTTCTCCTTTACTCATAAAGCAAGTGGTTTATATGGGGCCGCAAACTGCTCAATTCAAAGACTACGTTCCTCACCTCCTAGGGGTGGTGTCAGCCACAGTCTCTGGTTGGCCCATGCTAGCATCTTCTTCAGCCTGATGAACTGTCACAATTATCAGTAATATCTTACATGGCTCTCTCAAAAGTGCTCTTAGTTTAACAAAGCATACAGTCACCCTAGGTAGTAGCAGTGACCCCAGAGGTGTTAAGCGGAAGTCATCTGGGAAGCAGCTTCTGGAAGGCTCATTAAAGGTGTTGCATTCAAATTCCATCATGGCTAGTGCCTAGATCTCCTCCACTGCTGTCCTTCTTCCCTCTCACTACGTGGTATCTCGGAGGAGTGCCCTCTGTGTGCCATGCCTCCCTTCTCCCACCCATTGGTCCTGTCTGTTGCATTTCCACACTGGCAAACCACTTTGAGCTCCAAGAGCACAGATCAGCCTTCTCAGACTGACTTCTTTCTATTCATTCTGGTTTAAAAATTCTATTAATGAGCAAGAATTTTAGTGTTTTATTTATTTTTTGGCTGTGCTGGGTCTTCATTGCTGCATGCAGGCTTTTTCTAGTTGTGGTAAGCAGGGGTTACTCTTCACTGCAGTGCATGGGCTTCCTCTTACAGTGGCTTCTCTTGTTGCGGAGCACAGGCTCTAGGGTGTGCAGGATGCAGTAGTTNGTGACTCTCAGTATCTTCGCGTATTAGGTAGTGATAACAGCAAGCTGGTGTATGGTGCTACCTAGGTGCTGAATATGGTTCTTAGCTACACATTTGTTACCTGATTTATTCTGTACTGTGATTTTTTGAGGCATATCATATTTTCTAATTTAGAGGCAATAACACAGGAACATAGAGGTGAAGTGATTTGTCCGAGGTTATATAAGTAGGACACAATCAAGCCAGGATTTGAATTCTGCCTTGTAATGTTGTGTGAACAGATAATAAAGGGCATAGAGAGGCTCTAGGGTTTGATGAAAACATGTTGATACACAGTTTACATACTCAGTGGTTTCTCAAGCTGTAATTTAACAATANGCCAGGATTTGAATTCTGCCTTGTAATGTTGTGTGAACAGATAATAAAGGGCATAGAGAGGCTCTAGGGTTTGATGAAAACATGTTGATACACAGTTTACATACTCAGTAGTTTCTCAAGCTGTAATTTAACAATACTGGATGTGTTGCTCTGATGGTGGCAAGAACAGAAGGAGCAGGTGATAAAGAGACCACATGTACATCTGATGGACCTACACCAAAATGTATTTCTTTCCATCTCTGAAGGTGTTACAAGTATGTGACTAATTCTACATTGACATAACTTTTTTTGGTCTCAGAAAATCAATATACTATTTTTCTAGGCTGTAGTTTGACAAGGACCTGTGACCTGAGAATCAGATTACTTAAAATCAATCCTGGCTTCCCGCTGGCTAAGCGTGTTGTACATAGCCACGCAGAACATCTCAGGTCCTCTCTGCATTTTCAGAAGGCACTACAAGACCTTTCAGAGATCTTGGTACTACCTTCCCAGAGTGCAGAGTGCACACGGAGTGAAGGTCTGCAAGCACTCAGGCCTCTGCTCACATGCCATCTAAATACTAAACAGCACAGGTCTCCTGTGTTGGGCAGTTCTCCAAGAAACCCCATTTGACACGCCTCCAAGGATACAGGTAAAATTTAATGGTGTGATATATTAGTATATTAGTATCTTTTGTCTTCTCATTTTCTTGATCTGTTACAGAGTTTCTCCAAGAGTTAAAGCATAAGTCACTGCTTAGTTCAGCTTTATTGGTTTTCTTGAGCCACAGCACACCCAAGAAGTGGGCAGGATGGTGCAGCATCCAGCTGTACTCCAGCCCTCTGAGCTCTGTGCCCATCAGATCATGTTGTCTGATTCTCTAGCTCCCCACACTCTGGAAGAACAGCACGGGAGGTAATGCCCCTGATTGTTTAAGGGGAACTGGTTGGTATAAGGGGAGTGGCAAAAGAAGTGGAGCGTTGGGAAAAACTGATCAGAAAAGCAAAAGAGGAACATAGATTAAATACCCTGTCGGTGAAATGAAACAAAGCAGGCATTGCCAAGCCAGAGCTGCCAGTGTGGGTAGAGCAGGGAGGGGTGCTGCAAGCAGCACGTCCCCCTCTCTCAGGACTTGTGTAGCCTCAGTCACTTCCTCCACTGCTCCTTTTTGGGGACAAATGGAGAGAAGGGCGGCCATGAAGCTTTTCCTGTGGAATTTTATCCAGGTGCTCAGCACACACCTCCCCAGTTAGTGCTTGAAACTGGGACAAGAAAATCTTGGACTTTCCCGTGGAACAAAGGCTTTTATCTAGGAGGTAAATTATTAATCATTGTGATGTATCTCCCTTGACATCAAGGAAGCCAGAAAGATCAATTTGTCTTGATCAGGTGGTGGCCTGACTCTGTGATGTAGGTCAGTCTTGGACTGGACACTCTGAAACCACCAACAGGATGGAACACATGAGTGTGCTGCAGAAGGAGAAGTTCTCCTGTGGCTGCAGAGTAAGGGGAAGAAGGGCAGTGGGCAAGGCTGTGGGGGGCAGCGGGGGGGGGGCGGCCAGAGAGCACAGCGCTCCCCGCTGAACCATGGCGTCATACCTACAGCTGTGGGTGTGGAATGAAGTGATGAGAGCCTCTTGCGAGGCACTGAATGCACAGCTTCTGCCTGTGGCCCCACTCCAGTCAGGAAGAAAGCAGTAGCTAGTGAGGAGATGAGGCACCATGGATCTAGCTCAATTTTACCAATTGAAGTTGGTAAAAATTAAGACTTTCCCCGAAGAGGGAGCACCAGAGTAGAAGCAGTGTATCCTCCAGATGTTTCTGAGCAGGAGAGAGGAAAGGGAAAGAATGCTTGATCCATTTCCCTTTTAAAAAAATCCCAGTAGGCTAGTGCGGTTAAAAATAAACCTCAGCTGGATTTCCCCTTGTGCCTTGCTGCCCACTCATGTCAGTAAAAACCAGCCCTTGGAATGAAGAGCCTGTTCCCTTTGACAAATAAGCCTTGTGGCTAGCCCATGTGTTCAGAAATCAAGGTCAGGAGACAACACGAGACTCACTGGGGCCCTGCAGAATGGGCGCCCTGGTCCCCGAGCGGGTCCTTGGTCCCTGAGTGTGTCCTCGCTATTTGCACTCAGGGCTGCTCCCTGATGTGCGGGTGCTCTGGAGAGCCAGTGGCCTACGTGGAAGCCTTGCACTCGCAGAGATGGGGCTGCTGCTGAAGCGTGTACTGTGCACTCTACAGACGACTGCAGGACACGTCCTCACTAGGCATCCTCTGAGCTGGCTGAGTGTACAGGGCAGGGACTCTCCGACAGCAAATCTGGGTAGATAGGGATCCTAGTGGTCACTGGCGCTGAGCTCAGTGGTCATCCCAGGCCCACCCTGGGGGAGTCAGTGCCTGGATTCAGATCACTGGTCACCACTTTGCAGTTTCCCCCCGGTAACACGTGGGCCTGATTGATGTAAAGGTTGATATGTCATGTGGCCCCTCCCCGACTATATTGCAGTTGCTGCTGCTGGGGTCCAGGTCATCAGGACTCTGAGCTCAGTAGATATAAACTCAGTGCTAGCTTGAGCTCACAGATTGTGCAAGTTGGGGGTTGACATTGGCAGAAGGCTTCTCAGTGTGCATCTGGGAGAGGTGGCCCGTCCCAGGGCCAGAGCTGTCTCTTCTCACAGGCTACAGCTTTGCTTCTGGTAGCTTGGACCTCAGCTGAGCTCTTGGCAGTTGTTGTAGGCTGTTATGTCAACCCCAAATTTGTGTGTTGAAATTGTAAACCCTAGGACTTCAGAATGTGACTTTAGAGATAGAGTCATTAAGGAGGAGATTAAGTTAAAATGAGGTTGTGTGATTGGCCCTCGTCCAGCAGGACTGGTGTGTTTGTAAGAAGAGATGAGGACATAGATGCACACAGCTGTGCAGAAGACACAGGGAGAGGGCATGCTTTCAGTGCCATCCAAAGCTGGTGATCTTCCCTGTAAACAGCAAGCCTGGAACTCTCTCCTGAATCCAGACTCTTGTATCAAGTTGCATGCTCATATTTCCACCTGAATCTTACATATCTCAAAT
Source organism: Raphicerus campestris (assembly GCA_006410735.1). NCBI lineage: Eukaryota > Metazoa > Chordata > Mammalia > Artiodactyla > Bovidae > Raphicerus > Raphicerus campestris. Next base: position 586,918 of record SJYW01025494.1, read on the forward strand.
CAGATATGATCAATACAAGGTCAGTCTTTCTCCTGAGATATTTGTTGTTTGTTGCTGCATAACAGTATTACCACCAATTTAACAGCTAACACAACACACATGTATTATCTCTGTGGGTCAGGACTCAGCCCAGATTAGCTGGGTTTTAATCTAGGTGTTAGAGCTGTGGTCTCACCTGAGGCTCACCCAGGGGCATGCCTGCTTCTCATCTTCTCTNGCGGGGGGCAGCGGGGGGGTGGGGCGGCCAGAGAGCGCAGCGCTCCCCGCTGAACCATGGCGTCATACCTACAGCTGTGGGTGTGGAATGAAGTGATGAGAGCCTCTTGCGAGGCACTGAATGCACAGCTTCTGCCTGTGGCCCCACTCCAGTCAGGAAGAAAGCAGTAGCTAGTGAGGAGATGAGGCACCATGGATCTAGCTCAATTTTACCAATTGAAGTTGGTAAAAATTAAGACTTTCCCCGAAGAGGGAGCACCAGAGTAGAAGCAGTGTATCCTCCAGATGTTTCTGAGCAGGAGAGAGGAAAGGGAAAGAATGCTTGATCCATTTCCCTTTTAAAAAAATCCCAGTAGGCTAGTGCGGTTAAAAATAAACCTCAGCTGGATTTCCCCTTGTGCCTTGCTGCCCACTCATGTCAGTAAAAACCAGCCCTTGGAATGAAGAGCCTGTTCCCTTTGACAAATAAGCCTTGTGGCTAGCCCATGTGTTCAGAAATCAAGGTCAGGAGACAACACGAGACTCACTGGGGCCCTGCAGAATGGGCGCCCTGGTCCCCGAGCGGGTCCTTGGTCCCTGAGTATGTCCTCGCTATTTGCACTCAGGGCTGCTCCCTGATGTGCGGGTGCTCTGGAGAGCCAGTGGCCTACGTGGAAGCCTTGCACTCGCAGAGATGGGGCTGCTGCTGAAGCGTGTACTGTGCACTCTACAGACGACTGCAGGACACGTCCTCACTAGGCATCCTCTGAGCTGGCTGAGTGTACAGGGCAGGGACTCTCCGACAGCAAATCTGGGTAGATAGGGATCCTAGTGGTCACTGGCGCTGAGCTCAGTGGTCATCCCAGGCCCACCCTGGGGGAGTCAGTGCCTGGATTCAGATCACTGGTCACCACTTTGCAGTTTCCCCCCCGTAACACGTGGGCCTGATTGATGTAAAGGTTGATATGTCATGTGGCCCCTCCCCGACTATATTGCAGTTGCTGCTGCTGGGGTCCAGGTCATCAGGACTCTGAGCTCAGTAGATATAAACTCAGTGCTAGCTTGAGCTCACAGATTGTGCAAGTTGGGGGTTGACATTGGCAGAAGGCTTCTCAGTGTGCATCTGGGAGAGGTGGCCCGTCCCAGGGCCAGAGCTGTCTCTTCTCACAGGCTACAGCTTTGCTTCTGGTAGCTTGGACCTCAGCTGAGCTCTTGGCAGTTGTTGTAGGCTGTTATGTCAACCCCAAATTTGTGTGTTGAAATTGTAAACCCTAGGACTTCAGAATGTGACTTTAGAGATAGAGTCATTAAGGAGGAGATTAAGTTAAAATGAGGTTGTGTGATTGGCCCTCGTCCAGCAGGACTGGTGTGTTTGTAAGAAGAGATGAGGACATAGATGCACACAGCCGTGCAGAAGACACAGGGAGAGGGCATGCTTTCAGTGCCATCCAAAGCTGGTGATCTTCCCTGTAAACAGCAAGCCTGGAACTCTCTCCTGAATCCAGACTCTTGTATCAAGTTGCATGCTCATATTTCCACCTGAATCTTACATATCTCAAATCAGATATGATCAATACAAGGTCAGTCTTTCTCCTGAGATATTTGTTGTTTGTTGCTGCATAACAGTATTACCACCAATTTAACAGCTAACACAACACACATGTATTATCTCTGTGGGTCAGGACTCAGCCCAGATTAGCTGGGTTTTAATCTAGGTGTTAGAGCTGTGGTCTCACCTGAGGCTCACCCAGGGGCATGCCTGCTTCTCATCTTCTCTGGGGCTGGCAGCATTCACTTCCTTCCAGAACTCTGGACTGAGGACCTCTGCTTCTAGTTGGCAGTCAGCTGGTGGCTGCCCTCATGTTCCTGCCACATGGCAGCTCACAGCCCAGTGACTTGCTTCTTCAAGGCCAACAAGAGGGAGTCTTCTAATAGGACAAGTTCAGTTTCCTGGGCTTAATCACATGCCCACAGTCACCGTGTCTGGCTGTACTCTGTTGGTTAGAAGGAACTTACAGGGCCCCCACACTGGAAGGAGGATACAGGGTGTGAACACTGGGAGGCAGCAGCCACAGGGCCGCCCCCAAGCTGGCCTTCACACCCAAAAAACACCCTCCTCCCGTAGTTTCCCACCTCAGCTGAGCAAAGCCTGACCTTCCAGTTGCTTGGTCAGAATTCCAAGCCTTCCCCACACTTATGTCCCACATCCAATCTGTCAGCAGATGGAGCTGATGCTGCTTTAGGGTGCTGCCCAAAACGTGACTGCTCCCACAGAAGTGGTCCCTTTGGTTCCATTGTCCCCTCGGGTTTGCTGCAGGAGGATGGCCTCCTGACTGTTCCTTCCTCCTGCCCTTGCTTCTTCAGAAAGCATCAGAACAACAGGTAGATGAGTGCTATAAAATGCACATCAGGACTGGATGAAACTGCTTCCTTTCCACACCCTCCAGTGACTTGCGTTGAGTCCCAAGTCTTCACAGAAATTCAGCGCCTCCCCCTCCAGCTCTGCTCCTCCTCACAGTCCCCTGACTGTCCCCTCACAGTGGGCAGTTCTTCCTTCTGCCCAGAGCTTCCTGTCTCCTGCTCTTTGCTCTGAGGCTTCCTCCTCCCAGGGGTCTTTCTTAAGCATCCTTTTAAAATGTCAGCGCCTACCTGACACGCACTGTCCCTCTTCCCTGCTTGTGTATGAACTAGAGAAAAAGTACAGTCTCACGTGCCACCAGGATGTGCAAGGCTGCCTCCTTTGGGTCTCTGGCCTCACCAGCCCCACCCCTTGGCTTCACAAGTGGCCTCAGGTATTCACCTGAAAAATTTCATTAGGATGCGTTCAGGTGTGACCTCAGACTCTCCAAGCCACATCAAGCTCCTATCATGGGTATTGCCATGAATTTCCTTCACTATAAAATGTCTCCTCAGCTGTACTGTTAGTTCACCGAGGAATGTAAATTAAATGAGTCACTATTTGAAATGTGCTTAGACAGGGCCTGCAAGTGGAGGATGCGAATAATTGTTTAAAAATTAAATGCAAACAACTGCATCTTCCATCTTATACCCTGTTCAAGGACCCTCTTCCTGTCAGTGAGAAACTGTAAGGCAAAGAAGGAAGCTGACAAAATAGAGATGAAAATAACAGAAAGAGAAGTAATTGTGCGGCCACAAAAGGGAAGTTTTTAGAACATGCTTCAGTACATGCACTGCTTTTGCCCTGTGTCCTCCTGGCCCCCAGCCTCCCAGCCCCACCTCAGATTTCCTGAAGAAATATTCTCCAGAGCTCTTAAAAGAGCCTCTCTCCCTGGTTTAAGGGCCCAAGCCCCGTTCAGACACTCTTATCCACAATGTGTACTGTGGGCTTATTTTGTAGAAAAGCCTTCACTTCAGACAGATTTATACTGATAGCATCTCAGGTGCTTAGGAACAATTCATTTTCCCAGGCAGGTGAAGTGATACACCTATAATCCTGTTTGTTCATTTGCTGCTCTGATTATTTTTGCAATGCAGGCCTTGTTGAAATGATCACAGTGGGGTCTGGAGTAATAAAGTTTTTCAGTATCTCTAATTATGTGTAAAAATATCAAGATAATAATGCCCTCATTTAGGGTAGGACAAAGAGAATTAATTAAATGTGAAAAAGTGAGACACAGAGGTCAGATGTATGATAGGACTTCCTGTCTGTGAATGTGGCTTCACACCCAGGCTTGTGCTGGGGGTGGATTAGGATGCGTGCAGACCTTTGTAGATCAGTTCTGTTTATATTCGTCTGGCTTCACAGCCTATGGTGTTCTGGAGGCCCCCGTTATGGAAGATCTCTCAAGGACCACGTGCACACCAAGGTGCTCCAGGTGTATGGTTTCATTACAGTTATTTTCTGAAGAGAGGAATAGTGAGGTTGTTTAGAGAAAGGTATATAGTAAGGTTCATATCTAAATGGAATGCCTGAAAATGAATATTCTAGGAACTATCCATTGCTTTTGTGCTAAATTTGCTTTTTTTTTTTTTAAATGAACCCAAATTAGACTTTCTTTCACATCTAAAAATGCTTTCCAACGTGGGCTCATCCTTTCTCTCCATTCTTTTGATGAATTTCTGTGACGGTACCAATCATTACGAAAACCTTGCTTTTTAAAGAAACAAGGCATCCTTAGCTCTTGAGCAACTTTGCCAGGCACGAGAGGGAAGGGTGGTGTTTCTTTGGCAGCAACTCCCATCTGCCTGGCCTCTGTCCCCTCAAATGGAAAATGGGTTAATTAGTTAATTAGAGGCCTGGTGTTCCCCTCATGGAAGCTGTTACACCCGTCTAGTATGTCTTAGGAAGCCACACCAGTTCTCACGCCTGCAAGACACTTGGTGAATATTTATACCAGGTGAGTGGCCTATCTGCTGTAGCAGCTGGACCAGGCTCCTCCTTTCAAACTCTGCTGTTATGGAACCACCCAGCCACATCCCGTGGACATGCCCAGGGATATATTAATGTACTATGCACTGTGAGGTCACATCCTCAACCTGTCCTTTGTGCATTTCTCTGACTGTAGAACTCTTCTCAGTACATGCAGCTGTTATAAAACCTTCTGAAAGATATGATTCCCAATCCACCTACCTAACCCCATGTGCTTTTACCAGATAGATACCAGAAAGATTTTTATCGGCAATATAGCCACAATGAAATTATTAGACAGTGAAACAGGATAATATTTTTATGTATAAGTACAGTTGTGGGCTATTTGAACCCAGGGATATGTGCCAAGTGTGGACATGTTTGCCAGGACCAACTATCAAAGGCCATTTGTCAGGGACTGGAGTGCTCCAGGGCATTTTTGATAGGACCACATCTCCAAGACCTTCTGGTGTCTCCTAACCTGTGACTTTAAACTTTCTGACTCAACTTTCTGAATCATAACCTCTCTATTCAGTTGCCTATTTGGCAGATCCACTTAGACGTTTATCAGCATCTTAAGCTTACCAGAATGTTATCTTGTCACCCTGTCTTCCCCATCTCAGAACACACATCAGTAAACACAGTTGCTGAAGCTAAAACACTGGAAACAGCATGCTTCCAGAACCTCTCTCAAATCCCCCTTCCTCCCATCTTTCCTTCAGTTACAGCATCATCTCTTCCTGAACCCCCCCACATTGTTTCTTATGGGGTCTTCTTTATTTATTCTTTATTCTTCCTGCATACCTTTCTCCACACAGCTGCCGAGGTGAGCTACAAAAAAATTATAATCAGATAGTAACACCTTCTTCTCACATCCTTCCAGTGGCTTCTGCGTATTTATCCCTAAGTGGTCCTATGTGATGGGGCACCCACCCCCTCCCACCTGTGTTCTTTTCCCACTGCCCCTGCTCCCTTAGTGTCCACTCTCACCCTGGTCACACTGGATTTTTTGGTGTTGCTAAAACAGCTTAAGCTCCTTCTTAGATTGTTGTTATTGTTCAGTCTCTAGGTTGTGTCTGACTCTGCAATCCCGTGGACTGCAGCATGCCAGGCTTCCATTCTTCACTATCACCTGGAGCTTGCTCAGACTCACGTCCGCGGAGTTGGTGATGCCATCCAACCATCTCATTCTGTGTCACCCCCTTCTCCTCTTGCCTTCAATCTTTGCCAGCATCAGGGTCTTTCCCATTGAGTCAGCCATTCACATCAGGTGGCCAAAGTATTGGAGCTTCAGCATCAGTCCTTCTAATGAATATTCAGGGTTGATTTCCTTTAGGATTAACTGGTTTGATCCTCTTGCTGTCCAAGGGATTCTGAAGAATCTTCTCCAGCACCACAGTTTGAAAGTATCAATTCTCTAGCACTCAGCCTTTTTAATGGTTCAGCACTCATATCCGAACATGACTACTGGAGAAACCCCAGCATTGACTATATGGGCCTTTGTTGGCAAAGTGATATCTTTGCTTTTTAATGCATTGTCTAGGTTTGTTGTAGCCTTCCTTTAAAAGAGCAAGTATCTTCAAACGTCATGGCTGCTGTCATCATCATCCACAGTGATTTTGGAGTCCAAGTAAAGAAAATCTATCACTGTTTCCATTTTTTTCCCCATCTGTTTGCCATGAAGTGATGGGACCGGATGCAGTGATCTTAATTATTTGGAATGTTGAGTTTTGAGCCAGCTTCTTCACTCTCCTCTTTCACCTTCATTAAGAGACTCTTTAGTTCCTCTTCACTTTCTGCCATTAGAATGGTATCTGAGGTTGCTGATATTTCTCCTGGCAGTCTTCATTCCAGTTTGTGATTCATCCACCCTGGCATTTCACATGATGTACTCTGCCTGTAAGTTCAATAAACAGGGTGACAATATACAGCCTTNTTTTTTTTTTTTTAATGAACCCAAATTAGACTTTCTTTCACATCTAAAAATGCTTTCCAACGTGGGCTCATCCTTTCTCTCCATTCTTTTGATGAATTTCTGTGACGGTACCAATCATTACGAAAACCTTGCTTTTTAAAGAAACAAGGCATCCTTAGCTCTTGAGCAACTTTGCCAGGCACGAGAGGGAAGGGTGGTGTTTCTTTGGCAGCAACTCCCATCTGCCTGGCCTCTGTCCCCTCAAATGGAAAATGGGTTAATTAGTTAATTAGAGGCCTGGTGTTCCCCTCATGGAAGCTGTTACACCCGTCTAGTATGTCTTAGGAAGCCACACCAGTTCTCACGCCTGCAAGACACTTGGTGAATATTTATACCAGGTGAGTGGCCTATCTGCTGTAGCAGCTGGACCAGGCTCCTCCTTTCAAACTCTGCTGTTATGGAACCACCCAGCCACATCCCGTGGACATGCCCAGGGATATATTAATGTACTATGCACTGTGAGGTCACATCCTCAACCTGTCCTTTGTGCATTTCTCTGACTGTAGAACTCTTCTCAGTACATGCAGCTGTTATAAAACCTTCTGAAAGATATGATTCCCAATCCACCTACCTAACCCCATGTGCTTTTACCAGATAGATACCAGAAAGATTTTTATCGGCAATATAGCCACAATGAAATTATTAGACAGTGAAACAGGATAATATTTTTATGTATAAGTACAGTTGTGGGCTATTTGAACCCAGGGATATGTGCCAAGTGTGGACATGTTTGCCAGGACCAACTATCAAAGGCCNAGAAATAAGGGAGGATTTGGGGTATTATCCTTTTTCTAGTAAGCTTCGTAGACATCTTTATATTTTTGAACCATGAGCAGATATTTTTCATATGTAAATAAAAACCATCAAACCAACAAAACATTTGCATCATATGGGCAAGTGTTCAGATAGCACATAATCACCGAGGCCTCTTCAGTGTGCTGCAGTCAGTTCATGAGTCCTGGTGACACCACTGAAAGAGGAACTCCCCAGGTCAGTAGGTGCCTAATATGCTACTGGAGATCAGTGGAGAAATAACTCCAGGAAGAATGAAGGGATGGAGCCAAGCAAAAACAACACCCAGCTGTGATGGGACTGGTGATAGAAGCAAGGCTCAATACTATAAAGAGCAATATTGCATAGGAACTTGAAATGTTAGGTCCATGACTCAAGGCAAATTGGAAGTGGTCAAACGGGAGATGGCAAGAGTGAACATTAACATTCTAGGAATCAGTGAACTAAGATGGACTGGAATGGGTGAATTTAACTCAGATGATCATTATATCTACTACTGTGGGCAGGAATCCCTTAGAAGAAATGGAGTAGCCATCATAGTCACCAAAAGATTGNACATTCTAGGAATCAGTGAACTAAAATGGACTGGAATGGGTGAATTTAACTCAGATGATCATTATATCTACTACTGTGGGCAGGAATCCCTTAGAAGAAATGGAGTAGCCATCATAGTCACCAAAAGACTGCAAAATGCAGTACTTGGATGCAGTTTCAAAAAAGACAGAATGATCTCTGTTCATTTCCAAGGCAAACCATTCAATATCATGGCAATCCAAGTCTATGCCCTGACCAGTAATGCTGAAAGCTGAAGTTGAACAGTTTGATGAAGACCTACAAGAGCTTCTAGAACTAACACCCAATAAAGATGTCCTTTTCTTTATAGGGGACTGGAATGCAAAAGTAGGAAGTCAAGAAACACCTGGAATAACAGGCAAATTTGGCCGTGGAGTACAGAATGAAGCAGTGCAAACGCTAATAGAGTTTTGTCAAGAGAACAAGCCACTCATAGCAAACACCGTCTTCCAACAACACAAGAGAAGACTCTACACAAAGACATCACCAGAGGGTCGACACCAAAATCAGATTGATTATATTCTTTGCAGCCAAAGATGGAGAAGCTCTATACAGTCAGCAAAGACAAGACCGGGAGCTGACTGTGGCTCAGATCATGAACTCCTTGTTGCCAAATTCAGACTTAAATTGAAGAAAGTNTGGAGAAGCTCTATACAGTCAGCAAAGACAAGACCGGGAGCTGACTGTGGCTCAGATCATGAACTCCTCGTTGCCAAATTCAGACTTAAATTGAAGAAAGTGAGGAAAACCACTAAACCATTCAGGTATGACCTGAATCAAATCCCTTATGACTATACACTGGAAGTGAGAAATAGATTTAAGGGACTAGATCTGATAGACAGAGTGCCTGATGAACTATGGCCGGAGGTTTGTGACATTGTATAGGAGAAGGAATCAAGACCATCCCCAAGGGGAAAAAAAAAAAAAAAAAGTGGCTGTCTGCGGAGGCCTTACAAATACCTGTGAAAAGAAGAGAAGCAAAAAGCAAAGGAAAAAAGGAAAGAAATACCCATTTGAATGCAGAGTTCCAAAGAATAGCAAGGAGAGATAAGAAAGCCTTCCTCAGCAATCAATGCAAAGAAATAGAGGAAAACAATAGAATGGGAAAGACTAGAGATCTCTTCAAGAAAATTAGAGATACCAAGGGAACATTTCATGCAAAGATGAGTCAATAAACAGAAATGGTAGGGACCTAACAGAAGCAGAATATATTAAGAAGAGGTGGCAAGAATACACAGAAGAACTATACAAAAAAGATCTTCACAACCCAGATAATCATGATAGTGTGATCACTCACCTAGAGCCAGACATCTTGGGATGTGAAGTCTAGCGGGCCTTAAAAAGCATCACTACGAACAAAGCTAGTGGAGGTGATGCCAGTTGAGCTATTTCAAATCCTAAAAGATGATGTTTTGAAAGTGCTGCACTCAATATGTCAGCAAAGTTGGAAAACTCAGCAGTGGCCACAGGACTGAAAAAGGTCAGTTTTCATTCCAATCTCAAAGGCAATGCCAAAGAATGCTCAAACTACTGCACTATTGCACTCATCTCACATGCTAGTAAAGTGATGCTTAAAATTCTCCAAGCCAGGCTTCAGCGATACATGAACCATGAAATTCCAGATGTTCAAGCTAGTTTTAGAAAAGGCAGAGAAACAGAAATCAAATTGGCAACATCCACCGGATCATCGAAAAAGTAAGAGAGTTCCAGAAATGCATCTATCTCTGCTTTATTGACTATGCCAAAGCCTTTGACTGTGTGGATCACAATAAACTGTGGAAAATTCTGAAAGAGATGGGAATACCAGACCACCTGACCTGCCTCTTAAGAAACCTATATGCCAGTCACGAAGCAACAGTTAGAACTGGACATGGAACAACAGACTGGATCCAAATAGGAAAAGGAGTAGGACAAGGCGGTATATTGTCACCCTGCTTATTTAACTTATATGCAGAGTACATCATGAAAAACTCAGGGCTGGAGGAAAAACAAGCTGGAATCAAGATTTCTGGGAGAAACATCAATAACCTCAGATATGCAGATGACACCACTCTTATGGCAGAAAGCAAAGAGGAACTAAAGAGCCCCTTGATGAAAGTGAAGGAGGAGAGTGAAAAAGTTGGCTTAAAGCTCAACATTCAGAAAACGAAGATCATGGCATCCGGTCCCATCACTTCATGGCAAATAGACGGGGAAACAATGGAAACACTGAAAGACTTTATTTTGGAGTGCTCCAGAATCACTGCAAATGGTGATTGCAGCCATAAAATTAAAACACACTCCTTGGAAGGAAAGTTATGACCAAACTAGAGAGCATGTTAAAAAGCAGAGACATTACTTTGCTAACAAAGGTCCGTCTGGTCAAGGCTATGGTTTTTCCAGTGGTCATGTACAGATGTGAGAGTTGGACCATAAAGAAAGCTGAGTGCCAAAGAATTGATGCTTTTGAACTGTGGTGTTGGAGAAGACTCTTGACAGTCCCTTGGACTCCAAGGAGATCCAACCAATTCATCCTAAAGGAGAATGTGTGTCCTGGGTGTTCATTGAAAGGACTGATGTTGAAGCTGAAACTCCAATACTTTGGCCACCTGATGAGAAGAGCTGACTCATTGGAAAAGACCCTGGTGCTGGGAAAGATTGAGGGCAGGAGAAGAAGGGGACAACAGAGGATGAGATGGTTGGATGGCATCATCGACTCAATGGAGATGGGTTTGGGTGGACTTCGGGAACTGATGATGGACAGGGAGGCCCGGCATGCTACAGTTCATGGGGTTGCAAAGAGTCAGACGTGACTGAGTGACTGAACTGAACTGAACTGATGAACATTTTGGTTATGTCTCTTTTTCAGTCAGCGTTTTTGTTTCTTTGGATATATACACCGAGGTGGAATTGCTGGTTCACATGATTTTCTATACAACTAAGAAATGAGAATATTATTGTTTTGGATCTGTTTAGTTGTCCAAGGCATAAATAAATGTTTTGCTCATGAGGACTTTGTAAAGAATGTCTGAAGGTCCATAGCACGATGTTTTGTCATGAGAGAGTTGGACACGACTGAGCTACTGAACCTAACTGACACCATCCTGAAGGGAATCACCTCGCTTCAGAAAGTGGTACCTGAACGGCTAGGAATAATCCCACCGTTGCTGTAGCTGGGTGAGCGTGATGTCTTCGTACAGCTCCTGCCACCACTACTGACTCCAAAGACATCTGCCAGGACCTAAACAGACATCAGTAAGGTTTCAGCTACTTTTATTCCAAATAATGTACTCAACAAACATCTTTCTGTCTCCCCAGGGCCTTAGCCCTTCCTAAAGCTCCCCAAATCCCATACAAGGATGACTGCAGGCGAGGCCAGCAAGAGAAAGAACACCGTTGACTCATAAATATCACACCCTGTGTTGGCGCTGCTGGTGGGCATTTGGCCACGTAATCATTGAAAGAGCTCTCTCTGGAGCATCACTGAGACGGTCCCAATGAAAACAGCTAAGTGACTGTGCTACAGACACACCACTGGCTATTCTGTGATACCAGGAAGCCTTGAAGCACGCACATGGGAACAGAATAAATAGGCTTGTCCACCGGTCACAGTTGGAGTACTTATGTGCAGAGACCCCATCCTGCCTTAGTGTTTGCGAGCTCTTTGAAACCGAAACAGTGTAAAGGAAGATGTTAAGGTTTAGGGTCATATCAGTATCTAACTCCTTTATAAATGGTTCTGTAACAAGTCCTCTATGTTTCATTTACCTCACGTATAAAATAAGAATAACTGTTTTGTTATAGGATGACTATAAGGGCAAGATGGAACCACTGTTGTTAATTCCTGAGCCCCACATCTTAGTCATCACTGATGACTTGTATAGAGGAGATCTGTAGTGGGCCACATTCCATGGGATTGCAAAGAATCGGACACAACTTAGGGAGTAAATAACAGCAACAGAAGATGTCACTTGGCACACAGGAGATTTTCTGTAAAAATCTGGCAAATTAACAACATCCATTGAGTGGATTAACACAGAGCCAGATACTAGGAGATTAGCACTGACCCTTGTCCTTGTTCCTTTCTTCAAGCAGCCTCACTCCTTCCTTCAGCCAAGAAGAAACTGAAAAACTCTGACGTTAAATGTTATGTGTGAGTTAATAGCAGAAATTAAATTTGAACTGAAGCTGACAGATTTGGCAAAAAAAAAAAAA
>SJYW01025494.1:601207-694870 GCA_006410735.1 Raphicerus campestris
AATCAAATCCCTTATGACTATACACTGGAAGTGAGAAATAGATTTAAGGGACTAGATCTGATAGACAGAGTGCCTGATGAACTATGGCCGGAGGTTTGTGACATTGTATAGGAGAAGGAATCAAGACCATCCCCAAGGGGAAAAAAAAAAAAAAAAAGTGGCTGTCTGCGGAGGCCTTACAAATACCTGTGAAAAGAAGAGAAGCAAAAAGCAAAGGAAAAAAGGAAAGAAATACCCATTTGAATGCAGAGTTCCAAAGAATAGCAAGGAGAGATAAGAAAGCCTTCCTCAGCAATCAATGCAAAGAAATAGAGGAAAACAATAGAATGGGAAAGACTAGAGATCTCTTCAAGAAAATTAGAGATACCAAGGGAACATTTCATGCAAAGATGAGTCAATAAACAGAAATGGTAGGGACCTAACAGAAGCAGAATATATTAAGAAGAGGTGGCAAGAATACACAGAAGAACTATACAAAAAAGATCTTCACAACCCAGATAATCATGATAGTGTGATCACTCACCTAGAGCCAGACATCTTGGGATGTGAAGTCTAGCGGGCCTTAAAAAGCATCACTACGAACAAAGCTAGTGGAGGTGATGCCAGTTGAGCTATTTCAAATCCTAAAAGATGATGTTTTGAAAGTGCTGCACTCAATATGTCAGCAAAGTTGGAAAACTCAGCAGTGGCCACAGGACTGAAAAAGGTCAGTTTTCATTCCAATCTCAAAGGCAATGCCAAAGAATGCTCAAACTACTGCACTATTGCACTCATCTCACATGCTAGTAAAGTGATGCTTAAAATTCTCCAAGCCAGGCTTCAGCGATACATGAACCATGAAATTCCAGATGTTCAAGCTAGTTTTAGAAAAGGCAGAGAAACAGAAATCAAATTGGCAACATCCACCGGATCATCGAAAAAGTAAGAGAGTTCCAGAAATGCATCTATTTCTGCTTTATTGACTATGCCAAAGCCTTTGACTGTGTGGATCACAATAAACTGTGGAAAATTCTGAAAGAGATGGGAATACCAGACCACCTGACCTGCCTCTTAAGAAACCTATATGCCAGTCACGAAGCAACAGTTAGAACTGGACATGGAACAACAGACTGGATCCAAATAGGAAAAGGAGTAGGACAAGGCGGTATATTGTCACCCTGCTTATTTAACTTATATGCAGAGTACATCATGAAAAACTCAGGGCTGGAGGAAAAACAAGCTGAAATCAAGATTTCTGGGAGAAACATCAATAACCTCAGATATGCAGATGACACCACTCTTATGGCAGAAAGCAAAGAGGAACTAAAGAGCCCCTTGATGAAAGTGAAGGAGGAGAGTGAAAAAGTTGGCTTAAAGCTCAACATTCAGAAAACGAAGATCATGGCATCCGGTCCCATCACTTCATGGCAAATAGATGGGGAAACAATGGAAACACTGAAAGACTTTATTTTGGAGTGCTCCAGAATCACTGCAAATGGTGATTGCAGCCATAAAATTAAAACACACTCCTTGGAAGGAAAGTTATGACCAAACTAGAGAGCATGTTAAAAAGCAGAGACATTACTTTGCTAACAAAGGTCCGTCTGGTCAAGGCTATGGTTTTTCCAGTGGTCATGTACAGATGTGAGAGTTGGACCATAAAGAAAGCTGAGTGCCAAAGAATTGATGCTTTTGAACTGTGGTGTTGGAGAAGACTCTTGACAGTCCCTTGGACTCCAAGGAGATCCAACCAATTCATCCTAAAGGAGAATGTGTGTCCTGGGTGTTCATTGAAAGGACTGATGTTGAAGCTGAAACTCCAATACTTTGGCCACCTGATGAGAAGAGCTGACTCATTGGAAAAGACCCTGGTGCTGGGAAAGATTGAGGGCAGGAGGAGAAGGGGACAACAGAGGATGAGATGGTTGGATGGCATCATCGACTCAATGGAGATGGGTTTGGGTGGACTTCGGGAACTGATGATGGACAGGGAGGCCCGGCATGCTACAGTTCATGGGGTTGCAAAGAGTCAGACATGACTGAGTGACTGAACTGAACTGAACTGATGAACATTTTGGTTATGTCTCTTTTTCAGTCAGCGTTTTTGTTTCTTTGGATATATACACCGAGGTGGAATTGCTGGTTCACATGATTTTCTATACAACTAAGAAATGAGAATATTATTGTTTTGGATCTGTTTAGTTGTCCAAGGCATAAATAAATGTTTTGCTCATGAGGACTTTGTAAAGAATGTCTGAAGGTCCATAGCACGATGTTTTGTCATGAGAGAGTTGGACACGACTGAGCTACTGAACCTAACTGACACCATCCTGAAGGGAATCACCTCGCTTCAGAAAGTGGTACCTGAACGGCTAGGAATAATCCCACCGTTGCTGTAGCTGGGTGAGCGTGATGTCTTCGTACAGCTCCTGCCACCACTACTGACTCCAAAGACATCTGCCAGGACCTAAACAGACATCAGTAAGGTTTCAGCTACTTTTATTCCAAATAATGTACTCAACAAACATCTTTCTGTCTCCCCAGGGCCTTAGCCCTTCCTAAAGCTCCCCAAATCCCATACAAGGATGACTGCAGGTGAGGCCAGCAAGAGAAAGAACACCGTTGACTCATAAATATCACACCCTGTGTTGGCGCTGCTGGTGGGCATTTGGCCACGTAATCATTGAAAGAGCTCTCTCTGGAGCATCACTGAGACGGTCCCAATGAAAACAGCTAAGTGACTGTGCTACAGACACACCACTGGCTATTCTGTGATACCAGGAAGCCTTGAAGCACGCACATGGGAACAGAATAAATAGGCTTGTCCACCGGTCACAGTTGGAGTACTTATGTGCAGAGACCCCATCCTGCCTTAGTGTTTNCTGGCTATTCTGTGATACCAGGAAGCCTTGAAGCACGCACATGGGAACAGAATAAATAGGCTTGTCCACCGGTCACAGTTGGAGTACTTATGTGCGGAGACCCCATCCTGCCTTAGTGTTTGCGAGCTCTTTGAAACCGAAACAGTGTAAAGGAAGATGTTAAGGTTTAGGGTCATATCAGTATCTAACTCCTTTATAACTGGTTCTGTAACAAGTCCTCTATGTTTCATTTACCTCACGTATAAAGTAAGAATAACTGTTTTGTTATAGGATGACTATAAGGGCAAGATGGAACCACTGTTGTTAATTCCTGAGCCCCACATCTTAGTCATCACTGATGACTTGTATAGAGGAGATCTGTAGCGGGCCGCATTCCATGGGATTGCAAAGAATCGGACACAACTTAGGGAGTAAATAACAGCAACAGAAGATGTCACTTGGCACACAGGAGATTTTCTGTAAAAATCTGGCAAATTAACAACATCCATTGAGTGGATTAACACAGAGCCAGATACTAGGAGATTAGCACTGACCCTTGTCCTTGTTCCTTTCTTCAAGCAGCCTCACTCCTTCCTTCAGCCAAGAAGAAACTGAAAAACCCTGACGTTAAATGTTATGTGTGAGTTAATAGCAGAAATTAAATTTGAACTGAAGCTGACAGATTTGGCAAAAAAAAAAAAAAAATATATATATATATATATACACATATATAATGTATAATTAAACTTCAGTTAGATAAATCATATTTGGGACACAACACTAAAAGAATAGTTGTCTATCTGAAATTCAGCTTTAAGAGGGCAGCACGTATTTTATCTGACTGCTCTACTTGGGATGAAAATCCTGATCTGGGAGCACAGGACTCTTTCCAGTGGATCATGCTGGTCTGGAGAAGGAAGTGAGAAGTCTAAGCAGGGGAGCTCTGCAGGAGGCGGGGAGGGGAGCCCCAGATGTGCGGGTGCATGCAGGATATGCCTACGGGGCGCAGGCCTCCGCTGGGAGGGGAAGAGCATCTGGTGCACTTGAAGAGTACACGGCCAGTTGCTAATTCCTGGTCCAGTTGGCAGCCTGCCTGTGATTCTCTCCAGTGTCCTGAAACACAGAACTCCGAGACGAGCCTCCTCCTCCGTCATCTCTGCTTTCTATTCCCTCCAGGGCCTGTATTATCAGGTTTATGCATTATCTGCCTCATTCCTCATCTGGATTATTTATAGAGAGTGTTGTAGGTTGTATGTTGGTATTTCACAGATGAGCTAGCAAGACCCAGTTTTTCTTAGCTGTTCAAATCCATGCTTGTTTCCTGGGGAAATGCAAGAATGAGAGTGCAGACACTGTGAGGTGGCTTCAGAATCCGTCTTTTGTGTGACTCTGGTGAGACTTGGTGGGAAACCACATAAAAACATCTCTGTGCTTCCCCAGTAACACATGCTGTCATTTCAGTCCAAACCAGCATAGTCACAGTGAAAGGCTCCCCGCCATTCTCAAAATCCCCCATGAAATGATGGAGGTGGTGCTCAAGATCCAGGGGTGACTTGCTCTGCTAAGAGACACACTCGCACTGTGGAGCTGCCAGGGGGTAGCTGTAAAACAGGGTTATGCTTGAACCGCAGGTAAGAAAACAAGTTAGTACGGAGCAATCGAAACTTCCCTCCTGCCGGTAAAGATCAGCAGAAACTATGAATAGAAAAAAAAAAGAAAAAAAGCACAACTTCAAGGTAAAGAGAATAGTTTCAGCTTAAAGAAAGGCTGATTATTTTCATAAAAACCTCCATAGACCTGGCAGCAATTATTAAATAAGTAATTACTGAGGATAAGGAAATGGAGATTTCAGATGAATATGCAATGGCAAAAGTTATATTTAATGCAAAGAAGTAAGCAAACAGCAGAAATAATTAAAAGCTGTTAAGGCATATGTCTATTTGGCTGGCACATATGTTATTAAAAATAAGAGACTCTATAGCCAGTTGCTTCTAAGAATCAGTCTGCCACAGACCATTTCCATGATTAATATGTATGATAATATTTTACACCCGTGGAGTGCCTTTCATCGGACACATCAGGGTTTCCATGCTTCGTCTCGCTCTTCATTAGATAGTACTCACTGTGGAGGTAGCTCACCTCTGGCCTCACTGAAGGCCATGAGGTTTGGTTCCTTGTTCCAGCCAGCGTTAGTGATGGGCAGATGGGCCTTAGGACACCACGGGCCCCTTCCTGTCATGCTGCTCACCGGACACCTGTCTTCTACCATTGTTTTTTTTTTTTTTGTGGTCCTGGGTGGAGACAGAGGGAGAAACAGTTACTGGTTCAATGGCAATCTGGCCTTAGGTTTGCTTTTCTTTTCTTTTTCATTTGGCTAAAGTTAAGAGCTTCTCCCGTGGTGCTAATGGTAAAGAACTCACCCGCCAATGCAGGAGACAAAAGAGATAGGATTTCAGTCTCTGGGTCAGGAAGATTCCCTGGAGGAAGGCCTGTCAACCCACTCCAGGATCCTAGCCTGGAGAATCCCATGGACTGAGGAGCCTGACAGGCTACAGTCCATGGGGTTGCAAAGAGTCAGACAAGACTGAAGTGACTGAGCACACAAGGGAAGTAATATGAAGGGTGCCAGATTAAGTACCAGCACCTATGGGGTCAACCTAGAAGAGAACAAAATCATTAAGATTAGGTTTGAAGGCAAATAACAAAAACTTCAAATAACAGTGAGTGCAATAAGTAGGGTTTGNGCCAGATTAAGTACCAGCACCTATGGGGTCAACCTAGAAGAGAACAAAATCATTAAGATTAGGTTTGAAGGCAAATAACAAAAACTTCAAATAACAGTGAGTGCAATAAGCAGGGTTTGTTTCTGTCTTACAGAGAAGAAGTGGGGGTGGTCCCTCCACCAGGATTGACATGAAGCCTCTGAGACGCTCCCCTTTTGCAGGGCTGCCATATATGGCAGGTGTCTTCTGCTCGGTCACGAAGTTGGCTCATGATCCTGCAGTCCTCACACTGGCTCTCCCCCAGCTGGGAGGGGAGGAGAGGGGAGGGATGCCACTCTGTCTAAGGGGGTCATTGGGACCTTCATGCACTCTCCACCTTGTCCTGTTGGGTGGAGCTTAGCCACCTGGCCACATCTGGCTGGAAGGAGGCTGGAGAATGTGCTCTTTATTTTCCACTTACAGTTAGTGAAACAGTCATTTAAAAACTCTTCAAAAAAAAAAAAACTCTTCCAAATATGCTTGACATCTGTTTCTCTTGAGCTAGAGTTTCTGAAAGTATCTATGAGGGTAATCTTTGAATTGTCAGTGGAGTTATAATTTTTAATTATTATTTGAGTCATCACAGTCAACCGTCACAATCATCACGGCCATTGCTCTGTTTAGGTTTGTGTACGTGGATGATAAACTGCTGCATGAATTCTTGACCTTGCTGAGTAAATCAAGAGTCACTGGAGATCAGAGAGTCAGTTGGTGTGAGTGGTCATGTGCCATCATCACTCTGTAAAAGCAGGGCGCTGGTGGTCTGTGTACAGAGAAGTGCATGGGAGCAGTGTGGCTGGCAAGTGGGCACTTGCCTCTCGGTGCGGTCAGAGGGAGGGCGGGGCTCATCGTGACAGTTGGTCCTGGTGGAGTTGGCCTTGAAATGTTAGAGCCCAGAGAAGATCAGCATTTAGAAATTCAAATTTCTAATTTTATTCTGTTTGATATATTTTATTATAAAATAAAGATCTTTGTCAATGCTACCCAGGACTTCCTACGGGGCTCACTGGTAAAGAATCTGCCTGCTAACGCATGAGATGCGGGTTCGATCTTTCAGTTCGGAAGATCCCTTGGAGAGGGAAACAACAACACACTCCAGTATACTTGCCTGGGAAATCCCATGGACAGAGGAGCCTGGCAGGCTACAGTCCATGGGGTCGCAAGAGTCAGACACGACTGAGTGACGACGGTGACAATTGATACTTCCCAGCAGATAGTTCAGAGCAGTGATTCTCCACTTTGCCGGGGTATCAGAATCACTTGGGCAAATCTAGTTTAAATTACAGACTTCTGGGGCCCACCTAAGACCTACTGAATGAAGATTTCTGGCATAGGACCCTAAATCTTCGTTTTTCCTAAAGCTTCCGAGGAGACTTCTGAGGTAGCCATCCTGATGTTATTCCGTGGACCAGAATTTGAGGAACATTGGTTAAAACTTTTGAGAACGTCCTGCTCAGGGTTTGGAGCATGGGGTCAGAATTCAGGAGGTAAGATTCTTTGGCAAAAGTGGAAATAAGGGTACTTGAATAAACAAGATGTGACTAGGCTTATTTTGTTTTGTTTTTCCCATTGGCTATTTTACATATGGTAATGTAAGTTTCCATGTTATTCTCTTCATACATTTCACCCACTCCTCCCCTCTCCCCACGTCCATATATTTGTTTTGTTTTAATTGCCTTGAAAGGCTTTCTTTACAGTAGGCTTATTCCACATGATGCCTGTAGCATTACTGCTTCCCAGTGTCTCAATGGCTTTCCTTCCCTCTCTGCTCTTCTGCATTCCAGCGCCCATCTCATTACATAGGCATTTAGCGCTAATATATTGTAATCAGTATTTTATAAATCAGTATTTTATCACTGTAATCAGTGTATTTTATCAGTGTGCAGTCGAATCATTGGATTTTGACTTGGGAGTGAATTTTGGCATGGAGTTCAGCTGCTTTTTATAAAGTGTGCAAAGAGTTACTTCATACTCAAAATCTCAGAAGGTGCTCCCACCATGCCCACCCCATGCCTGACTTACTTGATAGTGTATCATGGTTCAAACATGAAAACTTATACTGAACGAATGGGAAATTTGTGTAAAGTGATCTTATTCTGTTTCCTAAATTAGAATTTATTTACAGTACTGTCCAGAAAGCTTAAGACAGAAATTTTTGCCATCAGCCAGGTTACAGAATTTGCCATTTCATCTTCATCTAGTGATCCTCGCACTGAGGATCAGTGCGATCAGAACAGAGCGGGGTGTGCGTGCCGTGGAGTATGAAAGCTTAGAGATGTTTAGTAAACTGCACTTCTGCATCAGGCAGAGCGGGACTCTCTGTGTCTAACCAGAGCCCTCTTCGGACATGTTCCTGCTTACACAAAAGAGGAAGGCAATACTCCACCTTAAACCATCTCTTTTCTTTCTCCCTCAAAGCCCTCTACCTCTTTGTGGTACGTGATCGCCATCTCCTGTGCTTCCAGCATCTCTCTCTTTCTCTGAAGACCAGCTCCCCACCTGGAAAGGCCTGTTTCTGGTTCTGCTCACCCATCTTCTTTCTCATTAGCTACCACCAAGATGCTGATCACTGTTAGACAGTCACCCAAGACTTCCTTGTCAGTTTACCCACAGGTCTCAGGCAGGCACTTTCTATCACCCAGCAGTCCTGTTGTTTGCTGTCTTAGTCTGTAAGGTCTTTTGGGTCATGTGACACTCCCTTGGTTTGCTCTCTTCTCCAGTTCATGCCCTCTCCATCACTGGGTAATTTTGGAGTGAGTTTCTAACCCCACTGTCTCCAGTTTCTTGTGAGCATCTCGGAATCCCGGTCCAGTGCAGTCTGAGCTCTGTCCCCATTAGTCATCACCCAGGCCTCCTCCCTGTGCCCCAAGCCACTCCCTCCCTGAGCGGTTCTCTTCCCGCAGCAGTCAGCTTGTGGACCGCTCCCCCACCGCCTCCCTGTCTGGAATCCCTGGAGCCCTGCTTTTCTGTCTCTCTGTTGAATTTTTGCTCTCTCCTTCACACTCTTTTCTCCTGTTCCAACTCCAAATCGTGGTCTTGGGCTCTCTTCTCTCTCCTAACTTCACATTTTTGTAATTTCATTCTATTGTCTCTGTACTGATGGTCTCCAAATCTCTGTCTCCAGCCAGAAACCTTTGACTTTGTTCTTGACAGCTCCTTCTACATGAATAGTAAACCTCTCAGAAATGGTATCTCAACATGGAGCTCTCAGATTCTGTTCCCTGCTCCAAAATCACTTCCACGGTTTTTTCCATTTTCATTTTCTGAAATAAAAACCAAAGTTTCCATCTTGATTTCACTTCTTTCAACATTTCTTACATCTTCTTTCATACATATTTTTAAGAGGAAAATAAGACTATGTATAATAAAGGTGTTACAAATTCTAAGCAAAAATTTATGTGAACTAAAGTGGAATTATATGAAAACTTCCAAAACCATTATACATGGTAACTGAAGTGGAAAAGTTATAATGCTGACAATTTGTATCCAATTAAGAGAGTAAAAGACTTTCAGTGGTAGCCTGTACTTAAAAATAACAGAAGTGGTTGCTTATGCCAATTGGCTATTTCAAGTGAAGAAACCTAGCCATGATCTCCATTTAGATTTTCAGAGGTGAGCTGCATAAAGGGAAGAATCTTGAACTGAACTCTGAATTTAGTTAATTTGCTCAAATCACAGGAAAGCATTGAGCTTTTTAATGGGATATAATTAAGTTTCTTCCTGGAGGTTTGATTGTGCCACTGGGTCAGCACTTTTTAAAAATAATCTGGTTCAAATACCTTTTCCTCTTCTCATTGTAAATGCAAGATAGAATAACAATGAGAGTTGCCTTTTATGTCACCATAAATCGTATTTTGAAATGATAGGATAATAGCCAGGGAAATAAGAGATGTAGAATCAACACTTTGGAACAGAAAAGCCTGTGACGGTGATGGCCAACCTGTGGGTTCCTGATAGCTGCAAAGGAATGTATGTGGGAGAGGAGGGTACATCGTGTTATAAACAGAAGGCCACAGATCCATGTGTCAGATGCATTATCTCGCAGACGTGTGTTCCTCTCTTTTATGTTTAAAAGTGCTACAGCATTTAGAGCTGAATTTGGAAATAATATATATTTTTAATGACATTTACTAAACATTTGCAAAAGATGCATCCACTCATGAGTTGGTTCACGAGATTTTTTTAATATCCTCCACAGATTTATTTGTCATTTTATTTTTTATTGAAATATAGTTGATGTACAGTGTTGTGCTACTTTCCACTGTATAGCAGAGCGACTCAGTTCTACACATAAATACATTATTTTTTAAATATTCTTTTCTACTATGGTTTATCCCAGCAGACTGGGTGCAGTTCCCTATGCTATACAGTAGGACTTTGCTGTTTATCCATTCTAAATGTAAGAGTTTTACATCTACTAACCTCAAACTTCCAGTCCATTTCTCACTTTCCACCCCACCTCCTTTGGCAACCACAGGTCTGTTCTGTCTCTGTGACCCACAGATATGTCTGAATTCATGCCTCATGTCTTAAAGCAGAATAAATTTCAGACAGATCCAAGACATAAATGCAAAATGCAAATAAAGTTATAAGAAGAAACCACAAGAAGATGCTTTAAAAATAATCTTAGAAGGAGGAACACTTTTTAATATGGCATAAAACCAAAAAGCTATGAAAAAAGTTTTGAATTGTGCTAAAAAAACTGTCTGCATTTTAAAAACTACCACAGTCAAAACACAAATGAAGAAACATTTGTGATCTATATTACAAAAGACTGTTTTCATCAGTATATAAAGCGCTCCTAAAATCAATAAGAAAGGGCAGGCAACTCAATAGATAAAAGGGCATATTTTATGATCAAATAGTTTAAGGGCAGGGAATACAAAGAGATCTTAAATAGGCGAAAACATACTTGAGCTCACTTAGAAGAGTATACGTACCAAAAAAAAAAAAAACCTTCATGGGAACATATTCTTCCATATTCTTAGAGAGCTAAGGTCTAGTGTGCATTCTTCTGGCAAATGCGTGGAGGAAGTAGAAATCCTCTTACATGGCTAAGAGAGGTATGAATGGCTGCACCTCTTTGGGGTGAAATTTAGCACTAGTATAGAAATTACTAATGTGTATGCCATTTTTTTCTAGCATTTCCACTTCAACGAATTTATCAATGGATGTAATCCATGCACCTGCGAAGTAGATTGTTGAGTGGGTTACTTATTGCAGCATCAAAGGTCATAACAAAAGACTGACAATAGTCTAAATGGCCATCACTAGGTCAGTAGTTAAATAAATTGCAAAAATATAAATGGTAGAATACTGTATAGCTATAAAGAATGGCTAGATTCTTTGTGGATATATGAAACTGTCTCTTGGTTTATACTGTTAAGTGGGGGAAAAAAACTCAGTATGCAACTAGCAACACAGTATGTTGCTATTTACGCAAGAGAAAATAATCTGTCCTTTTGTACATGGAGAACATGGCTCAGAAACTAAATGAGAATCTGAGAGCATGAGTTGCCTCTGTAGAGAGCAGGCTGGAGAAAGGGAGTGTGTGCACCATGTGTCCTTATACACATTCACACTCAGAAAGATGGAACAGCCTTCGGAAACAGAGCATGCACAGAAGGTCTTGAGAACAGTCTCTGGTCCATTGCTGAGTTTTGCACCCTGATAGTGATCAGTAAGAGTTTGGGAGGTGATGTGGTTTGCTGTGGTTCGGACAGCTCAGTAGCAAGGTCCAGGCAGGCCTTTACACTCAGTCCAGTCTTTGGGTGGAGAGGTGGGGCAGATCCCAGCATGAGGAAACAGCCAAAAAGCCATGATGGAAACCACTGAGATCAAAAAACACAGCATGTACAGGGATCCGGTGGATGGAAGAACCAGGTAGCATAATGTGTAAGAGATGAAAATGGTGAGGTGAGCCCAGAATGCAGTGAGGGCAGATGTGGGGAGTAGGGGGTGAGAAGGACAGGAGAACTGGAAGGTTCTGTAGAATCTGGACTCTTTTTGTGTAGGCAGTGGGGAACTGATGACAGGCTTTTAACTTACAGCTAATGTTTAAGTATTTGGAGTGAGTTTCTAACCCTGCTGTCTCCAGTTCCTTGTGAGCATCTCGGACACATGTGGACTTGGATTTGAAGACACTGCTCTGAAATGGGCTGGTGTTAAAAGAACAAAACGGGCACGGTTGAGCCAGAATACTGGTGGAGATGTAATAGTGCATATGTACTTTAAAAAGGTGGAGGTTACTGTTTCTGTGCTGTATGTGGGTAAATAAGGGCTGACAGCTGCATTAGTCTTAGTAACTGTCCCAATAACATTTAACTTGCGGTATAAACTCCGTGCATCTCTACTAATGTCTTGGTTTGGAAATATTATTGCTGAAGGTCATCTGAAACCCCACAGGCATCAGTGTTTCCAGTGCCCACCATACCGTCAGTTTACTTTGTCTCTGTGCGAAATGCCAGGCTGGATGAAGCGCAAGCTGGAATCAAGATTACTGGGAGAAATGCCAGTAACCTCAGATATGCAGTTGACACCACCCTTATGGCAGAAAGCAAAGAACTAAAGAGCCTTTTGATAAAAGTGAAATGAGGAACGTGAAAAAGCTGGCTTAAAACTCAACATTCAGAAAACTAAGATCCTGGCATCTCGTCCCATCATTTCATGGCAAATAGATGGGGAAACAATGGAAACAGTGACAGATTTTATTTTGGGGGGCTCCAAAATCACTGCAGATGGTGATTGCAGCCATGAAATTAAAAGAGACTTACTCCTTGGAAGAAAAGCTANAACAATGGGCCAAAGAACTAAATAGGCATTTCTCCAAAGAAGACATATGGATGGCTAACAAACACATGAAAAGATGCTCAACATCACTCATTATCAGAGAAATGCAAATCAAGACCACAATGAGGTACCATTTCACACTAGTCAGAATGGTTGCGATCCAAAAGTCTACAAGCAATAAATGCTGGAGAGGGTATGGAGAAAAGGGAACCCTCTTACACTATTGGTGGGAATGCAAACTAGTACAGCCACTATGGAGAACAGTGTGGAGATTCCTTAAAAAATTGCAAATAGAACTGCCTTATGACCCAGCAATCCCACTGCTGGGCATACACATTGAGGAAACCAGAATTGAAAGAGACATATGTACCCCAATGTTCATTGCAGCACTGTTTATAATAGCCAGGACATGGAAACAACCTAGATGTCCATCAGCAGATGAATGGATAAGAAAGCTGTGGTACATATACATAATGGAGTGTTACTCAGCCATTAAAAAGAATACATTTGAATCAGTTCTAATGAGGTGGATGAAAGTGGAGCCAATTATATGGAATGAAGTAAGCCAGAAAGAAAAACACCAATACAGAAAGAAAAACACCAATACAGTATACTGACACATATATATGGAATTTAGAAAGAGGGTAATGATGACCCTGTATGTGAGACAGTAGAAGAGCCACAGATGTATAGAACAGACTTTTGGACTCTGAGGGAGAGGGAGAAAGTGGGATGAATTGGGAGAATGGCATTGAAACATGTATACTATCACGTAAGAAACGAAGCGCCAGTCTATGTTCGATACAGGATACAGGATGCTTGGGGCTGGTGCATGAGGATGATCCAGAGAGATGATATGGGGTGGGAGGTGGGAGGGGGGTTCAAGATTAGGAGCTCGTATACACCCATGGCAGATTTATGTCAATGTGTGGCAAAACCAATTCAGTATTGTAAAGTAAAATAAATTAAAAATAAAATTTAAAAATAAATAAATAAAAGTTAAAAACTTGAGCCACTGACAATAAAGTGAATGTGAGAAGTCTATTGTGGTTGGCATACACTTGGAGTCTCCTCTGTGACTACATGGTATTGGGTACTAGAGATCCACGGTTGAGGGAATACAGCCCCTCCTGGCCCCTCCCTACAAAGTGCTTTCAGTGTATTGAACAGTTTTCAGCAATTACCCTGGACCTTAGTTTTCTTTCCTCCTCAGATCTGTCTTTTTCTCCACATACAGTGCTTTTTCAGAATGTACTAGAAGCTTCTCAGGCCAAAGATTCAATTTTTCAACAAGCATTTATTGTGCATCACTGTGCACTGCATACTGCAGCAGGTACTGGAGATACAAGGGTGGATAAGATGAAGCACTTACCCTTGGGGAGCTCAAAGCTAAGAACAAACTCAGACAACTCAGCTGTAAGTATTGGAATGCAGGTAGCTACACAGAACCAGGGGGAGAGCAGATAAAAACTGCATAATCTGATTCCATTCAATGATGATAATGCTAAACTACATTGTGCTAAATACTCCATGTTCTTTATTTCCTTTCATCCTCTCAGTAAGCCTATGAAGTATTAATAATCCCATTTATGAGTATGCAAAAATGTTTATCTTTTTCTAATAACAGCTAGTCAGAGAAGTCTTTTGTAAGGAGAAATCTAGCTTTGCTGCAAAGCTGTTGGATAAGTCTGCTCATCCAAATCCAGAAGAATCAGCCTCCACACAAGGGTACTGGACTAGGCACTAGATTTCCTTCAGGAAAGCAAAGAGCTACTTTATATAATAAAGAGAGGAAAGAGTGAATGCTGAGGAAACGGAGAAAATGGTAAAAGCTGCAGAGCTATGTGGGGTAAGCTTATGTGCAGGGTAAGTATCAGCAGAAAAGCAGAATCCCCAGCTAAGGTGTAGGTGAAGGAGGGAAGATGGAAAAAGAAATAAGACATAGATTTTTCAAGAATTATACTGTGAGTTTTGTGAGGTAACCTCTCCCTTAGACCCCACAAACATTCAATAAATCTTTTGAATTTCTTATAGAATCCAGTGATTTAACTGAATTTTGCCTCAAAGCTGACAAAGTATAGGCTGCAATGCATGTACTGATGAGGGGAAGAGTGGGCTAGAATAAAAATGAGGTGTAAAGAGATTAAGGTAAAAGCCCAGGCTCTGTCCCATTTTGAGGTACAAAAATGTTGAGAAGCCAGAGAACTGTCTCTGCTTCTTAAGGATATGAGGATATGGTCTTTAGTCCTGGGCTGAAAAGGCCACGCCTACATGTCCAAACTCCACAAATGAAAGCTTCCGTGTCAGAGGCTAGGATCATGCAAAGAGATCATATGAGCAAAGGGCTGTTAGAAAGGAAGCATTACTGGAGCCTTGTAAAAAGAAAACCTAATGATCCTTCCAGAATGAGTCTCTGTGAAGCAGAAATGCTGAAGCAAATCATCACAAAAAAGTGGAAATATCAAAATGAGAAAAAAGAATGAAAGCTTACAGGTGCTGTGGACCAATGAGCTGGAGATGAAATGAGCACCGAAGAACTTATTTCTACATATATTGCTTGTGAAGTGAAAGTTGCTCAGTCGTGTCCAACTCTTTGCGACCCCATAGACTGTAGTCCATGGAATTCTCTAGGCCAGAATACTGAAGTGGGTAGCCATTTCTTTCTGTAGGGGATCTCCCCAACCCAAGGATCAACCCAGGTCTCCAGCATTGCAGGTGGATTCTTTCCCAGCTGAGCTACCAGGGAAGCCCTCATATATTGCTTAAATGGTATCTTTTATATCTGTAGGGGTAAGTTTACCTCCAAGAAGGAATGTTCATTTG
The DNA here is from genome assembly GCA_006410735.1 of Raphicerus campestris. Classification (NCBI taxonomy): domain Eukaryota; kingdom Metazoa; phylum Chordata; class Mammalia; order Artiodactyla; family Bovidae; genus Raphicerus; species Raphicerus campestris. The sequence continues at coordinate 616,422 of SJYW01025494.1, forward strand.
TAGCTAAGAGAATTTTAAAGAAATTGAGGGATTGAACAAGAAACCCAGTTCTATTTCCATGGCCTCTGCTTCCACATGTGGCTTTTATACTGAGAAGTGAGGGTAGAGGAATTTGCACAATTAGCACTAAAAGAGACTCTCCTATCTCTGTCACTTTAGAGCATGGAGGAAAGCTATAAGACAAATGTGGCATGTGGTCCCTCCCCCACATTTCCCCTAGACATCCTCTACATCCTACCTCACTTGTGGCTAACCTTATCCTGGGTGCTCAGAACACTCTTGGTTTTATTCTTCACTAATCATCAGGGCTGCATCGGGGTGAATTTTTTTCCTATGCAAACGTAGATGCCTTCCCAGGTTTTCATAGCTTAAATCCTACAGTCTCATTGAATATGACCTTTCCACTTCAGAAGGATTTTACTAATTTGCAACTCAGCATTGGTCTCCAGGCCCACATTGCAATTAAGAGCATCAGCTGTGTAATTTCAGAACTGCTCTTTGGTGTTCCTGAAACTTCAATATTGAAATGGGAGTTCATTTAACTTGAAGGAAACAAAGGTTCCTGCAGCCACGATGTCAACAAATATTGGCCCTGGCTCACTGGAGAACTAAAACCCAAAGTGTGATTTTTTTTAAATGCAGTAACTGATAGTCATGAAATAGTTGAACTACTTGATATAAAATGAAGAGAATGTACTAGTGAACCCGAAAGGAAGGGAAAAAGCAGAGGAATTATAAGTAACGTTCTATGTAGATCCATTTTAGAATATAAATAGCAAAATTGTTACTATGACACTCCAAAGCAAAGCTTTTCCACTGAATAATTATTATCATTCATTAATCTTTGTAAAGATCGTGAAAATGTGCTTATGATCAGGCTCCCAAGTATTTGCAGCCATGATTATAAGGATAGATTTGTCATTCCAAATAAGCAGATAATCTTCCTTTTTAACAAGCCTCTCTTCTTAGAGATCAAAACACATTGTGGGAACCTCAAGGAAATGATTCTCCTAACACCATTTGTTTCTGCACTATTTGTTTTTTCTAGGTTTATTCAATGTAACTAAACTAAATTATTTTTAAAAAAGAATACTACCACCTCATCCTTTTCCTCTTTCTCCTTGAATTTCTTCCTCATGAATTTATTTCAAGCAACGCCTATAAAGTCAAAAAGAAATTTCGAGTTTTTTATTCCTCCCCATCTTCCTTGTATACTTAACAATGTGGTTTAGCCTACAGGGGTCCACCAAGAAAACAGATACTATGGTTGGGCAGCAGAAAAAAGGAAAGACATAGTGCCCAGCAGTCTAGAGTTTGAAGCCTTGTTCTATTGATGATTACGGGAAAGTTACTTCATCTCTCTCAGCCACAGCTTCTTCATCTGTAATGGGGGATGAATAATTTAAATGATAAATGGGTACAAAATGTGGGTGTTTGACAATGGGAGCACCACCTGCCCAGGGCTTCCCATTCCTCCTCTCCTGAGGGTGACTGGGATCAATAGATGTAGAACATACCTCTCACAGGCACAGGCTGCACCTGTCCTTCATCCAGCCTGCACCACCTCGCCTATTGCTACACTAGCGCTCCTGGCAGTGGCAAATGCACTACCAGTGACCTAGCAAAGGGTGTGGGAAGTCTTTAGCTGGTACCTATTTCATTTTAAGTCTTCTGGCACTCAGGGTCTGTGTACTCTATTTCATCAGTTCAGTTCAGTCACTCAGTCATGTGTGACTCTTTGTGACCCCATGGACTGCAGCATGCCAGCTTCCCTGTCCATCACCAATTCCCAGAGCTTGCTCAGACTCATGTCCATAGTCAGTGATCCCATCCAACCATCTCATCCTCTGTTGTCCACTTCCCCTCCTTTCTTCAATCTTTCCCAGCATCAGGGCCTTTTCAAATGAGTCAGTTCTTTGCATCAGGTGACCAAAGTATTGGAGCTTCAGCTTCAGCATCAGTCCTTTCAATGAATATTCAGGACTCATTTCCTTTAGTGTGGACTGGTTGGATCTCTGTGCTGTCCAAGGGACTCTCAAGAGTCTTCTCCAACACCACCATTCAAAAGCATCAATTCTTTGGTGCTCAGTTTTCTTTATGGTCCAACTCTCACATCCATATATGACTACAGGAAAAAACCATAGCTTTCACTATCTGGATCTTTGTCAGCAAAGTAACATCTCTGTTTTTTAACATGCTATCTAGGTTTGTCATAGCTTTTCTTCCAAGGAGCAAGCATCTTTTAATTTCATGGCTGCAGTCACCATGTGCAGTGATTTTGAAGACCAAGAAAATAAAGTCTGTCACTCTTTCCAATTTTCCCCCATCTATTTGCCATGAACTGATGGGACCAGATTCCCATGATCTTAGTTTTTTTTGAAAGTTGAGTTTTAAGTCAACTTTTTCACTCTCCTCTTTCACCTTCAAAAAGAGGCTCTTTAGTTCCTCTTCACTTTCTGCCTTAAGGGTGGTGTCATCTGCATATCTCAAGTTATTGATATTTCTCCTGGAAATCTTGATTCCAGCTTGAGCTTCATCCAGCCTGTCATTTTAAAATATGTACCCTGCATATAAGTTAAATAAGCAGGGTGACAATTTACAGCCTTGTTTCATATCATGGGCTAATTGCTTTGTATACCAGTCTGAGTTTTCCAGTGGGACTAAAGATTTTAGCCAGCATGGATTTGGTCNGACAGAGGATAAGATGGCTGGATGGCATCACTGACTCGATGGACATGAATCTGAGTGAACTCCGGGAGTTTGTGATGGACAGAGAGGCCTGGTGTGCTGCAATTCATGGGGTCACAAAAAGTCAGACGTGACTGAGCGACTGAATTGAACTGATACCCCAAGAAAACTCATTCTGAGGTTGATGGGACAGTTAATTGTTACTGCTGTCACAGGCCTACCATGACCTATGTTCTAAAAGGTCCTAAGTAAATGCCTTAACAGAAAACTCTCTTAATGATTAAAGACATAACTGACTGATATAAAGCAAAAGAATAAAACCACTTAACACAAATCTAGGGCTCCTGTGTGCCAGACACTGTGCTTATGCATCTGGTACTCAGGTGACTTCTTCCAACAGCCGTGAGAAGGGATATTCTTTTACTTTCCCCACTTCATCGATGATACAACCGAATACCAGAGAGTTATATCAACCTTCAGTCACAGGACTGAAATAAATGGTGGGTCAGGGATGGAAGCCAGGATGTCCAGTGGTATTCTGTCCCCTGAGCTCAAGTTCAGTTCAGTCACTCAGTTGTGTCTGACTCCTTCCAACCCCATGGACTGCAGCATGCCAGGCTTCCCTGTTTATTACCAACTCACGGAGTTTTCTCAAACTCATGTCCATTGAGTCAGTGATGCCATCCAACCATCTCCTCCCATCTTCAGTATTTCCCAGTATCAGGGTCTTTTCAAATGAGTCTGTTCTTCACATCAGGTGGCCAAAGTATTGGAGTTTCAGCTTCAGCATTATTCCTTCCAATGAATATTCAGGACTGATTTCCTTCAGAATTGACTGGTTTGATCTCCTTGCAGTCCAAGGGACTCTCAAGAGACTTCTCCAACACCACAGTTCAAAAGCATCAAATCTTCAGCACTCAACTTTCTTTATGGTCCAACTTATATCCATACATGACTACTGGAAAAACCATAGCTTTGGCTAGATGGACCTTTGTCAGAAGAGTAATGTCTCTGCTTTTTAATATGCTATCTAGGTTGGTCATACTTTTCTTCCAAGAACAAGAGTCTTTTAATTTCATGGCTGCAATCACCATCTGCAGTGATTTTTGGAGCCCTCAAAAATAAAGTCTTTCACTGTTTCCATTGTTTTCTCCTCTGTTTGCCATGAAGTGATGGAACCAGATTCCATAATCTTCGTTTTCCAAATGTTGAGTTTTAAGCCAGCTTTTTCACTCTCCTCTTTTACTTTCATCAAGAGGCTCTTCAGTTCTTCACTTTCTGCCATAAGGGCGGTGTCATCTGCATATCTGAGGGTATTGGTATTTCTCCTGGCAATCTTGATTCCAGCTTATGCTTCATCCAGCCTGGCATTTCTCATGATGCAGTCTGCATATAAGTTAAATTAGCAGGGTGACAGTATATAGCCTTAACGTACTCCTTTCCTGATTTGGAACCAGTCTGTTATTCCATGTCCTAACAGTTCTAACTGTTGCTTTTTGACCTGCATACATATTTCTCAGGAGGCAAGTCAGGTGATCTGGTATTCCCATCTCTTTCAGAATTTTCCACAGGTTGTTGTGATCCACACAGTCCCAAGACTTTGTCGTAGTCAATAAAGCAGAAGTAGATGTTTTCTGAAACTCTCTTGCTTTTTTGACTATCCATCAATGTTGGCAATTTGATCTCTGGTTCCTCTGTCTTTTCTAAATCCAGCTGGAACATCTGGAAGTTCACGGTTCATGTACTGTTGACACCCGGCTTGGAGAATTTTGTGCATTACTTTGCTAGCATGTGAGATGAGGGCAATTGTGCGATAGTTTGAGCATTCTTGGAGAAGGCAATGGCACCCCACTCAAGTGCTCTTGCCTGGAAAATCCCATGGATGGAGGAGCCTGGTAGGCTGCAGTCCATGGGGTCGCTGAGTGTAGGACACGACTGAGTGACTTCACTTTCACTTTTCACTTTCATGCTTTGGAGAAGGAAATGGCACCCCACTCCAGTGTTCTTGCCTGGAGAATCCCAGGGACGGGGAGCCTGGTGGGCTGCTGTCTATGGGGTCACACAGAGTCAGACACAACTGCAGTGACTTAGCAGTAGCAGCAGCAGCTCACTACATGTCATTAGACTGAAAAGCGATCTCTTTTTCCTGATATTCTTCTCTGTAGTGTTTTACCTGTTTTATGTACAGAGAGTGGAAGTTGGGGCAGATTGCTTCCCTCATGCCATATCTAAGGAGACCTAAAGAATGTCGTGATTTGGGGCTGGAAGTGGTTCTCCCACTGGGGGAATGGAGACTGCAAATAAAAATCAAACCTGATAGAGAAATAAAAGACATTTATCTTGCCCCTGAATTCTATGGCATGATACTTGGGCTTGCTGTGGTGGAGGCCACTTAGGATCTCTCAAATTCCTTATGGGGTGCGTGCCTCTCCTTAGCTGATGAAAACCCTAGACTAGAATTAGAACAACATTCAGGCAGTCTCCATGACCCCCAGGGCTCAGCTGGGGACACCAAAGAAAGCTGAGGAGCTCATTTCCTGAGCTGGGTTTAAAAAATACTGCTGAGGGCAACGAACAGGGCAGACTACTATGTCTAAGCTAAGTAAGCTGCAGGACGCACTGGAGAGCACAGGGAATAGTGCCAGTAGTTTATAATAATTGTAAACGGAGTCTAAGCCATAAACACTTTAAATCGCTATGTTGTACACCTGAAACTAACATAATATTGTATATAAAAATGGACCTCAGTAAAAATTATTGCTGAATGCTTTGCATTTCTAGGAGGGTTGACGGATATCCTGCCGAGACATGACCCCCTTGCATTACACTAGAGAGTACTCTCTGCTGCTGTTGTTATTGCCCAGGGGTTTCCTTGCGAGGAGAGCATGACTCCAGAGCCCCCCGAGCAGAGGGGCCTGCCATCAGCTGTCTTCCCTAGAAGGGATGGCCTGGGCGCCTACAGGAGCCTGCGCCTGGGAAGGACCTGGGTCAGCCCAGCATGGCAGGGTGGCATGGAGCCCAGGGCACAGGGGCCCTTCTCTTTGTGCATCTCCAAGAGAGTGCAGACTTTCCCAGAAGAAGGTTACCCACAGAGACCCCCTGTGTGTGTACTGTGGAAGTCTGGAGGGGGCCCCTCCACGCTGCAGAGAGACCCACCAGAGCTCACCGATCCAGGCTTGGCTGAGACCCTCTGTCTTCGAGGATGACTCGATAACAGCCCAAAGGGAGAGTCTGCAGGGCAGCGAGGATGCTTCACTGGGATTGACAGTCCATGCTATAACTTGAACCTGTCCTTTCTGACTTTGAGCACAAAGAGTGGGCTCCTGGGTGGGTATGGAGGGCTGGGAGCTCCGGGGACATGGGACACTCCTTGAGATGGTCATGCCCTGAGGGGAAGCGGAATGAGCCCAGCATGGCATGGGGGGACCAGTACGAGTCTGGTTACCTTCAGCGGCCAGGAGCCCCTGACGGAGCTCTGTCTCACAGCTTGTGGTGTCCTGAGTGCCAGCACTGCCGTCTGAGAGCCGCCTCCCACCATCTTAGAGTGTGGGAACTGGTGTGCAGTCTTAGGGGACACGAAGATTTATGGGGAAGAAGTGTGACTCTGTTCAGGCTCCACTGGCCATTCAGTGGGCACTGACCTCAGGGAAGTAAGATCTTGACTTCTGACTTTAAAATGCCAGGATCAGTTCCAAGAATCAGATTATGGTCAGGTGTGAACGTGGATGTGAACACGGTCTTGGGGAGACTAAAAGGGTACCCTTAGAAACTCCAGAAGAACGGGCTGCTGGAGAGTCCACAGGGCTTAGGGAATGTGCGTGCGGCTTTGTAAACAGCGCATCTTTGCTGGTGCATTGTGTTCAGTGTGAATTTGCTGCACTGGTGGTAGCTGTCAGGGGCTGAACACGACCTGGATTCCCGGAGTAAAGATAAAGGGCATCACCAAGGGTAATCCCTGGAAGTATCCTCTTGATTTCCTAATTCTGTTATTAAAGGGAGATTTCTTCATGGTAGCCTACTCATTTGTGTTGTTATCCCTTAAGGAATATTAGTAAGATATAATAAAGTAGACATGAAAAAAACTTTGAAGCTCCATGGCATTTGAGTAAAATATACGCATTTGGTTATTAAGAGCTGGTTTCCATCAGTAAAGGAGCTAAAAACTTCTTGCTCTCAAGAAAAAAGCAGAGAAGGTGGGAAGATGGAAGGGCTTGGACTTGATGTCATGGTTGTGTTCCAGAGATGGGGCTTCACCTGCCTCCCTCACACCGCATGTGGGATCACATCTAGGGTGGGGTTCCTCAGGGAGAGCTGGTGTTTTACCTTCGTTGTACCCAACAAAATACAGGGAGCCATCAGTATTCCCTTGCGGTCTAGGAGAAACAGGCAAATATTTGTAAAGGAAAGAGTACATTTGCCATGATGAGGACGACAGTCTGTGTGACCCAGCGGCTGGAGACAGAACAGAGCTGGGCTTTTTGCAGCGTGTTAGAATGGATAAGAAACCTTGTCCAAAACCAGATTCCTCCCTCCCTACTCCAGACTTTGCTGTTCCACGCATCCCTGAAACGTAGACATTGGCTACGTTCCTGAATCCAGCTAACATTAGCTGAAATCATCCGAATTGGCCGAGATTAAGTTTCCATCACTTGTTGGAAATGAGTCTCAATAAAAGGAACTGTATTGACTATCAGGCTTGTGTTTGAAAATTCATACATGGAAAAGCCCAGCTGAAGAGTAAATACTTCAGAGCTCTTGCATCCCAGAGATTTGTTGGCATACACCATAGTTTTATAATAGATATGACCTCTTTCCTTAAAATCTTCAAGCTGTGTGCTTGTTAGAGTACTCTGGATTAGAAGGAAGAGACGGGAATACTTAAAGAGGGTGCCTGAAACATTTGGGTGAATTTTAAGAACAATAATGTATGGTGTATTTTTAACTTTTTATTTTGTGTTGGAGTATAACTGATTAACAACCAGTGTGGTGATACTTGCAGGTGAGCAGGGAAGGGACTCAGCCATACATACACATGTATCCATTCTCCCCCAGACTCCCCTCCCATCCAGGCTGCCACCTAACATTGACCAAAATTTCCTGTTCTATACAGTAGGTCCTTGTTGATTATCCATTTAGAATATAGCAGCGTGTACATGACCTTCCCAAACTCCCTAACTATCCCTTCCCCCATTCTCCCCCTTCTCCCAGAAACCATAAATTTGTTCTTCAAACCAGTCAATCTCATTCTGTTTTGCACGTTCATTTGTATCATTTCTTTTTAAATTCCACATATAAGGGATGTCATATGATATTTCTCCTTCTCTCTCTGACTTACTTTATGGTGGTTTTTGAGACGTGGAAGTTGCCAGAATTCGTGCTCTGAAGGGATGCCTGCCTCTTAAACATCATCCAAAAGCAGTGCTGGTCCTGAATGTGAAGCAAGTGGCCAGGTGGTCACCCAAGGCCCTGGCTTTCCTCTTCTGCTCTCCTTGTTTAGGCACTGGTGAGACGGCATTGCACCCCCACCCTCCCGGGAGCACTGCTTCCTCCTGTACTGTGTTCAGACAGAGGCAGGGGACCATGGCAGGCGCTTGGACTTCTGCAATCAGGCATAATGGATCTAAGTCTTGGCTATATGTCATTCCTTTTTCTCTAATTGCTGTCGTTTTTCCTACTGAAAACAATCTATGAAAATATTTTTATATTGTAGTGTGTATTGTCCACCAAAGGTCTGATTTATTCTACTATGGCAATAAGAAGTTCAAAACAAGTTCTATTCCTAAACTAGAGTTTAGCGTTTACTCATGTTTTTCTTTCTCTGGAACTTGGGAATATTATACAGCAACTTGGCACTTCACATTTCAAAACAGATTGGGGTATATTTTGATTCATTAACATAGAGCAGAATTTTAGGAAAAGAGATGTATTATAAACTGTGATGTTCTTTTTATCATAAAACAAACCACATTTTCAGCTTGGAAAGTGTTTAAATGGAACATGTTTATTGTGAGTTCCCTAACATTGCATTTTACTGGAGGTAAGTTTGGATTGGCTCCATTTGCTGGAGATATTATGCATGATCCCCACAATATAGAGCTTGGAAACGTCCAGAGAAGAGGATGCTTGCATTTCTACCAGAGATTTCATGCTGATGCTACTTGTTGCAGTTACGGTATATCTTACTGTTTCGTTTAATATTTTCCAGAGCTTTCTCTATAAAAAACAAAACAACCCAAGTTTAGCCATCCTGACTTATAATCACTGGTCATAGGAAAATACAGGAAATATGTATGGAAATAGAGATGCAGCCTCTGACTCATTATCAGTGCTTATGAAAAATGACACCGTTGAACAGAGAAATACTCTTTTTCAGGATGAACTGGCAAAGAGCCTTTTCCTGCTTAATAATCTGTTTTCACCTCTCCTCTATTGAAGCATAGTTTAGATTCAAAGGGAAAATATCAAGATGTGAGAATATTATCATCCTTTCATTTTATTCAGCTGGTGTCTTTGTCATCTACACGAATAGAATTTTTCAGAAGTGTTCTCAGCTTGTGCCCGCGCTGATCTGCTGGCTCCACTGACAGTGTGTTCTGCCCTTCTGGCACAATTCTGTCATGAGAGAGACCGTCACAGCAGTTCCCCTTTAACTCTGTCAGCTCCTGCCTTCTCAGCCACTCCCTCAGGAAATGTTTCAGAGTGAAATCCCCACACCCAGAGAAACAGCACACTCTTGCAAGGTCCCTTTCTTTGTAATCTGGATAACTGGTGAAGTTTTTTAAAAACCCCTTTGATCTGGAAGAAGATGGGTCTATGTAATCAAGTGGAAGATGGCTCTTAGTATATCTTTCCAGCCAACCCTTAGTACACTATCAGAAAAGGTATTACCAGGCATATTGTCATGGTGACAAAAACGCTAAGCTCACGGTGGGAGAAAAATCAAAGGTTGAGTGTAACTTTAGGATGGCTTGATTGTATGTGTATATAATACCGATAAGAATATAAAAACATATAGAACAAGAAGTTATCTTTATATAAAGCTTTATATATTATATGTAAAATCATCTATAAGATAATATATAATTATTATAAATTACATAAAGTTTTATATATAACTGTTTTTAATAAGAGCCTTAGGGTAAATGAGCATTAACTTTTTAAATTTAATAAAGAACAAATACATTTAGGCCAAATTTGTGATTGCTGTAGCTTTTTAATTTAAAATGGCTCTTTCTCTAATCTAGTTTTCTGGAAATTTATTGTGCTTTTATCTCTGGCCTCCAACTCATCCAAGTGATTACTGTAATTGTTCATTCTGGTGAGCAGCTGGCCCTGACTTTGCAGTTTCTTAATCCTCTCTTCTTCTATGCACTTCTTCACCTCAACCGCCTGCACACAGATCTCTACCCTTAACATATAGCTTGAAAGGCATGCCAGAAGCTTTTAGTTGGGTTGCTCACTTATTTAAGTAATTAATTCTGTTGTGCTGTGTCTCTTTCTTCCCTTGAATCCCACCATGTCTCTCTAAATGTAACACTGAGGCACAATTGAACTAATCTAGTACCATCCTGAGATGGCAGAGACAGATCCATCAAAAAAGGGGAAGGATGTTTAGGTGAAATGGGTTTATATATTTCCCTTTTGTGTATTTGCCAGAGTTTAAGGCAAGAGCTGATTTAAGAATTGAGGTAAATTTTTATAAGACATATTACTCCATAGTCACAGAAATCAGAAAATATCAAATGCTCTGAAAGAATCAAATGGAGTATACCACAGAAGCTTATAGAATTAGATTTGGAGAGAATTCTATCACTCTTGATTCTAAACCAACTTCTAATTATTAATATTAGAAGGTGCTTTTAAAGTGTTTTAATGAACAAAGTTGATGTGTTTGCCTTGCTATGGAAAGATTTACCTGATATGTTTTTAAATTGAAGTTAAATTTTATATACAGTGACATGTGTGGATGTTAAATGTATAATTCCATGTATTTTGGTGAATATGTATGCCTGTGACTAGTAACCCAGTCAAGACACAGGATATTTCCATCATCCCAGAATCTCATTCCCTGTTCCCTTCCAGTGAATTTCCACCCTCTACTGGCAGTGATTGTTTTGATTTATATCATCAGAATTCATTTTGTCTGTTCTTGAAATTCCTATAAATGAGATCATACAGAATATTTCTGTTTGTGTCCAGCATCTTAGATCAACATATTTTTGTGATTTATCTATGGTGTTGCATATATCAGCAATTCATTCTTTTTATTGCTGATCAGTGTTCCATGATATGATTACAACAGTTCATCTGTCTGCCTGTTGATGAAAATTTGGATTGTTCTCAGCTTGAAGCTGTTATGAATAAAGATGTTATAAACAGTCTTGTACCAATGTTTTGCAGACTTTTGTTTTCATTTCTCTTGAACAAACACCAATACCTATAAATGAAATTTCAGAATCACAGGGTAAGTATGTGCCCAACTTTGTAAGAAACTGCTGGTTTTCCAGAATAGTCATACCATTTTACATGTTCAACATTATTGTATCTTTCTGATGGCTAGTTATGTAGAATGCCTTTTAATGAGTTTATTGGATACTTACCTGAGATTTTCAGGTTCTTTGCTCTTTCTGTGTGTGTGGTACTTTTATTGCTAGTGGACTGAAGTCTTTTTGAAGATATGTATATTGTGATATATTCTCCCAATCTTTGGTTTGCTTTTTCAGTTTCTTAACTTTTGATGTATCAAAGTCTTAATTTTGATGAAGTTCGTGTTATTTCTTTTCCCTTTACAGTGGTACTTTTTGTATCCTATGTATGAAATCCTTGCCTACCCTGAAGTTGTGAGGATGTTCTCTTAGGTTTTCTTCCAGAAGCTTTATGATTTCAGCTTATAATGCTTTTCGTTTATCGTGTGAGTTAGCATCTGAGGTTCATCTCTCCCGTGATCGTGTTGGTCAAGATCTTCAGCACTGTTGGTTGAAAGACTTCGCTTTCCACACTGCACTATCCAGGCTCCCTTGTGAGGGTCTGTTTCTAGAATTTCTGTTATATTATGGTAATCCACTTTTTATCCCTATGCCGGTACCACACTGCATTGATTATGGTAGCTTCATAAGTGTTAAAATCAGGTAGTTTAAGTCTTGCAAATTTGTTTTTCAAATAAATACATTCTTACTTGAAAGATCAGTAATTACTTTGGCATAAAGAAAGAATATCTGAGTATGTCATTCTTCCCTGGTGGGCAAAGCAAGGAACGTGGTTTCTGCTTTGGAGATAGCTGTTGTTACTGGAGTGGGGGAGAATCTGTACTTTATGTCTTGTTGAAGATATGCATTATTGTTTTAAATTAACTCAGGAATTACTTGCATTTCTGAAGTGTGTTCATGGTGAGATAGAATCTTCTTTCTTTAATATCCCACTGTATTTGAAATTTCAAAAGCATGTTTCTCCAAACAAACTTAGTAGTTTTCCACTGGATGGTGGAGTCAGTGGAAACAGGAAGAGAAGTCAAATTGCGATGCCTTGCTGGGTCGGGTGCAGCAGCATGTCCTCCCACAAGAGCATCTTACTGGCTTGGAGCAGGGGAGTGAGCATGCTCTAGGCAGTGCAGGTGGCATATGCCTGCGATGTTTCAAAGTCCACTTTTTTTTTTTTAAACCATAAAAGAAAGTGAAAGTCACTCAGTCATGTCCGATTCTTTGCAACCCCATGGACTATACAGTCCATGGAATTTTCCAGACAAGAATACTGGAGTGCGTAGCCTGTCCCTTCTCCAGGGGATCTTCCCAACCCAGGGATTGAACCCAGGTCTCTCACATTGCAGGCAGATTCTTTACCAACTGAGCTCTCAGGGAATCCCATATTATTCCTTTAATTTACCTTTTTTATCTTGTTATCCCTTTAATTAAAAAACAAAAGGCTTCCCTTGTATTGGTTCCTGGGACTTGAGAAGAAGAATGCTGTTACTGCCAGCGCCTGAGTCTTTATGTGGAGGTTGAGTGGAGCTGAGCAGTGGAGGCCTTCGCTACTTCAGCGCAGCCTGTGGATCTGAGCTGAGCGCGGTGGCCAGCAGGGAGGCTGTCCAGGCATCTCCAAGCCCAGCCCACCTCGCATCCTCGGTATCGCCAGCAATAACCCCGCGCATCTTTGCTCACAATCTGCCTAAATTTATTATAGGTCAGGGGGCTGCCACTCACTTTGTGAGCCTGAATTTGATTTTCAAAGCCTCCGTTGAGGCACTTTCAGGGTGTGATCACATAGGCCCTGTGGCCAGTCACATGGTGACACCCTGAGACCACAGACTGGGATAGATAGTCCTCAGTGGGAAGTAATGATCTTGNATTTTCAAAGCCTCCGTTGAGGCACTTTCAGGGTGTGATCACATAGGCCCTGTGGCCAGTCACATGGTGACACCCTGAGACCACAGACTGGGATAGATAGTCCTCAGTGGGAAGTAATGATCTTGACTGAAAGCCTAGAGAAATAACCATGTATATCAATGGCGTAGGGAACCAGTTTCCTCAAAAGCTACAGAGTCTTTCTCATCCCAACAGCTGATATTGCCCTTGAATGGCAGCCCCCAGCAGCCGTGTAGGAATGCCTTCATGTCTCCATGTCTGTGACCAGCTCAGCTCCTTTTAAGAAAGACCAGTGTCCTGTTTCCATGGGAGCCAGACTACCTGCTGATGGACAGGATCTCAACTTCTGACTCTGGTGCTTGGTTCCTGTAAGGTTCCGTCATCTCCCTCACCTCCGTCTCCTCCTCTCTGCACAGGTGTCCCCCCTGCTCTAGCCCGTCTGCCACTGAAGCACTATGCTCCCTTGACTAACCCCCCTCCGTGTTGCTCGTCTGGGCAGAGCTCTTGGAAGAGCTTCCAGGCTGCGTCTCCAAGGCCCCTTTCNCCCGTGGGGGCACTCCTGCTGCTGGTGGCTAGCTCTCCCTGGGGCTCCCCAACCCCCTCGACACTTGCTGTCTCTGCCTCCCATGGGCCAAGGCCACTGCTTCCCTGCAGTCACTGCTCAGGATGAGTCTTTCTGCCTTGGAGACCTTCTGCAGGGTGAAGTGAGTGATCTTTACCACAGAGACCCCAAAAGGAAAGAAAAATAGATTCACACATGTTGTTGCTGCTGCTGCTGCTGCTGCTAAGTCACTTCAGTCATGTCCGACTCTGTGTGACCTCATAGATGACAGCCCACCAGGCTCCACCGTCCCTGGGATTCTCCAGGAAAGAATACTGGAGTGGATTGCCATTTCCTCCTCCAATGCATGAAAGTGAAAAGTGAAAGTAAAGTCACTCAGTCGTGCTGACTCTTTGCAACCCCATGGACTGCACCCCACCAGGCCTCTCCGTCCATGGGATTTTCCAGGCAAGAGTACTGGAGTGGGGTGCCATTGCCTTCCCCTCACGTGTTGCTGAATTCAGCTAAAAATGAGTGCAGCATTCTTCATTTTATTCTTCCCTCCAGGGTAATAAACGTCTCACCTCGTATTCAGTCACGTGACTTCATCTTGTATCTTTTGTCAGAAAGAATTTGAAAGACAGATGTGGTGAGTGGCTATTCATATTCATTTTATAAAATGAGTATATGCATTTATGGATGGACTGTATGGAGTGAAAAATTCCTCTGGGAATAAGAAAAATTAGACTCCAGTCCAGACATTGCTACTAACTTCGTGAATGACCCTACATAGGTCACAGAATTTTCACATCTGAGTTCACTTGTTGATAAAATGACAAGGATGGCATTAAAGGGTGATCATTTTTCACCTTCAGCATTCTTTGATTCTACTTTCTTCCTCAGTTTATTGGATGTGGAGCATCCGTGGACTGGGTAGCCATTCCCTTCTCTGGGGAATCTTCCCGATCCAGGGATGGAACCTGGGTCTCCCGCATTGCAGGCAGACTCTTTACCATCTGAGCTACCAGGAAAGCCCCTTCTAGATGCTACAAAGGCATGAAAATGGAAGAGGAGGTGGAAACTGTGGAGCTTACAGTGCAATGGGTGAAAGGAAACGTGCACACGTCAGGCACACAGCAGAGGGGGAGAAGAGGTTAGTTAGAGGCCAACAGCTGTGCCTTGGCTGCAGAGATGTGACAGGGACAGAAACAGGAGCCTGAGGGAGCAGGCTGAGGTGACAGGAGGACAGAAAATGATGGGGCTGAGAATGGTCTCAGATAGTCCGAGACGCCTGTCGTTCTCCATTGAAGCCCAGTAATCGCTTTACCAGCATCGCGTTGCCTTCTGCATGGGGCACTGGCTTCCCTAGATCACCAGCATCTGGACCTCGGCCCAGATGGATCCAGGTGGAGCTACTGGTAGAACCTCTGCACAGGTGTGGTGCCCACCGTCTGAGCTAAAGGCGGCGCAGGCACTGGCCAGCTCCGCTTGCTCGCCGTCCCTCCCGAATCGGGAGGGAGGAGACCCTCACACTTGGGACCTGAAGCTGCCGGGGGCCTGGAAGCCTCAACATGAAACATTTCTGCTGTCCTTATGTTAGACATATGCCCCTGCTTTGTGCTACTTATTCAGAGTGTCTCCGTGTTTAGGTGACAATTTAAAGGCCATTTGTAACGTGCTAAGGGAATTCTGTAACATAAGGAGTCCAGCTGATGCCCGTAAGCTGGACTTTGAATGCTGGGGTTTTCTAGCCTGTGCTCTTGGGCTTCTTTATTGGTCAGAAAGTTGTCACTTTGCAGACCTGCACAGGCCATCTGCCCTGCTGGCATGTGCTGGGAAGACACTGAAAATTAATGCGGGTGACTTTGCATTATTTTATGTCCCCTCGTGTTCCTGCGCGTCTTTGACTCGTCCTTAGAGATCTCTCTCTGCCATGTTGCTCCTTGTCACTGAGTGTCCTGTGATTTGGCCCAATCTGATGAGCTTCTCTGAGGTTCCTTCTGAAGAGGCCATTTGTCTGGGAAGTCTTCAGCACTTCCCCTACTCTTTCCGGTCTCATTCAGGATATAGCTTTTTATGAGAAATGGGTCAACTACAGTCTCCCTGTCTCCTTCCAATTTATTTTCTTTCTTCAAATGATAATTGAGTGCTTGATATATATAAAGGACTTTAGTACAACTAGAAAGTACACAAAAGCATTTGAAACACCAAGCTGTATCCTCAAAGAACAGAAGATTTCATGTGATAGATAACATAAATAAACGCAAGTTGATAAGTGGTACGTGATATCTGTTCTCTAAAGATTCCCCTGAAAGACCAGTCTTCTCTAAATACTGTTCAGTCTTCTGTAGTTTGAGCATTTTGTGGAGACTCAACTTCTAGCTGGTTTGTGTTTTCTTGATCAAACCCATCTTTAACTGAGAAAATTTTTTACATTACTAGAGAATGTAAGATTATGTCATTGAAGTGATGCAGGCGATTTAGAAGGGGACACTCCAAACTATTTTTACTAATGATAGTCTTCAGAATAAGTTTATAACTTTCGAGTGGATTTTGAAGAAAATAATACCATTCTATATGTATAAGTCTTTGTAAGTTGAAAGGATATTTTGTTTTATTTGAACATTATTATGCAGAAGAAAACAAAGAAAGGGAGGGATAAAGGGAGAGAGAAACACAGAGAGTTAAGGGTCAGAATTAGGGAGTTGAAATTTAATGATACTTTAGACAAAAATATTTCACCCATTGTTTTCCTGGGAAATGTCTTTTAAATCTGATCATGCAGCATTTTTATTCTGGAAAGTGGGAGTTATTTGTTTTATTCTCAGGAAAGGTATATATTGAACTCCCACAGAGTTGCTTATTTGTGAATCATTCAGATTCAGTCCAGAGACTGATATGCAGAGGATAGTGTCGGTGCGTCTGAGAAGCTGCTGGGAACTGCCCAGGGTTCATGGTGGGAGCACATCTCTGCACTGGAAGAGCTTTCACAGATTTAGAGACGTTTTGAGGGGTACAGGTTAGACAGGGGCCTTTATGTTCTCACTGGGGTGCTCTGCCCAGAGACTGTTCTGTTCTTATGGCAGGGGGGTGTGAAGCTGAATGTCTGCCTGCACACGGGTCCTTGCAGCGGGAGTCAGACATGCCCCACGGGAGAACAAGGAAAGCACAGATCTACTGCCATGCCTGCGCTNGTCAACCGTGCTAGCGGCTCAGGTTTTCCACCTGCGTGGATGTAGCATTTCCACATCCTGGGTCCATCCCTTAGTGCCTCTGCCTCCTCCTTCATCCAGAGGCATGGGCTTTGGCCACAGTCTTGAGATGGCTGGGCGGAGACAGTTCACCTTCTGCCACAAGTAAAGATTAAGGTGTTAAACAGTAGCTGTCATCCAGAAGTTCAACTCCAACTCCTTGCCAGACCTGGGCATTGTGCAAAGGAATCAAAACCCCAGCCCTGAATGTTCACATATGGTTCCAGTTTACAGTGAGACATGTCCCTCTGTTTCTGTCCACAGAAACCAACCATGGGCTTTTGAATGCAGCTGTGTCTTTCTAAGAACTACCTATCTTTGTATATATTCTCTATACATACTATATATAATTACAGCTCATATAAAAAGATGTTGCTGCTGCTGCTAAGTTGCTTCAGTCGTGTCCGACTCTGTGCGACCTCAGAGATGGCAGCCCACCAGGCTCCTCCGTCCCTGGGATTCTCCAGGCAAGAACACTGGAGTGGGTTGCCATTTCCATCTCCAATGCATGAAAGTGAAAAGTGAAAGTGAAGTCACTCAGTCGTGTCTGACTCCTCGCGACCCCGTGGACTGAAGCCTACCAAGCTCCTCCGTCCATGGGATTTGCCAGGCAAGAGTACTGCAGTGGGGTGCCATTGCCTTAGGTATATTCAATGACTATTAAGTAAAACCAAAAAACTAAAAGCAATATATTACAATAGCAATACAAGCTAGCATTTATTAAGTAATCACAGTGTTGTCATCCTCTTAGCACTTCATATAAATTGATTCACACAGTTCTCCAGATGATCCCATGGCCTGTGTGCTGATATTCTCCCTATTTTACAAAGGAGAAAATGGAGGTGCGGGGGTGAAGTACCCATGCTGGGAAGCACTGTGAGAAAGTAGTGGGGTTTTCTTCTTACCAACATTATTCAGTTTGCTACAGCGCATGAGTGCATGGAGGGTGGACACCAATCCGTGAAGAGACTCATTCTGGGTGGTTGGGAATAGGTATTTGCTTTATTTTCCTATTTTAGTTTCTCTGAATTTTAAAAGATTTTTGCAGTGAACCTATAACACGTTTGTAATGAGAAAAAACAGTAACTACAGTTATTCTTAATATGCTTTTTAAATGCAAATGATGCCTCTTCTCTCGGGGAGCACTTTCATTGTTTGACAGCATTGGCCAGAGATAAAGCAGGCAAGGACCAAATTACCTGCTGGATGGGTGGGGAGACTGACAGCTGGGAGTGGGCAGTGCTCCAAGATGTGGAGGAAGGTACATGGTGCGTGTGGGACCCGTTTGCTCTCTCTGCTGGGACTCTAGAGCGGGTCCACTGCAGACTCACTGTCATCCCTCAGCGCCTCTGGCTTTACACTTGATTTGCTGCACCTTCTCCCAGTTGCGGGTAACTGACCACCGTTCTGTGTATTTCCGCTGCAGCATTCAGTTTCTATGGCAATGGATGCGATCTGACATGTAGGAAAAGGCCACTCTGTATCCTTGATAGATGCAACGTTTCTCATTCTTGTGCTCCCTACACTCATTAAAGGACCATAATCTCTTCTCTGCAAAGTGACACTGAGAGGACAAGGAAGGAGCTGTGTGTGAAAAGCCACAGAGGAGTATGCGATCATTCAGGCTAGAGGCTGGGGGACTGCTGAGTCCTTGGAAGGAGGGTAGAATGTCAAAGATGACACGTCTCTGGAAGAGTCTGGACCCCGGTGGCTGGTGCTGGGTGGGAAAGGACCACTCCCTGCACCTGTGAGTCCACCCAGCTGCTGGTGCTCTCCCAGGGACAAGCAGACAGGGTGTCTGCGAGCCCAGGGATGGGACCTGAGTGCCGCGGAGGAGTGTCCATGTGTCCTGTGGGATGACCGTGCTCCCAGGGGCCTCCTTGGATGCCTTCACATCTCTCAGTCCTCTTAGTACATCTGTGGTTTGTTATGGGATTTAGGGAGCAGGCAGTCAGAAGAAAGGCAGTGCAAGTATTTGCAGAAAGAGCACTAAACAATGACATTTGTCTGTGTGTTTCTTCTGGAACTTGCACAGCTGAGCTGTCTTTACTCATTTGCACCTGGAAAGCCCTGAACCAGGAGAGGGTGGGAGAATTTCTAGAGACTTAACCATCAGTTGGTGTGGCGGATTCATGTCAATGTATGGCAAAACCAATACAGCATTGTAAAGTAAAATTTTAAATAAAATAAAATGTTGAATAATTCTCACACCAGATTCATGGTGGTCACTCTAGTTATGCTCCAGAGAGTGTGTTACTCACAAAGCAGTGTTATATACATGAAACTACATAGCCTATGAATTTAGAATAAAAGGTCATCACTTACATTTAAATAGTCTCACTCCGAGTTTTGTTTCTTCAACCAGCAGTCCCTTTCTCTCCTCTACATTCCCTCTCTGCAGGCCTCCTACAAGACGTTTTAACAAAAATTTTTTGCTAGAAGTTACACTGTCTGTTCTTCCAAAGTAGGCAGTGGCCTGCATGGTTATCAGAAATAAAAGTAACTCCAAAATAATCATGTGTACACCTTTCTTCCTTTAAATGCTATTCATCAGAGAGAAAATAAACATGTGTTCCCCAAGCCTTGAAAAAGAAAAGGAGAATTTACTCTGGTTTTCTGAGAACCCTTTTTTTAAAAAAAAACTGTTTTTTCCTTAATCAAAACGTGGGATTTCAATGTCATGATCTTGATTTACATCAAACTGATACAAGTATATGAATTTTATGACAGTAATTTGTGGATTACATAAGGATATGTGCCAAAGAGAAACAGCATTTCTGTTAAAAAGCAACAGGCTTCCGTAATTCTTGATGACAACTACCTGTCAAGAGGAAAAAGAGAAATAAAATAATAAGCTTAGAAATGTCACAGATTACTACATCATAGCTCTTAAGTGTGCGATGAATTGTAATTATGCCTGAAATCTGGGCTGCCTGCAAGACACACAAATTAAATATTTCAATTCATCAGTTTTTAAAAAGTTCTTACTACTCTTTTCCAATGGAGCATTGCAGCCTGTCAGATTTACCTAAGACAACTCAGAAGTTGATTTGTTATGTGGCTATAAATGGTTTTTACAGCTGTCATAAATTTAGAAACATTATATGCTAGATACTGTAACAGCAAGGATTCTAATTAAGGTGTTCCATGACTGATTTTAAATCAGTGTCAGTCTCTATCTCATTACTTGTTCTTTGATTTTTTTCTCTGAGAAAAGAAGTACATGTGACATTTCAATCAGGTGTATCTTCAAAATAAAAGTATGCTGTACAGAACATAAATAATTTTAGAGGCAATTAAAAGGGACCTCAACATTACTTACAAAATTGACTTGAACGGAAAATGTAAAGTGAGCTGTATGGAGGCATTTGAGTCACTATTTTTGTATCTGTAATATTTTGGCATCAGCGTTGGAACTTTGCTAGATCATCATTTGCAATGGTAATTGGTGAGCCTGTCTTGGACTCTACAGAAGGCATTTTGCAATCTAAAGTATGGTGCAGACTTTTTTTTTTTAAGTAGTTTATTGTGAGTTTTGTTCAGAGTCAGAATCAGAGAAGGTTAGGTGTTAGGTGTGTCTCCAAAAGCTTGTGCCCCTTCTCCCTTCAGAGTGCCCCAGGTAACAGCCAGGCAGGCAGAGAGTAAACATTTGCCATGATGTGGATTCATATGGGGCTCAGTTCTCTTTTCTTTAAAAGAGGTTCTTATTTATATTAATACAAGCAAGTTGGCTTTTGTGCTGACACGCTGTTGGAAGCGGTACCTGCGGCCTGACTCCTGACACCTCTTAGCCCCTCGCTTGGCAGGGACAACTGCCCCACCCCGCCCCACCCCGCCCCACCCCGTGTCCTGGAGCCCAGTGTGAGGATACATCAGGAGACCAAGTCGGGCACAGTTGTGCGGGCTCTCCTCAGGCTCTGGTTGTAGATCTCCCTCTCCTTGTCCAGGAGGGTGGCAGGCTGCAGGGCCCGTGGGGGCACTCCTGCTGCTGGTGGCTAGCTCTTCCTGGGGCTCCCCAACCCCCTCGACACTTGCTGTCTCTGCCTCCCATGGGCCAAGGCCACTGCTTCCCTGCAGTCACTGCTCAGGATGAGTCTTTCTGCCTTGGAGACCTTCTGCAGGGTGAAGTGAGTGATCTTTACCACAGAGACCCCAAAAGGAAAGAAAAATAGATTCACACATGTTGTTGCTGCTGCTGCTGCTGCTGCTAAGTCACTTCAGTCATGTCCGACTCTGTGTGACCTCATAGATGGCAGCCCACCAGGCTCCACCGTCCCTGGGATTCTCCAGGAAAGAATACTGGAGTGGATTGCCATTTCCTCCTCCAATGCATGAAAGTGAAAAGTGAAAGTAAAGTCACTCAGTCGTGCTGACTCTTTGCAACCCCATGGACTGCACCCCACCAGGCCTCTCCGTCCATGAGATTTTCCAGGCAAGAGTACTGGAGTGGGGTGCCATTGCCTTCCCCTCACGTGTTGCTGAATTCAGCTAAAAATGAGTGCAGCATTCTTCATTTTATTCTTCCCTCCAGGGTAATAAACGTCTCACCTCGTATTCAGTCACGTGACTTCATCTTGTATCTTTTGTCAGAAAGAATTTGAAAGACAGATGTGGTGAGTGGCTATTCATATTCATTTTATAAAATGAGTATATGCATTTATGGATGGACTGTATGGAGTGAAAAATTCCTCTGGGAATAAGAAAAATTAGACTCCAGTCCAGACATTGCTACTAACTTCGTGAATGACCCTACATAGGTCACAGAATTTTCACATCTGAGTTCACTTGTTGATAAAATGACAAGGATGGCATTAAAGGGTGATCATTTTTCACCTTCAGCATTCTTTGATTCTACTTTCTTCCTCAGTTTATTGGATGTGGAGCATCCGTGGACTGGGTAGCCATTCCCTTCTCTGGGGGATCTTCCCGATCCAGGGATGGAACCTGGGTCTCCCGCATTGCAGGCAGACTCTTTTTACCATCTGAGCTACCAGGGAAGCCCCTTCTAGATGCTACAAAGGCATGACAATGGAAGAGGAGGTGGAAACTGTGGAGCTTACAGTGCAATGGGTGAAAGGAAACGTGCACACGTCAGTCACACAGCAGAGGGGGAGAAGAGGTTAGTTAGAGGCCAACAGCTGTGTCTTGGCTGCAGAGATGTGACAGGGACAGAAACAGGAGCCTGAGGGAGCAGGCTGAGGTGACAGGAGGACAGAAAATGTCGGGGCTGAGAATGGTCTCAGATAGTCCGAGACGCCTGTCGTTCTCCATTGAAGCCCAGTAATCGCTTTACCAGCATCACGTTGCCTTCTGCATGGGGCACTGGCTTCCCTAGATCACCAGCATCTGGACCTTGGCCCAGATGGATCCAGGTGGAGCTACTGATAGAACCTCTGCACAGGTGTGGTGCCCACCCTCTGAGCTAAAGGCGGCGCAGGCACTGGCCAGCTCCGCTTGCTCGCCGTCCCTCCCGAATCAGGAGGGAGGAGACCCTCACACTTGGGACCTGGAGCTGCCGGGGGCCTGGAGGCCTCAACATGAAACATTTCTGCTGTCCTTATGTTAGACATATGCCCCTGCTTTGTGCTACTTATTCAAAGTGTCTCTGTGTTTAGGTGACAATTTAAAGGCCATTTGTAACGTGCTAAGGGAATTCTGTAACATAAGGAGTCCAGCTGATGCCCGTAAGCTGGACTTTGAATGCTGGGGTTTTCTAGCCTGTGCTCTTGGGCTTCTTTATTGGTCAGAAAGTTGTCACTTTGCAGACCTGCATAGGCCATCTGCCCTGCTGGCACGTGCTGGGAAGACACTGAAAATTAATGCGGGTGACTTTGCATTATTTTATGTCCCCTCGTGTTCCTGCGCGTCTTTGACTCATCCTTAGAGATCTCTCTCTGCCGTGTTGCTCCTTGTCACTGAGTGTCCTGTGATTTGGCCCAATCTGATGAGCTTATCTGAGGTTCCTTCTGAAGAGGCCGTTTGTCTGGGAAGCCTTCAGCACTTCCCCTACTCTTTCCGGTCTCATTCAGGATATAGCTTTTTATGAGAGATGGGTCAACTACAGTCTCCCTGTCTCCTTCCAATTTATTTTCTTTCTTCAAATGATAATTGAGTGCTTGATATATATAAAGGACTTTAGTACAACTAGAAAGTACACAAAAGCATTTGAAACACCAAGCTGTATCCTCAAAGAACAGAAGATTTCATGTGATAGATAACATAAATAAACGCAAGTTGATAAGTGGTACGTGATATTTGTTCTCTAAAGATTCCCCTGAAGGACCAGTCTTCTCTAAATACTGTTCAGTCTTCTGTAGTTTGAGCATTTTGTGGAGACTCAACTTCTAGCTGGTTTGTGTTTTCTTGATCAAACCCATCTTTAACTGAGAAAATTTTTTACATTACTAGAGAATGTAAGATTATGTCATTGAAGTGATGCAGGCGATTTAGAAGGGGACACTCCAAACTATTTTTACTAATGATAGTCTTCAGAATAAGTTTATAACTTTCGAGTGGATTTTGAAGAAAATAATACCATTCTATATGTATAAGTCTTTGTAAGTTGAAAGGATATTTTGTTTTATTTGAACATTATTATGCAGAAGAAAATAAAGAAAGGGAGGGATAAAGGGAGAGAGAAACACAGAGAGTTAAGGGTCAGAATTAGGGAGTTGAAATTTAATGATACNTCACTTCAGTCATGTCCGACTCTGTGTGACCTCATAGATGACAGCCCACCAGGCTCCACCGTCCCTGGGATTCTCCAGGAAAGAATACTGGAGTGGATTGCCATTTCCTCCTCCAATGCATGAAAGTGAAAAGTGAAAGTAAAGTCACTCAGTCGTGCTGACTCTTTGCAACCCCATGGACTGCACCCCACCAGGCCTCTCCGTCCATGGGATTTTCCAGGCAAGAGTACTGGAGTGGGGTGCCATTGCCTTCCCCTCACGTGTTGCTGAATTCAGCTAAAAATGAGTGCAGCATTCTTCATTTTATTCTTCCCTCCAGGGTAATAAACGTCTCACCTCGTATTCAGTCACGTGACTTCATCTTGTATCTTTTGTCAGAAAGAATTTGAAAGACAGATGTGGTGAGTGGCTATTCATATTCATTTTATAAAATGAGTATATGCATTTATGGATGGACTGTATGGAGTGAAAAATTCCTCTGGGAATAAGAAAAATTAGACTCCAGTCCAGACATTGCTACTAACTTCGTGAATGACCCTACATAGGTCACAGAATTTTCACATCTGAGTTCACTTGTTGATAAAATGACAAGGATGGCATTAAAGGGTGATCATTTTTCACCTTCAGCATTCTTTGATTCTACTTTCTTCCTCAGTTTATTGGATGTGGAGCATCCGTGGACTGGGTAGCCATTCCCTTCTCTGGGGAATCTTCCCGATCCAGGGATGGAACCTGGGTCTCCCGCATTGCAGGCAGACTCTTTACCATCTGAGCTACCAGGAAAGCCCCTTCTAGATGCTACAAAGGCATGAAAATGGAAGAGGAGGTGGAAACTGTGGAGCTTACAGTGCAATGGGTGAAAGGAAACGTGCACACGTCAGGCACACAGCAGAGGGGGAGAAGAGGTTAGTTAGAGGCCAACAGCTGTGCCTTGGCTGCAGAGATGTGACAGGGACAGAAACAGGAGCCTGAGGGAGCAGGCTGAGGTGACAGGAGGACAGAAAATGATGGGGCTGAGAATGGTCTCAGATAGTCCGAGACGCCTGTCGTTCTCCATTGAAGCCCAGTAATCGCTTTACCAGCATCGCGTTGCCTTCTGCATGGGGCACTGGCTTCCCTAGATCACCAGCATCTGGACCTCGGCCCAGATGGATCCAGGTGGAGCTACTGGTAGAACCTCTGCACAGGTGTGGTGCCCACCGTCTGAGCTAAAGGCGGCGCAGGCACTGGCCAGCTCCGCTTGCTCGCCGTCCCTCCCGAATCGGGAGGGAGGAGACCCTCACACTTGGGACCTGAAGCTGCCGGGGGCCTGGAAGCCTCAACATGAAACATTTCTGCTGTCCTTATGTTAGACATATGCCCCTGCTTTGTGCTACTTATTCAGAGTGTCTCCGTGTTTAGGTGACAATTTAAAGGCCATTTGTAACGTGCTAAGGGAATTCTGTAACATAAGGAGTCCAGCTGATGCCCGTAAGCTGGACTTTGAATGCTGGGGTTTTCTAGCCTGTGCTCTTGGGCTTCTTTATTGGTCAGAAAGTTGTCACTTTGCAGACCTGCACAGGCCATCTGCCCTGCTGGCATGTGCTGGGAAGACACTGAAAATTAATGCGGGTGACTTTGCATTATTTTATGTCCCCTCGTGTTCCTGCGCGTCTTTGACTCGTCCTTAGAGATCTCTCTCTGCCATGTTGCTCCTTGTCACTGAGTGTCCTGTGATTTGGCCCAATCTGATGAGCTTCTCTGAGGTTCCTTCTGAAGAGGCCATTTGTCTGGGAAGTCTTCAGCACTTCCCCTACTCTTTCCGGTCTCATTCAGGATATAGCTTTTTATGAGAAATGGGTCAACTACAGTCTCCCTGTCTCCTTCCAATTTATTTTCTTTCTTCAAATGATAATTGAGTGCTTGATATATATAAAGGACTTTAGTACAACTAGAAAGTACACAAAAGCATTTGAAACACCAAGCTGTATCCTCAAAGAACAGAAGATTTCATGTGATAGATAACATAAATAAACGCAAGTTGATAAGTGGTACGTGATATCTGTTCTCTAAAGATTCCCCTGAAAGACCAGTCTTCTCTAAATACTGTTCAGTCTTCTGTAGTTTGAGCATTTTGTGGAGACTCAACTTCTAGCTGGTTTGTGTTTTCTTGATCAAACCCATCTTTAACTGAGAAAATTTTTTACATTACTAGAGAATGTAAGATTATGTCATTGAAGTGATGCAGGCGATTTAGAAGGGGACACTCCAAACTATTTTTACTAATGATAGTCTTCAGAATAAGTTTATAACTTTCGAGTGGATTTTGAAGAAAATAATACCATTCTATATGTATAAGTCTTTGTAAGTTGAAAGGATATTTTGTTTTATTTGAACATTATTATGCAGAAGAAAACAAAGAAAGGGAGGGATAAAGGGAGAGAGAAACACAGAGAGTTAAGGGTCAGAATTAGGGAGTTGAAATTTAATGATACTTTAGACAAAAATATTTCACCCATTGTTTTCCTGGGAAATGTCTTTTAAATCTGATCATGCAGCATTTTTATTCTGGAAAGTGGGAGTTATTTGTTTTATTCTCAGGAAAGGTATATATTGAACTCCCACAGAGTTGCTTATTTGTGAATCATTCAGATTCAGTCCAGAGACTGATATGCAGAGGATAGTGTCGGTGCGTCTGAGAAGCTGCTGGGAACTGCCCAGGGTTCATGGTGGGAGCACATCTCTGCACTGGAAGAGCTTTCACAGATTTAGAGACGTTTTGAGGGGTACAGGTTAGACAGGGGCCTTTATGTTCTCACTGGGGTGCTCTGCCCAGAGACTGTTCTGTTCTTATGGCAGGGGGGTGTGAAGCTGAATGTCTGCCTGCACACGGGTCCTTGCAGCGGGAGTCAGACATGCCCCACGGGAGAACAAGGAAAGCACAGATCTACTGCCATGCCTGCGCTGTGCAGACACAGCGGGCAGGAGACGCTGAGACCCCCCTTGAAGGCCAGCGCTGTCCTGGATGCAGTGGAGATGGAAGAAAACAAGAGATGGAGGTTTGGATTATCAGTACCTTGCGAGACATACGTGAACTAAATAATAATTCACCACAGTTGGTGAAGAAGTGCTGCACATGCGCTATGCTTAGTCGCTCAGTCATGTGCGACTCTTCGTGACCCCATGGACTGTACAATCCATGGAATCAGGCCAGAATCCTGGAGTGGGTTGCCATGCACTCCTCCAGGGGATCAAACCCAGGTCTTCTGCCTTGCAGGCAGATTGTTTACCCTCTGAGCCACCAGGGAAGCCCCAGAAAGCTTCTGTGCATAGGAGAGAGGAACGTTGGTGAGCTGCATGCCAGGCAGTGATGAGTGAGATCAAAGAAGAGAGCCCATGAGTGGGTGCCTGCTGTGGTCAGTTAGGGTGTGGGCGAACGGAGAAGAGAGGGGGACAGAAAAAGAGGCGGAGCGGCTCTGCTGGTGGCCGGGCCGGGCCAGGGGCTGCCGGCTGTCAGCGGGCAACGGGTGCCTCCGCAGAGACCCTGTTGTGAGGGTCTTTGACGACTGAACCAAGGAACTTGGGATTTTTCTGTTAACAGTGGAAAGCTCTAAGGAATCATTCTTCAGAATTCTAGAGGGACTACTTTCTAATTATTATTTTTTGTTACTCTCACTGAGGTTTACTCCTTGTCAGAAAGTTTTGATCTGGAGAAACATTTTTAAGAAAAAAAACAGTGTGGTCCTATATGAAGAAAAAGTAAGTGAGAAAAGAAACCAGATGTATCAAGACTGAGTGACAGACGAGACATACACCAAGGAGGTCAGACCTCCTGTTAGGGTTAGGAGAATACACAGACCTGAGTGTTTCAAAAGACAAGTAAATAGCTGGAGGAGATGAAAGAGAAAGGAGAAAATGGATTCTGAGGTTTGACCTCAGAGGAAGGACTTACTAGGTGTGGATGGAGTCGAGTTCAGAAAGAATCCTCAGGCCACAAACCCACCTGCTCCTGTAATGTGGTCTAGCACAGTCCTGTGAGAGTATAATGTGAGCTGCGTCTCAAGTTTTCAGTTTTCTAGTAGGCACATTAAAGATAAAAAAGAAGGAGAATAACTTTATATTAATAATATTTTATTAATCCAACATCGGGGAAGGCAATGGCACCCTACTCCAGTACTCTTGCCTGGAAAATCCCATGGACAGAGGAGTTTGGTAGGCTGCAGTCCATGAGGTTGCTAAGAGTCAGACACGACTGAGCAACTTCACTTTCACTTTTCACTTTCATACACTGGAGAAGGAAATGGCAACTCACTCCAGTGTTCTTGCCTGGAGAATCCCAGGGACAGGGGAGCCTGGTAGGCTGCCATCTATGGGGTCGCACAGAGTCGGACACGACTGAAGCAATTTAGCAGCTCAGCAGCTATCCAACATAGTTTGGATTAATATTTTATTACATAAAATATTAATATTAATATTTAATNGTGGGAGTTATTTGTTTTATTCTCAGGAAAGGTATATATTGAACTCCCACAGAGTTGCTTATTTGTGAATCATTCAGATTCAGTCCAGAGACTGATATGCAGAGGATAGTGTCGGTGCGTCTGAGAAGCTGCTGGGAACTGCCCAGGGTTCATGGTGGGAGCACATCTCTGCACTGGAAGAGCTTTCACAGATTTAGAGACGTTTTGAGGGGTACAGGTTAGACAGGGGCCTTTATGTTCTCACTGGGGTGCTCTGCCCAGAGACTGTTCTGTTCTTATGGCAGGGGGGTGTGAAGCTGAATGTCTGCCTGCACACGGGTCCTTGCAGCGGGAGTCAGACATGCCCCACGGGAGAACAAGGAAAGCACAGATCTACTGCCATGCCTGCGCTATGCAGACACAGTGGGCAGGAGACGCTGAGACCCCCCTTGAAGGCCAGCGCTGTCCTGGATGCAGTGGAGATGGAAGAAAACAAGAGATGGAGGTTTGGATTATCAGTACCTTGCGAGACATACGTGAACTAAATAATAATTCACCACAGTTGGTGAAGAAGTGCTGCACATGCGCTATGCTTAGTCGCTCAGTCATGTGCGACTCTTCGTGACCCCATGGACTGTACAATCCATGGAATCAGGCCAGAATCCTGGAGTGGGTTGCCATGCACTCCTCCAGGGGATCAAACCCAGGTCTTCTGCCTTGCAGGCAGATTGTTTACCCTCTGAGCCACCAGGGAAGCCCCAGAAAGCTTCTGTGCATAGGAGAGAGGAATGTTGGTGAGCTGCATGCCAGGCAGTGATGAGTGAGATCAAAGAAGAGAGCCCATGAGTGGGTGCCTGCTGTGGTCAGTTAGGGTGTGGGCGAACGGAGAAGAGAGGGGGACAGAAAAAGAGGCGGAGCGGCTCTGCTGGTGGCCGGGCCGGGCCAGGGGCTGCCGGCTGTCAGCGGGCAACGGGTGCCTCCGCAGAGACCCTGTTGTGAGGGTCTTTGACGACTGAACCAAGGAACTTGGGATTTTTCTGTTAACAGTGGAAAGCTCTAAGGAATCATTCTTCAGAATTCTAGAGGGACTACTTTCTAATTATTATTTTTTGTTACTCTCACTGAGGTTTACTCCTTGTCAGAAAGTTTTGATCTGGAGAAACATTTTTAAGAAAAAAAACAGTGTGGTCCTATATGAAGAAAAAGTAAGTGAGAAAAGAAACCAGATGTATCAAGACTGAGTGACAGACGAGACATACACCAAGGAGGTCAGACCTCCTGTTAGGGTTAGGAGAATACACAGACCTGAGTGTTTCAAAAGACAAGTAAATAGCTGGAGGAGATGAAAGAGAAAGGAGAAAATGGATTCTGAGGTTTGACCTCAGAGGAAGGACTTACTAGGTGTGGATGGAGTCGAGTTCAGAAAGAATCCTCAGGCCGCAAACCCACCTGCTCCTGTAATGTGGTCTAGCACAGTCCTGTGAGAGTATAATGTGAGCTGCGTCTCAAGTTTTCAGTTTTCTAGTAGGCACATTAAAGATAAAAAAGAAGGAGAATAACTTTATATTAATAATATTTTATTAATCCAACATCGGGGAAGGCAATGGCACCCTACTCCAGTACTCTTGCCTGGAAAATCCCATGGACAGAGGAGTTTGGTAGGCTGCAGTCCATGAGGTTGCTAAGAGTCAGACACGACTGAGCAACTTCACTTTCACTTTTCACTTTCATACACTGGAGAAGGAAATGGCAACTCACTCCAGTGTTCTTGCCTGGAGAATCCCAGGGACAGGGGAGCCTGGTAGGCTGCCATCTATGGGGTCGCACAGAGTCGGACACAACTGAAGCAATTTAGCAGCTCAGCAGCAATCCAACATAGTTTGGATTAATATTTTATTACATAAAATATTAATATTAATATTTAATCCAATCCAAAATTGTTTTATAGCCAGTCATTTATATGTAGTCAGTGTAAACAATTATTAATGAGATAGTTTACATTCCTTTTTTTTTTTCATACAAAGTCTCTGGATTCTGGTATCCATTGTACACTGACAGCAAATCTCAGTCCAAGCGCTCAGTAACCCTGTGAAGCAGGGGCTACCCTGTCTTGGAAGGTGTGGCTCTAGACTTCAAACTAATGGTATCAGAGTGAGTTAGCAGCACCTACATAGGTGCCTGGACACTCCTGTGCTAGGTGTTTCACAGTTAGAATTAAGTAGATGGTGCTCGTGCAAAGCATTGCCACATTGGACCTTTATTCGCAAGAAGTCCTGAGAACAAGAGATCCAAGAAAGCATTTCTAGAACATTCTTTAGAAGAATTCTTTACCATGTGCAGATTCATAGCTGCTCACTTCTCAAAATATCCTTTGAAAGAAGATATTTGGAGGATTTGGAGGATTTCCTGAAATGTAGTAATCTTTTTGTCCATTCAGAGGTCATCAACTAAAAGTGCTTTGACCCAAATGCAGCCTATAGCCTGCAGCTGACTTCTGCTTGGATAGCCTGGCATTGTAAACAAAACTCCAGACACAGCAGTGCATCGAGCATTTGTGGGCAAAGCATGCCCCTCCATGTGCCACATCCAGCACCTCCACGAGTGCCCACTGCCTGCCTCTGCCTGCATCTCCAGTCCAGGGGCTCAACATGGAGGCCTGCATAAAAGCCAGACTAACAGGCCAGCAGACCAGCTAGCCCAGCACTTGGCTCGGGGAACTGCCCTTTGCCTTTAACCTGTCGCCTGGGGTTTTTATGCTCACTCCTGCTGGTGACATTTCTTCACCCTACCCTGACTCTCTCTGCAGCTCAGCAGAGATTCTCTCTGTCTTGTTCCTCAATAGCTGGGCTTCTCCAGAGCAGCACATCAGGATGCTGAATCACTTCCTCCCCCGTTTACATCTACAAGGGCTGCCAGAGAACTGACGGCCAGATTCTTATCTCACATCTGCTGATGAGAAGATGAGACATGAATGCAGTTCTTTGCTGTTAAACTCACTCTTGGCTATAGCTTATCTTTTCCCGACTCACATTTCCATAGAAATTTCGTTAAATAATCATTTAATCTTTGTTTTGCTATTCTACTTCTGTTTATGGGGGAGGTTCCATCTGTCATCTGTTTCTTTCTGCATACTCAGTTGCTCAGTCTTGTCCGACTCTTTGCAACACCGTGGACTGTGGCCCACTAGGCTTCTCTGTCCTTGAGAATTCTCCAGGCAAGAGTACTTGAGTGGGTTGCCATGCGCGCTTCCAGGAGATCTTTCTCACCCTGGGAATGAACCAGGTCTCTGGCATCTCCTGCAGTGGCCGGCAGATTCTTTATCATTGAGCTACCTGGGAAGCCCCATATCTATAAGTGCATACTAAGTTGCTCAGTCATGTCTGACTCTTTGCAACCCCTTGGACTGTAGCCCCCTGGCTCCTCTGTCCATAGAATTCTCCAGGCAAGAATACTGGAGATACATCTGTCTATCACCTGTCTGTCTCAACGCACCTGCCCACATTTCTCCAGTACCTCTGCCCACTTCATTGATTTGTTTCTCAGGCAACTTCCATATTCTTCACTTGCCTGAAGCTGGGCCACACCTGATTGTTCAGAGTTGACCACCTGACTCAAGGCTGGGCCAGTGTGTCTTTTCACAAGTTTTTGGATTTGGGACTCAAATCAGTACCTCACTACTGACCAAATTTATAATAGTGACACTCAGGTAATAATAATAGTAACAGAATGGTATAAGCAATAGTAACACTTAGACTTTATTTTCTTGGGCTCCAGAATCACTACAGATAATGACTGCACCCATGAAACTAAAAGACACTTGCTCCTTGGAAGAAAAGCTATGACCAACCTAGACAGCATATTAAAAAGCAGAGACATTCATTACTTAGCCGACAAAGGTCCATCTAGTCAAAGCTATGTTTTTTCCAGTAGTCATGTATGGATATAAGAGTTGGACCATAAAGAAGGCTGAGCATCGAAGAACTGATGCTTTTGAACTGTGGTATTGGAGAAGACTCTTGAGAGAGTCCCTTGGACAGCAAGGAGAACAAACCAGTAATCCTAAAGAAAATCAGTCCTGAATGTTCATTGGAAGGACTGATGCTGAAGCTGAAGCTC
Organism: Raphicerus campestris; assembly: GCA_006410735.1. NCBI lineage: Eukaryota > Metazoa > Chordata > Mammalia > Artiodactyla > Bovidae > Raphicerus > Raphicerus campestris. The sequence goes on from SJYW01025494.1 coordinate 648,504, forward strand.
CAATACTTTGGCCACCTGATGTGAAGGGCCAACCCATTGGAAAAGACTCTGCTGCTGGGAAAGACTGAAGGCAGGAGAAGGGGACAACAGAGAACCAAATGGTTGGATGGCATCACTGACTCAATGGACATGAGTTTAAGCAGGCTCCAGGAGATGGTGAAGGACAAGGAAGCCTGGCGTGCTGCAGTCCCTGGGGTCACAAAAAGACATGACTGAGCTACTGAACAGCAACACAGAATAGTAAGACAGGCACAGTAATAAAAATGATGACACTAGAATAGTAACACAAGGACTGTGATAGTAACGATAGCATAGTAACATAAGGACAGTATAGTGATGCCCGAGGTTGGTCAGCAGCCATGCGGAAGCACCGTGCTGGAGAAGGAACGAATGTAGACTGGTGGAGGGGAAGGGGAGGGGGTCGGGATGAAGACTGATGAGAGTGGGAAGGAGTCCAGATGTCCTTCCAAGTCTTAGGTCTGCCTGCTTGAGTCTTACCTCAGCCTCAGTTGGATGAAGTTTGGCTGTTAAGTTTGTTTTGGGCTCTGTGAGACACCCAGTGTCTTTTCCAGCAAAGGCATCTTTAAAGATAGTTACAGGTAAAGAAGGTCTCTGGAGCTTACAACTTCAACATGATGACCAACAACTAACACTGTATTTTTAAAGACAATTTAGGAAACAGATTTTGTTTTAAATGGATTCTTATGAGAAGTAAGAACAAATAGATTTATAAATATATTTATCTTGGAGTTTGTCAAGAGTAAAGCAGGAAGAACTCAAAGCCTGTCATTATCTTTGAGCCAGTGTGTGCTATGGATGAACCAAACCAACTGTAGAATTTGGTGGATGTGTCAGTCCCGAAACATTAAAAATAATATATAAATGAAGTTCCTGTTGTTGTGAAACAGATTCACTGGAATGAAAATCCTTTTCAGCATGGTCAAAGTTGATCTGGAATAGGTTTTACTTCTATATTTTTAAAGACGCTTATTGTCTGAGGCCAGTATACATAAGAAGGAATTGTGTATACTGATTCCTTAGGAAGGAACTGTGTTGGAATGCCTTTGTGGCTGGTCTCCTAGTAATTTTTGGCACAGTCAGTTTTCCTCTCAACCTTTTTTAAAAAAAATTAAAAATTTTTAAATTTAATTATTATTTTCTGCTGCTCTAGATCTTTGTTACTGCGCATGGGCTTTCTCTAGTGTGGTGATTGGGGGGTACTGTCTAGTTGTGGTGCGTGGGCTTGGGCTTTCTCTAGTGTGGAGATTGGGGGGTACTGTCTCGTTGTGGTGCGTGGGCTTGGGCTTTCTCTAGTGTGGAGATTGGGGGGTACTGTCTAGTTGTGGTGCGTGGGCTTGGGCTTTCTCTAGTGTGGTGATTGGGGGGTACTGCCTAGTTGTGGTGCGTGGGCTTCTCATTGCAGTGGCTTCTGTTATTGTGAAGCACACGCTCTAGGGCGTGAGGGCTTCAGTAGCAGCAGCTCATGGGCTGTGGAGCACAGGCTCAATAGTTTCGGTGCACGGGCTTAGTACGTTTTTAGCTGCCCCACAGCCTGTGGGATCCTCCTAGGCCTGGAATTGAATCCTTGTCCCTTGAACTAGCAGGTGGACTCTTAACCAATGGACCACCAGGGAAGTCCTCCCCAGGGACTTTTGAGCTGACTGTGTGCTCTTCATTGACTGAGGACCAGATGAAGCAGCGGGGTGGCCTTTAGAGGGCTCCCTCATCTGTGCTCAGTTTCATCCAGCATCCATCTCTTCGCATCCCCATGGACTGTAGCCTGTCAGGTTCCTCTTTCCATGGGATTCTCCAGACAAGAATACTGGAGTGAGTTGACATTTCCTTCTTCAGAGGGTCTCCCTGACCCAGGGATCGAACCTGCGTCTCTTGCATCTCCTGCATGGGCAGGCGGATTCTTTACCACTGTGGCACCTGGGAAACCAGCTCTGGGTTAAAAAGCAAGCAAATCTTTGGCCATTAAAACATAGTTATTACAGTGAGATTCTCTCATTGTGAATAGCACATAAGACTAGAAATGGGTAACATAGCAGATATATACCCAAAATACTTCATATTTGTACTTAATCAGGACAGAATTCACTGAATGGAAATGTAGAGAGAATTGGGCAGGTTGATTAACCCGTATATTGAGTAAACTGTACAAATTAATAAATTGTTCTCTCTTTCAAATTCAAATTTGTGTTAGTTGAATGAAAAATACAGCTTCATTATATAATTTTACTGTATAATTTTTAATTATGAAGTAAAATACATAATTATAATTTTTATATACCACCAAGGAAATAATGGTCATTGCATTGAATAATATTAAACTTATGTTCATTTTTCATCTTTTCTTAATTTATTACTCTATTACACCCATAGCATAGACTGTTAACAAAATTTAGAAATAAATTTAGCTTCACAGTTCTATGGCCCTTTCATGCATCTCCTTTTCAGTACTGTGCTACCAGAGAAAGGTGGAATACCAGGGAGATCCCAGAAAAATGATGATCATCAGATTGAAGAGGAAACGCTGAAGCATCCATAATAATAAAAAAGTCTATAAAACTATACTGCATTCTTATGAATTTTGAGATGTACTTTGATTTCCTATTTTCAATTATATTCCCAAAGGCTTCTCTTTCATGTGTTCAATAAAGTTAAAAATTTATGAAAACATTTCCTCTTACTCTTATTCACCAGGCTCTCCCCTAATGATTTGGTACTTTCTGATGTGTGTGAGTGTATAATAGTAATTGAATGAAAATTTAAAAGTGGAGGCAAAGCATTACTTTTTATAATTTGTATATGCCAAATAACAAAGCTCAGTCACAAAATGAACTTGGTATCTCACTAATAATTTAATTGCTTTAACCCTTCCTTTTCAATATTGTGTGGACAAAATCTTTTAAAAAGTATTGGCAATGCATTGAGGTTAACTCTATTTAGATATGTTTCTTCCATCTGATTCTGGTCTGCTGTCTTATGTTACACATTTTCTGAATTTACATTCCTACCCAAGTCTGTACTACCATACTCTGAAAAGATATATTTTTCTTCAAATACTCTCTCTTTCAGAACTACTAGCTTAGCCTGGAATTTTTGTCTTCAGCAAAACTACTGAACCAATTAAAAAATAACTGCATGAGAAACAGATGTCGGGTTAGAATCAGAGATGATCTTGCTTCATCCTTGACAGATTTTTTTTTCTTCTGAGTCAAAAGAAATATTGTCTTTTTTTTAAATTTCATTTATTTATTTTTATTGAAGTGTGTGTATGTATATACACACACACACTCTTTTTTTACTTCATTGATTATATATATATATTTATATATTACATATATGTATATATATGAATACATATATATATGTGTATATATATACATACACACCTTTTTTTACTTCATTTATTTATTTTTATTGAATGTGTGTGTATGTATATGTCACACACACACACACACACTCTTTAATTTTCTTTTTCCACTTTACTTATTTATTTTTGGAGGCTAATTGCTTTACAATATTGTATTGGTTTTGTCATACATTGACATGAATCTGCCACAGGTGTACATGTATTCCCCATTCTGAACCCACCTCTCACCTCCCTCCCCATCCCATCCCTCTAGGTCATCCCAGTGCACCAGCCCTGAGCACCCTGTCTCATGCATTGATACTGGACTGGTGATCCGTTTCACATACGTTAATATACATATTTCAATACCATTCTCCCAAACCATCCCACCCTTGCCCTCTTCCACAGAGTCCAAAAGACTGTTCTATACCTCTGTGTCTCTTTTGTTGTCTCACATACAGGGTTATCGTTACCATCTTTCTAAATTCCATATATATGCATTAGTATACTGTATTGGTTTTTTTTCTTTCTGGCTTTCTTCACTCTATAATAGGCTCCAGTTTCATCCACCTCATTAGAACTGACTCAAATGTATTCTTTTTAATGGCAGAGTAATACTCCATTGTGTTCATGTATCACAGCTTTCTTATCCATTCGTCTGCTGATGGACATCTAGGTTGCTTCCATGCTTTTATAAACAGTGCTGTGATGAACACTGAGGTACACGTGTCTCTTTCAATTCTGATTTCCTTGGTGTGTATGCCTTTTTAACTAATGAATAGCAGCTATCTTGCAGATTTTTCATCTTTAGTAACTGGGTTAAAATAGCATATTAATACACATGTCATATTCTTCATAAACTTTTCTCAAGTTTCTCAAGGAATGATAGATATGCACTTTGAATTTTAATAAATATTGATTGAACACCCTTGGTAGGTAGGATTTCTTATTGAAACTGAATCTGTGAAATGTGTATTCCCTGTGTGTGCCCCTGAAAAATTAGATTCTAATAGCTACAGGTGTTTACAAAAAATCGCATTTTATAAGCACTTTATTTATGACACTTTGACTATTTCTCTTTCCACTACTAGGCATGAATTTTGTGGTCCAAAACCACTTTATACTGATGAACACAATTTCTGTCATTGAGTGGTATTAACAAATATTTGATGATTCAACAAAATGAGCAGATCTTTACACTAGTTACTTTTCTTACTAAATGGCCTGGAAGATCTAAACTATCTGAAAAATTGCCATAATGCATCTTAGATGCCTTGTTATCAGATCCCTTTTAAATTATCTTTCACTTTGAGCCCTGGTGCACCCTTTATTTCATTCAATATCCTATTTCTTTGCTTTTTCAAAAGCTAAGCTTATAATGAATATGACAGTGTAAGTTATGAATGGCTACAGCCTGGGTAATTCTTTGAATTTGATTGTTATTTGGATTCCAGGATTTGGTGAACACAACATTGGAGAAAGAGGAAAGAGACAGGTTTAGCCAGACTCTGCCTTGCATTTAGAGGAGCTGACAGGTCTGAGTGCTTGTCCCTGCATAGTCTTGCGCTAGAATGGTAACTGTTTTGGAGAGGAGCCTGTTATTTGTTGGCTCATCCATTCATGGGAAACCACTGACTCTACCAGAAATATATGAAAAGCTACTTCGGGAATCTTTTCTTCTTTAATCAAGTATGATTAATATCAGCATGTTCATCTTTTGTGAACAACTATTTAAACTGATCACTGACTTATATTTAGATTGAAATAACTATTAAGTTTCACAGTTCATAGAGGACTTGCAATTTGTTATATCATTTAGCTTTCTCAAAAACTTGATGATAGTCAAGAAAGTCAGGAATTATTGCCCCTTTTTCAAAAGGAGGAGGTTGAGAGATATTAAAACTGCTAGAAAGGTGGTAATTCAGAATAGACCAAGGTCTCCTGAACACAAGTCTCAGATACTTTCTCCTAAGAGTAACTTTGTCTAAGTTGAGTCCTCAGGCACCAGGTGACCAGTTTGTGAAGAAAACAAAGCCAGTGAACCAGGTGATGAGAACCTAATGCAGAGACTGAAAGTTGTGCAGGGCTTCACTCCTAGCCCTGGAAAATGACTGATGAAACTATGGCTCTCTTCTTCTCAGACCATTGCGTTTTCTCCAGCAGATGCGTTGGAGACTATTGCTTAGCAACCAGGATGGCTCAGGGCATTGGTGGCCTGACCATGAACACGGCAAGCTGCAGGTGCGCCTACAGCAGGCCCTTAGGAAGAAGGCAGAGATGGAGCTGCAGTCTCCACTGGAACTGTGTACCAGGGACCCTAAGTATCTGGTGTCCAGAGGAAGAATGGTTGCTAAGATGACCACATTCCTAAAAAAAAGATTGAAAAACTCTTACAACTCCAAGTTGATTAATCTCAGTTCCATCCATGTGAAACTGATGAAAACCAACATAAGGGTTAGGCTTACTGAGGAGAAGACAAACCCCATTGGCAGTTAAAGGCAAAATGTCTTCTGTAACAGAATATCTTGCAAATGAATCAAAACTGGGGGGAACTTACATACACATACAGTCAAAAGGAAGGACATAATTTCCTTACATCTTTATGTGGTTTATTTTGTTCTTCAGATAAAAACCTCTTACCTTGATATTCTCCACAGCACATAAGTCTTACTTTGTACAGAGTAGGTGCTTAGTAACTATTTTATCTTTAAGCTTTTTATGTGAAAGCTCATATTTTAAGATGATTTGAGGGGAGTATATTCTTAAGGGGAAGGTTGTCATAGACTTGGTGCCAAGTGTATCAGTTGTGCCGAAGGAACAGGAGGAGATACAGAAAAAGTGAGGCTCCTCTCTGGTTGGGATATGAAGAAAAGAATTTTCTAGGAGATGGTGAATCAATGAGTTAAATATATTTAACAAATTATCTGATGTAAGAATGTTCTTCTAGTTCAGATTCTGTCACCAACAGTCTTTTAAACTCAGTGAGAAAGTCTAATTCACTGGTTTGTGAATGTCATCATTTAGAAAGTCAGAGTTAGTGGGCTTTGCAGTGGTCTTAGTCTCGTTCCCCTGATGACTAGACACAACCTGGGGGAATCTGGCATTGCATCGCATCTGTAACGTCTTACCAGCTAACTTTCTCTTTGCTTGATCATTTTAAAATTGTTCTTAGAGGCTGCTCTCCCCGACCCTCTCCCGTCCTCTCGTGGGCTTGGGCTTGTTTGGGCACAAGGATCTGCACCTCAGGCAAGGGGGTGTCACCTGCTGGCGTTGGAGCACATCTGAACATATCTCACCTCTGGTGGGAGCAGAGGGGTAATGGCCCCTGGGAGCCCCATGCTAGGCACGCCCTCCAGGAACAGAGCCGCTTCTCATGCAGGGTGTGATTCTGAGGGCTTACTCCCTGACTCTTATGAAAAGCATAGACTGTGAGCAAAAACTGAAGAGTGAGACCCTCCGAAATGTCAGGGCACAAGTAACTGATTTGGAACTCTTCAGATGACTGTAACACAAAGGGGAGAAAAATTTCCCTACTACCTGGTCAGCAATCAGCTTGTAATTTAGCTTTGCCAGAGCTCTCATGTTTTGCAAAAGGGCAGCATCAGCTAAAGGGAGACGATGCCTCTGTGCTCATGAACGAGTTCCCTCCCAAGGCCCTCAGAAGGTGAAGATGCCTAACTCCCATGTGAGGCAGGAGGAGCAAGACTGTGGATTTGAGGCTTCTGTTATGGAAGTCCCTGAAAGGACTCTGGGGTCAGATAAAACACACATGTCGTGTTCATGTTATTTCCATCCCTCACATTAACTCTCAAGGCCTAGAATTGTGTTCTTTATGTATGGCAGATAATAGTAATTTTAAAAATTTGAGACCATTTCTTCTAACTCTGATTATAAATACACTGATAGCTTTAATCTGAAAGATAAAGCTATCAGGAGCTAGTTTTTCTTGCCAGAATGAGTAGGAAAAAAAAAAAAANTACCAGCTAACTTTCTCTTTGCTTGATCATTTTAAAATTGTTCTTAGAGGCTGCTCTCCCCGACCCTCTCCCGTCCTCTCGTGGGCTTGGGCTTGTTTGGGCACAAGGATCTGCACCTCAGGCAAGGGGGTGTCACCTGCTGGCATTGGAGCACATCTGAACATATCTCACCTCTGGTGGGAGCAGAGGGGTAATGGCCCCTGGGAGCCCCATGCTAGGCACGCCCTCCAGGAACAGAGCCGCTTCTCATGCAGGGTGTGATTCTGAGGGCTTACTCCCTGACTCTTATGAAAAGCATAGACTGTGAGCAAAAACTGAAGAGTGAGACCCTCCGAAATGTCAGGGCACAAGTAACTGATTTGGAACTCTTCAGATGACTGTAACACAAAGGGGAGAAAAATTTCCCTACTACCTGGTCAGCAATCAGCTTGTAATTTAGCTTTGCCAGAGCTCTCATGTTTTGCAAAAGGGCAGCATCAGCTAAAGGGAGACGATGCCTCTGTGCTCATGAACGAGTTCCCTCCCAAGGCCCTCAGAAGGTGAAGATGCCTAACTCCCATGTGAGGCAGGAGGAGCAAGACTGTGGATTTGAGGCTCCTGTTATGGAAGTCCCTGAAAGGACTCTGGGGTCAGATAAAACACACATGTCGTGTTCATGTTATTTCCATCCCTCACATTAACTCTCAAGGCCTAGAATTGTGTTCTTTATGTATGGCAGATAATAGTAATTTTAAAAATTTGAGACCATTTCTTCTAACTCTGATTATAAATACACTGATAGCTTTAATCTGAAAGATAAAGCTATCAGGAGCTAGTTTTTCTTGCCAGAATGAGTAGGAAAAAAAAAAAAGGCCCATACCTTTGATGTGGTCAGGTGGAGGGAAGGTTCTTGGAAGAAGCACTCTGAATTGTGGTCTTAGAGCTACATGAGTCATTTGTTTGTCCTCCACACTATCAGGAAATCGGTCCAATGTGCTACTGCTTCAGGGGAGAAGGCCCATAGTTCTTAGAATGATGAGATCTAGTGTTTCAAAATAGAAGCACGTTTTCTTACTCTTCAAACACACATATCAAATCTGGCTACAGAGTACTGTGTGTACAGTGAGTTCTCCTCTTGATGATATAAATAAATAGGTAGATGGATGGCAGATGATTACAGCATTGATGGGAAGAGGAGCAGATGTCAGGATGGAATGGACAGAGTGTCTTCAGTCTAGGAAAAATCAGGTCTCTTTTGTCTGGAAAGAGGCAAAGGCTGAGGTGAAGATATGATCAAAGCTCATAAATTTTGTGAAAGCCTCTGCTGACGTTATCAGGGACCCGTTAACCCAATTCCAGGACTTCTGAACCACAGGGGAGTCTTTGAAGTTTCAGCAGGGTAGTTTTAGGGTAGAGAAAAAGAAGTACTTTAGTACGGGGAGAAGAAAATTAATGGAAGTTTTGTGAAGTGACAGGGTGAAAATGCTATATAAACATTCCCAGGGGGAGTAATAGCTCCAAATAAGGTTGACTGAGGGAAGCTTGGGGGAGGGGGCATGCAAAACTGTTTGAGTTCATAGACAGCAGCCATATTCTTCAAGACTTTCTCTTAACTTCACTTTCTGAATCATAATATACATGGAGAGAAGATTACTTATTTGGGGGGTTTTCATGTACAGAGATTGAAGGCAGGAGGAGAATGGGACGACAGAGGATGAGATGGTTGGCAGGCATCACCGACTCCATGGACATGAGTTTGAGTAAAGTCCAGGAGTTGGTGATGGACAGGGAGGCCTGGCGTGCTGCAGTCCATGGGATCACAAACAGTCAGACACGACTGAGCGACTGAACTGAACTGTACAGAGTTAGTGTACAAGTACTGACAGCCCTCCATCATGCCCAATTGGACTGCAGTGTCTGGAACTCCTTCTCCTGAAAGAGAACAGTGCTGTCCTTTAGGGGTCAGTGGAATTTCTGTTTCCATAGGAAACATGTGTCTTCTGACCTTCAGCTGTAACTCCTTGGACACTGACACGATCAAACCTACCCCTCCTCCTCGGGGAAGGGGGCAGACAAATTCTTTGTTTCCACTGCATTTTCTCTTTAGGTGTTTTATGTTGGGCGGTGATGTCCCCCCAGCCTGGGTCCACTGCCTTTGCTCCCTGGCCTTGCTGAACTGGGGACCGTGACCCCGCTGTGATGTCACTGTTCAGGCAGCCACAGCGCATGGCCCTGTCTTCAGGAGCAGAACAATGATGCCATTTTCCTCTCAAGCTAGAAGATCTTTTTTTTTTTTTTTCCAAAGAAAAATAAAGACTACATGCCTCGCCTGTTTTTCACTGCAGTTTCTCCTCCCCACAGTGGTGTCTGGTTTGTTCCAGCCCCGCAGAGGTGTCGCCGGGTACTTACAGGGATGCCTGCACCCATGGGTAAGACGCCAGACACTGATCAAGGCTGCTGCGCTCTTGAACGCTGGTCTGCAAGGCGTCTATCTGGGAGGCATCACTCATCTACCTGCGGCTTCTGTTCATGTGAATGAAAACAATGACCTTTTCCGATGAGTCTTTAGCTAAAGGCAGAAGCACTGAAGCCATGGGAGGACATGGGTTATTGGTGCAACTGAAAAATGTTTGCAGTTAAAGGTCCTGGCAGAACAAAAGGAGAAATTGTTTTTGCCTAAGAAGAAAATAGGGACTTGCTTTCAGACTTCCTCAGCTCAGCATGTGACTGACATCACAACGTGGTGTCCGTGGCCTCCACAGCGGCTCCTGAAGCCACCCCTGCGGGTCAGCCCATCACTGGTACGTGTTCGGGGGCGGGGAGCAGAGAGGAGGACCCAGAGCTTCATGGCTTGTGACGTGAACTCAGTGTTCTGCTCTTACCAGCTTGACCTAGAATAGTTCCTTAACAAAGGGGCCCCATAGACTACATAGCTCGCCTCGGCCCTCAGTGCTTCCCTACCATCTCTAACGCTCACCACTGAATTCTCAAAATTCCTTCCCATGACTCCAGGAGATCACTTTGTTCTCTACTTAAAATTTGAAGATGTATGTTTCTATGCATAAGCACGTGTGCATATATGTGTGTGTTTAAAGAGGGATGTGTGAATCAGAAAAAATTTCACTGTTTAATTTTTTCACAAAATTTTATCTAATTTTGAATTAGATATAAAATAATAGAAAAGCTCCTGAATCAATTTCACATCCATTCCTAGGTGTGTTTGTTCCATCTGTTCCAGTAATTTAATATTCGTCACCTTCATCTAGAACATGTTCTTAGATGACATTTCAGTTTATTTAATTAGCACTTGATGNAAAGCTCCTGAATCAATTTCACACCCATTCATAGGTGTGTTTGTTCCATCTGTTCCAGTAATTTAATATCCATCACCTTCATCTAGAACATGTTCTTAGATGACATTTCAGTTTATTTAATTAGCACTTGATGCAGTTGGATGATTCCTTTTCTTTAGAAGTGCTGCATCAGAATGGGGGTCCTTTGCTAGTATTATTAATATCACATCTCTGACCTCTTATACCTGTAAGCTCATTGGTCTAGAAATCATAAAATTTGATAAATTTACTTTAGAAAGGTTCCTTTAAAATTTTTTTAAATCTTGTGTATCAAGCCATTGATAGTGCAGTGTCCATTTCAGTTATCACTTATTTTTTTCTGGCTCCTGATCATAAGGGACACTGGATTTGGAACCCACATAATAATGAGTGGTTACATATATGGGCTTCCCTGGTATCTCAGCTGATGAGGAATCTGCCTGCAGCGCAGGAGACTTGGGTTCGATCTCTGAGTTGGGAAGGTCCCCTGGAGAAGGGAAAGTCTACCCTCTCCAGTATTGTGGCCTGGAGAATTTCAGGGGCTGTATAGTCTATGGGGTTTCAAAGAGTCAGATACAACTGAGCACTTTTCCATTCACATATATAATTAGAAGACAGAGGACAGCTGGAGAGTGAACGTTCCCACAGCATCTGTCTGAGTGCTGGCCACATGAGATGGACTGAGGAGCTTGAGACTGAACCTCCTCTTCATGTTTATCCAGTGGCTCTAGGGGCAGCTTTGCAGCACCCCAGAACAGGGTTAGCAGACTTTTTCTGCCCAACACCAGCTTGTAGATAGTTTTGACACTATGAACTCTGATGTCTCTGTTACAGCTACTCATCTCTGTGGTTGCTGCACGAAGGCACCCTGGACTGTATGGAAATTGTGTTCTAGTTAAAAAGTAAAGCAGGCAGGGAGGCAGGCCTGGCCCAGGGGCTGTGACTGGTAGACCCTTGGCCCACAAACACCCTTCATATCCACTGTGACTCACCCTCAGCAGACAGGCTGGCTCTATACCGGCTAGACATGGAAGGAGCCTCTTCACGCTCTGTCCCAGCATCAGAGAAGGACCTTAAAGAAGGTCCATGCAGGAAGTAAATGGATAATATGGTTCAGTGATAGTCCTTGCTGAGGCACGTGTGTTTTGTGAGGGATGGAGTCAGAGGGCTTGAGGAGGACGCACGTAGATGTGCTCTGGTTTGACTGAAAACAGAGAACGGAGCCCTGAGTTTGTGGGCAGCAGTGGGTGCAGGGCTGCAGAGGCTTCTAAGTGCCTTGGTCCACAGGCCAGTCCATCTCCATCTCACCAAAGACACACCAGTTACCTCCCCAGGGAATGGAAAGCACTCCCACAAGGGGTTCTCTGGACAGACACAAGTCCACCAGCTGGTGTATTAAACTAGAGTCAGCAGGATGGAACGCAGAAAGCAGCTTCCTTCTCATGCATTGTCCCTCTCCTGGTGCTTTCATTCCCAGTGGGTGAGAGTTCCGGAGATTCCAGGACTTCTCTGTGCTTTCAGGGACATGAATATAGGCTGATGTGTTAGTGGGGGTTCTCCAGAGAAACAGAGTCCTCTGTGTGTGTGTGTGTGTGTGTGTGTGTGTGTGTGTGTGTGTGTGTGTGCAGGGGGGGAGGGAGATATTTAACACAGGGATTGGCTTACATGGCTACAGTTGCAGAGGCCCGTCTGTCACCTGCAAGCTGGAGAACCAGGGAGGGCCTTGGCGTTGCTCACTCTGAGACCGAAGGCCCGGGAACCAGAAGCGCCCAAGTCTGAGGGCTGGAGGAGAGGCGCGTCCCAGCCCAGGCGGTGCATGTCCTTCCTGTTGCTCTGTCAGGCTGCGGTGGCCTGGGTAGTGCCCACTCGATCTGATGAAGGGGGTCTGGTCATTCACATGCTACTCTCTCCCAGCAACTCCTCGTGGGCCCACCTAGAAATCAAGTTTTATCACAAGCAGCCTTTATCCCAGTCAGCTTTACAATGTACAACTAACCACCACAGTACATCATTATATATATATGTATGTGCATATGTGTGTATGTAACACTGAAATGTTTATATGTGTATATGTTTATATATACATAACGAATGGCGAACTAAGGAGATTATTCTTTCCTGTGGTGAGATCACTTTCCAGTTACTATGAAGAACGTGCTAATACATTACACGATTGATATCCTCTAGCACAGAGAAGCTAACTCAGTAGGATACCGATGCCAACCAAGCTCTAGTATTTGGAAATGCTTCCTGGGGAGTTTTGTAGAGGTCTCTCGTAGGGCATCACATTGTGTGTTAGAGCTGCTGCTGCTGCTGCTAAGTCATTTCAGTCATGTCCGACTCTGTGTGACCCCAGGGACGGCAGCCCACCAGACTCCCCCGTCCCTGGGATTCTCCAGGCAAGAACACTGGAGTGGGTTGCCATTTCCTTCTCCAATGCATGAAAGTGAAAAGTGAAAGTGAAGTCGCCTAGTCGTGTCCGACTCCTAGCGACTACATTTCCTAAAGGTGTGGGTGCTGAAGACCATATTCAAAATAACAATGACAGAAGTCCATGATCCGAAAGTGTGAGAAAGCCTGGGTTCAGCACAGTTAAGCAGATTTCCTTTCTGCAGGGAGTCTCTGAGCCTTAGTATTCTGAAGATGGCTTAGTCTCCCTCCAGAGAGAATAACTGGGGTTTCCCACTGCTGATAAAATGGAACTGTCTGTCATGAGACTCTGTCTGTTTGGGGAGTGGACATTTAGATTCCTGGTGGTAGAATGTTTTGAGTGTGTGTCACCCAGGCCACATCCTGTTGAGGACAGCTCTGTATCGCTTTCCTGTGTGTGGACGCCCTGAATCGGGAGTGTTCGCTATGAACTGCACAGTTTGCGGCTTGATGCACATTAAGGACTCTTCATGATGCTGCACTGACTAGATATGCAAACGGATGAATTAGCTCCATTTCATTGGAATCCGGACAGTTGACATTCCTCAACAACGTTGTCTCGGCTAGTTCTGATGCCAGTGACATCTAGAACTAGCTTCACACTTACATATTTATTAGTAATTTTGAAAATCCTCTTTGAGTGGGTAATACTTTAATTTTGGCATTTATATTTCATTCGGTCTTCTACTATCTTGAAATATTATTATTTCTCAAAGACATAAACAGTTTTCTGGTCTCTCCTCTGCAGAGTTTTGGGTGGAGAAAATGGAAAATAATTGTTGATATTATTTGTGTTTTATCCTTGTCTGGATATTGGGTGCTGTCATGTTTTATCTATGCATGGTGTGTTGGGAAGCACACTTCTGATTGTGGTCACCTACCAGACACTTCCCTTTCAGATCTAGGCTTCTCTCCAGCACAGGGAGTGTCTGTCGCACTCTATAAACACCTCTGTCCTCTGACATCCTGTGTGTCAGCTACTGGACACCTGCAGCCTTGGATGCCCCTGGAGTGCATGGAAATCTCTCAGTTAACGCTTGGTGCAGGTAACTGAATGCTTGTACTGGTGGAAGTTCCACTTACGAGAGCTAGATTTTTTTGTTGTTGTTGGATGTTTCTAGAAATGCAGTTCTACAGTTCAATTGAGTATAGCTGGGGACGAGTTTTCTGGTTTAGTATTTCTCAAACTTGGGTTGTATACATATGCATTTAAAGAAAAATGAGTTCTCATGAACTCACAGTGTTGATTTAAACAGCTTATAGTATTATAAAAGTATATACAAGCTCTAATCCTGGGTATAAATATTTTATGATTATAAATCCAGTAAAACAAGAACACGTATATTTATACATAAATACAAGATTTAAAACCAATAAAATTCAAATTGACATAACTTAATTTGGCAAATTCACTTTTGCTGTTCAGAAACTTCCATTCCAGATGGAAGTATGATGTAAGCTTGTCCACCAGAGCTGCTGTGCATGCTTCACATCTCCCACCACTTTTCTGTATTTAAACTTCTCGAGGCTTTTAGCCCCTGGGTCATTCCAGTGTTGTCAGATGGTCTTGATCTTACCTGGTGGAAGCAACGTTTAGGCATTAAGTATACTTCTGCAGTTGAAGCATTATGCCACAGCAATAGTTGTTACCCCATTTGGGTGTCAAGTTCAGCACAGTGTACGCTCGAAAACCCAGAAGCCATATTTAGTCATAGGTGCTTTGAGACGACCACACGAGACACTTTTATTATTAACACTGTCAACAAGATGAAATCAAAGTCTTCAAAATTCATTCTGTTAAAGTAATTTACTGAAAACACACACTAGTTTGAAAATTATTGTTGAAGTTGAAGGTCTTTGCATTCTTCCCAAGCACAGTTTTGCCAAAGCAGATTTAAGGGTGTAAANGTTGACATTCCTCAACAACGTTGTCTCGGCTAGTTCTGATGCCAGTGACATCTAGAACTAGCTTCACACTTACATATTTATTAGTAATTTTGAAAATCCTCTTTGAGTGGGTAATACTTTAATTTTGGCATTTATATTTCATTCGGTCTTCTACTATCTTGAAATATTATTATTTCTCAAAGACATAAACAGTTTTCTGGTCTCTCCTCTGCAGAGTTTTGGGTGGAGAAAATGGAAAATAATTGTTGATATTATTTGTGTTTTATCCTTGTCTGGATATTGGGTGCTGTCATGTTTTATCTATGCATGGTGTGTTGGGAAGCACACTTCTGATTGTGGTCACCTACCAGACACTTCCCTTTCAGATCTAGGCTTCTCTCCAGCACAGGGAGTGTCTGTCGCACTCTATAAACACCTCTGTCCTCTGACATCCTGTGTGTCAGCTACTGGACACCTGCAGCCTTGGATGCCCCTGGAGTGCATGGAAATCTCTCAGTTAACGCTTGGTGCAGGTAACTGAATGCTTGTACTGGTGGAAGTTCCACTTACGAGAGCTAGATTTTTTTGTTGTTGTTGGATGTTTCTAGAAATGCAGTTCTACAGTTCAATTGAGTATAGCTGGGGACGAGTTTTCTGGTTTAGTATTTCTCAAACTTGGGTTGTATACATATGCATTTAAAGAAAAATGAGTTCTCATGAACTCACAGTGTTGATTTAAACAGCTTATAGTATTATAAAAGTATATACAAGCTCTAATCCTGGGTATAAATATTTTATGATTATAAATCCAGTAAAACAAGAACACGTATATTTATACATAAATACAAGATTTAAAACCAATAAAATTCAAATTGACATAACTTAATTTGGCAAATTCACTTTTGCTGTTCAGAAACTTCCATTCCAGATGGAAGTATGATGTAAGCTTGTCCACCAGAGCTGCTGTGCATGCTTCACATCTCCCACCACTTTTCTGTATTTAAACTTCTCGAGGCTTTTAGCCCCTGGGTCATTCCAGTGTTGTCAGATGGTCTTGATCTTACCTGGTGGAAGCAACGTTTAGGCATTAAGTATACTTCTGCAGTTGAAGCATTATGCCACAGCAATAGTTGTTACCCCATTTGGGTGTCAAGTTCAGCACAGTGTACGCTCGAAAACCCAGAAGCCATATTTAGTCATAGGTGCTTTGAGACGACCACACGAGACACTTTTATTATTAACACTGTCAACAAGATGAAATCAAAGTCTTCAAAATTCATTCTGTTAAAGTAATTTACTGAAAACACACACTAGTTTGAAAATTATTGTTGAAGTTGAAGGTCTTTGCATTCTTCCCAAGCACAGTTTTGCCAAAGCAGATTTAAGAGTGTAAAATCTTCAACTTAAAATAAGATTAACAATTCAGTCCAACAATTTAGTCAGAGCACACTACTCCTTGGCCACAATGATTAACTGAGGTATTTCTGTGGTTATTTTAATATATATTCAGCACTCGCCAAGTCTGTCAACAAAGAATGATTTTATCGTATTCCCACTGAATAACATTTAAAAAAATTTTCCAAATAATCAGTTTTTGCTTATCATCTATGACAAAAAGTCAATTCTGTCGACCTTGCAAGGTGACTGTGAGTCAGATAAACATGAAATGAGATCATGTATGCAGAACACTTGGTACTCCACTCAGCGCCCAGTCAGGAGCCCAGCAGTCAGCTTCTCCGTGTCTGCCACCAGGAGTTCACCGCTCTCACCACTGCACCACTGGGTCCTTCTTCTTCTGTAACAGTTCCTTCCTGACCCTGCAGTGTTAACTTATCCCATGCCACTGGCTTTATTCTGTGAACTGTTGACACTAACAGGATCCTTTTCAAGAGATCCTCCTCTTACTAAGGGAAGAGAGAGCTCTGGGACCCAGGAGCTCCAGGTGGCCTCCATGCTGAAGAGCAAGTCCTTGAGGAAGTCAACTCATTGCTCTAGGAGTGAGTACTCCTCTCCTTAGGGTTAAGAGGATTTCTTGTTGTTGCTAATGTATACTCAGAACTTGACAGGGGAGACATTATGGATAAATACAGAGCATCATTCTACATATCTCATTGAGCTCTCCTCATTTCAGCGCTTATAATATGGCAAGAAAAAAGGAATAGCACACCCAGATGGCTGCCAGCCGTCTTGGGGGATACATTTG
Source organism: Raphicerus campestris (assembly GCA_006410735.1). Classification (NCBI taxonomy): domain Eukaryota; kingdom Metazoa; phylum Chordata; class Mammalia; order Artiodactyla; family Bovidae; genus Raphicerus; species Raphicerus campestris. The sequence continues at coordinate 665,670 of SJYW01025494.1, forward strand.
TGAGTAGACTCAACCTTCTTTGGACTCCGAGGCTGATTTGAAGAGCACAGAGCTGAAATTATATCTGGGTAGTGAAGTGAAGTGAAAGTCACTCAGTCATGTCCAACTCTTTGGGACCCCTTGGACTGTAATCCATGGGATTCTCAAGGCCAGAATACTGAAGTGGATAGCCTTTCCCTTCTCCACGGGATCTTCCCAAGCTAGGGATCAAACCCAGGTCTCTCACATTGCAGGAGGGTTCTTTTACCACCTGAGCCACAAGGGTAGCGTTAGTCTTAAAGTCCACAGTCTAAAAGTCAACATGTGACTTAATGGGCAACACTGATGTCTTCTCTGCCAGTTTCAGAAACAAGGTGATGAAGCCTTTCAGTAAAATGGGAAGATAAACCAAACACTGAAGATAATAATCCATAGTCGAGGAAAGACACAGACATGGGACCAGGGAAGAAAGACTTCTCTGAATATATCCTTTTTTGTAAATTTTATTTTAGTACTCTGTGTACTTTTATATAAGACATAATTAAACCAAAATCTAAAAAGTAGTGCAAAATACTGAAAATAAACAAAAAACAAGTGACCCTAAATACATATAAAGGTGGTCACTAATTGGCAAATAAAATACTATTTTGAGTAACTTCAGCCCAATGATTTAACTGTACAATGCCAGTAGTGCTGCTTTGGACAAAAAGAATAGAAAGAGGTCTTGAACTCTTCAGTAATCACAGATTCAGTGATAATATTGGTATTTGTGAAAACTTTTATGTAGTCACAGGAAACATCAATAATGTTAATGTCTTTAGAAACCAGAATCTCAGTGCGAAGAAAAAAGTTGATACAGATTAAGAAACTAAAAACTTTATAAATTTGAATTAATCATGTCAGTGTACTGTCTTGTTATTTTTATTGAAATCCAATTGATCTAAAATATAATATCAATTCTGAGTGTACAGCATAGTGATATAGGATTATAGATTATACTTCATTAAAAATTATTTCAAATTAATGGCTGTAATTCCCTGTGCTGTACAATCTTGTTGCTTATCTATTCTGTACTTAGAAGTTTGATTCTCTTAATCCCATACCTCTCTCTTGCCTCTGCCCCTTCACTCTTGCCACAGGTAAGTACTGGTTTTTCTCTGTATCTGAGACTCTTTTTCTGTCTTGCTATATACATTTGTTTGTTTTTAAATAGTCCTGCTATAAACGTTGGAATAGATGTATCTTTTCAAGTTACAGTTTCATTTTCTCTGGATGTATACTCAGGAATGGAATTGCTAGATTATATGATAGTTCTATTTTCAGCTTTTTGAACAACCTCCACATTGTTTCCCATAAAGTCTACACCAGTTACATTCTCAACATAGGGTACAAGGATTCCCTTTCCTCTACATGCTCACCAACATTTGTCATTTGTAGACTTTTTAATGATACATTCTGACAGATGTGGCAGACAAAAAATTAAGGAATTTTATGGTATCCAGTTTTACATTAAGGTGTTTAATCCATTTTGAATTTATTTTTTATATGGTGCAAGGAAATGTCCTAATCTCATTCTTATTCATGTAGCTGTCCATCTTTCCCAGCACTACTTATTGAAGAGACTGTCTTTTCTCCTTTGTGCATTCTTGTCTCTTTCATCATGATTAACTGATCCTAGGTTCATGGGTTTATTTCCATGTTCTCTATTTTGTTCTGTTGATTTTTGTGTCTGCTTTTGTGCCAGTATCATGCTCTTTCGATTACTGAAGCTTTGTAGTATAGTTCAAAGTCAGAGACAGTGATACTTCCAGCTTTGTTCTCCTTTTCTCAAGATTGCTTTGGCAATTCAGGATCTTTTGTGGCTCCATAACTTTTAGGATTATTTGTTCCAGTTCTGTGAAAAATATCTAGGGTTTTTGATAGGAGTTGCATTCCATCTCTAGATTGCTTTTAGTGGTATGGCCGTTTTAGAAGTAACTGGTAAACACTCCAGTCTAAGAGCACGGATATCTTCCCCTCCCTTCGTGTCATCTTCAGTTGCCTTCATTATCGTGTTTTATAGTTTCTATAGTAGATGTTTTTAAGCTCTTTAGTAAAGTTTATTATTAGGTACTTTATCCTGTTTTGATGAGATTGTGAGATTTTTTTCTTTATGATAGTTCATTATTAGTTTATACAAGAGCAGCACATTTCTGTATGTTAGTCTTGTATCCACAATTTTGCTGGATTAAATAGTTTTAATAGCTTTGTTGATGGTGACCCAAGGTTTCCTATATATAGCATTGTGTCATCTGAAAATAGTGACAGTTTTACTTCCTTTATCATTTAAATGCCTTTCATTTATTTATTATTTCTTTCCTGATTGCTGGGGCTAAGACTTCCAATACTGTATTAAACAGAGACGGTGAGAGTCTGCATTGAATTTAGAGGAAAGGCTTTCAATGTTTTACCTTAGAGTATGATATTAGCTGTGGGCTTATCATAAATGGCCTTTACTATGTTGAGATATATTCCATCTATACCAACTTTGATGAGAGGTTTTATCATGAACTGAAGGTGAATTTTGCCAGATGACATTTTTTGTGTGGGTCTGTTGAGATGATCATGTGGTTTTTATCCTTTTTTTGTTGTTAGTATAATATACCACATTGATTGATTTGTGAATATTGAACCATCCTTGCTTTCCTGGAATAAAGCCCACTCTATTGTGGTACATGATCCTTTTTATATATTGTTGGATTCAGTTTGCTAATACTTTGTTGAGAATCTTTGCATCTATATTCATATTGGCCTATAATTTTCTTTTTTGTAGTGTCTTTGTCTGGTTTTGATATCAGGATAATGGTGGCCTCATAGAATGAATCTGGGAGTGCTCTGTCCTCTTTAATTTTTTTGGAATAATTTGAAAAGGATACATGTTGGCTCTTCTTTATATGTTTGGGACCCTAATTATGATTCTAAATAATTTCCCATTAAAAGGATCCAGCGCTCCCTGAAGAAAATGCCGATTCCAGGTGTGGGACAGGAAACATATAAATGATCTTGATAACCAGCTTGTTGTTCCAGAAAGTGAGAACACTAGCAGAATCATGACAGAAAGGATCAGAAGCCAACTGTAAAGGATTCCCATAGCCACACTGAGACAGTTAAACATCAAAGAAGTAATAACTGTGGTTTATTGCAACACAGTGTTGCCAAAATCCATTAGGTTATGGTGATCCTACAATTAAAAACAAAACCGAAATGAAAAATGAAAAGTATGTTTACTACATGTTTAAGACTAAATGGCTATTCTGAAAACTGGTCAATATAGGGTACAAAACAGGCATTTGTTCCACTTTACCTATATGAATGCTGCCTCTGTGTAAAAAAGAAAAAGAGTTGTTTAACAAAGTTCTTTATAGTAGAAATTGAATCAAGAGAGGAAAGAATCATAGAGCTAGAATATCACAATTTTGCAATTGCTAGTGACACAAAAATCAAGGTGATCGTCATTAATGCTGCCAAAACCATTGGGTGAAGAGCTGAAAGAGAGCTTGATAAGGCTGTGCTGAGGGCTCGGCCATCCTCGCACCAAAGAGAAACAAGCAGAATCCTGGGCATTTCCCGTGGTACACTCCACCCACAGACAACTCCCATTCTCAGACCAACCTCAGTCTAATTAATCCTCTGCATCAGTGCTGTTCAGTAGAAGTGTAATAAGAGCCAGGTTAGAATTTTATATTTTCTAGTAAACACATTTAAAAGATAAGAAATAGGTAAGAACTAATTTTAACAGAATATGTTGTTTAACTCGGTGTATCCAAAATATCATAATTTCATAACATTATCAATGTAAAAAATGTTGATAAGAGTTTTAAAATTTTTTTCTACTCTGCCTTTGAAATGCTGTGTATATTTTACACTTGCAAGTCTGTGTTACTTTTGTGGCTGAATTTTCATTGGAAAAATTTTATCTGTATTTAGATTTTACAAAATTTACAGTTAAAATGTAGGCTCACTTTCCAAGCTGTTCCAATCATACTTGAAATCTTTCCAGTAGCAAGAGTATCAGTTTTTAAATTTGCATTAATTTAAATAAATTAAAGGTTGGTTTCCTTAGTCACAGGAGCCACATTTGAAATGCTCAATAGCCATGTGCACTCGTGGCCACCCTGTTGGACAGCACAGATGTAGGTCTGTGTCCCAGACTGCAGGGACACACAAGAGACAGGGGCCAAGGGTCAGACAACAGAACAGGTACGCAGTCGCCAAGACCCAGATTGGGGCAAGCTCTGCAGGGGAAGGAATCTGGCTAATTGCAAGTTACAAAAATAAAAGGCGAGAGAACCTCAGGGTAAGGAGATTTAAAAGACTTGTCAACCAAACGTAGCGCTTAGAATGGGTTTGGATCCAGATTTAAACAAGCCAACCAAATATATACATATGCCTGTATACACACAGACTTAAAATCAGGTAATTTGAACTGCATATTTTTATGTACCTATTTACTTTTACGGCATTGCAAAGAGTCAGACATGACTGAGCGACTGAACTGAACTGACTGAACTGATTTACTTTTAATAGAATTGAGTTATTGCTAATTATTGTTATTGATCGTGAGATTGTGGCTGGATTTTATCTTATTTATTTTAAATTAATTCTGTATTTTTGGCTGCACTGACGTTTCTCTAGTTGTGGCAGGCAGGGGCTACTCTCTAGTTGTGCAGGCTTCTCACTGCAGTGGCTTCTCTTGTTGCAGAGCAAGGCACTCTGGGTATGCAGGCTTCAGTAATTGCAGCTCACAGGCCATGTTGCCTCGCAGCATGTAGAATTTTCCCAGACCAGGGATCGAACCCATGTTCCCTGCATTTGGCAGGCAGATTCTTAGCCACTGAACCACCAGGGAAGTCCCCAGTTGCATTTTAAGAGAGAGCCTACTTGCCAGAGACACAGACTATTTACAGATGAAATGGTAGAAAGTTTGAGGTTTCCCTCAAAATAATCCTGTGGAAAGGACAAAGATCGAGTGGGACTTTTAGGTGTCACATGTCTGCATGTGTTCATAATTACTGAAATTAGGTGATGGGGACGTGGGGGTCTAATAAAAAATTAACAGCATATTAAGTAATGTTAAGAATGCTGACAGTTTAGTCAATATAATAATGACATGCAATGACAGTTTTAAAAAATTATTATCCTTGATTAATCTGAAATCAGATGAAGTCTTAGATTTGGCTTTAAATATTCCAGAAAAGGTATTGAGGTTATAGCAGACAGGAAGGATGGAGACACAGAATCCATGAGCCTGTGCAGGAGGCTGTCTCCACAATCCCCACTTGGGTGTCACTGTCCTCCCCAGCAAGCCTGGGGCCACATTCCAACGTCCCAAGGAGAGAACTTGCACCACTGTGGGGAGAGGACTTGAGATGAACATGCTCATGGCCAGCTCGGCGACTGCATGAGATCGAGTCCTTGGCACCCCTCAGCAGCAGTCAAAGCTCAGGGCTCTGTTTTCTGGTTTGGTTTTTTTTTTTCTGAAAATCTGAACAGACTCTGCCTGTGTGTCCTTCACTGAGCCTGGCCAAGTCATCCTGAGGATGGACCGGGAAGAATGGTTTGAAAAGTTTCCTCTCCCACTATAATAATCCTCTGTAAAAGGCCACACCTGGATTTGTTTATTGTTATTATGTGTGGAGATCATTAAATCTGAGTGGATTAATGCTGATTATGGCCTGGGTCGTTCCGGAAATCTTGACCTCATCTAGGACTTCACCTGCCATCCATTTGAATTACTCCCGCTTATGTCAGCACTATTTTAAGGGGATCAGTGAAGGCTTATGAAGAAAAAACGCCTTGTCATCTACTCCCACATGAGCTCAATTAAGGTGGTGGAGCCAATTCTGACATTTTTTATGTAGCGTCACTTCTTATGCTGGTGTTGATTAGGACAGAAAGGTGTGCCCTTCCTAGTGAGCTCAGTAGATATGTCTCAACAAACAGACACAATTGTCAGGATCAGATGCCAGGGCATATTTCTTAAAACGTGAGCAGGCCCCAGCTCGGGACAAGAGTAGAAATATTAAGCTAGAAGAAGTCGCTATATAAACGCGGGTCTCTGTTTCTATGTAAACCTGAAAGAGGCCTGTCTGGTCTTCCTTCCTGTCTGGTGTCCACTGGGGCTGTCCCTCTGGATGGGTGTGGGGGGAGCAGCCCAGCTTCTGGACCCCGTACATTTGCATTTCCTGACCTTGCTTCTTTGTTCCTGAAACTCCCCTTGCGGGCAGTGCCCTCTGGAAGGCAGTGGAGTTGAGAGGGCACAGAGTCAGTTTAAGGCATTTTGCTGTGGCCCCACCACTCCCGTGATGTACAGGCCACTCTGTCTCCGGAACTCTGAGAGCACAGCCCACGGTGGGCTCTCTGCTCTCACGTAGCCGGTGCTCTGCCAGCCTCCTCGATACCCACCCACTGTGATAATGCTTGGTCTTGCTTCTCCCTTCTAGACATGCTCTGAGTCTTCCCAAGTCAGAAGGCTAATCCATGAAACTAATTCCGCTCAGGACACAGGAAGTCGGCAATAGACTTCTGAGTGTTTGAATAATTTCTTATTAATATTACCTCAGTGGATAATTTAGACACTGTAGTAGGCCACTGGCAGAGAGAACTGAGAGCAGAGAGGTCTTTCAGAAGTCCACCTAGATGTACCATTTTGGGTGGAATCCAACTTACTGTAAAGCAGGCCCTGTGGCAAAAAGTGCACAGAGGACTGTGGTAGAAGGAGCTTACATTTAGAGCATGGTCTCCTTTCCTGCAGGCTTCCTTTGTGGCTGAGCTACGAAAGAATCCACCTGCAATGAGGGAGACCTGGGTTCGATCCCTGGGTTGGGAAGATCCCCTGGAGAAGGGGAACAGCTACCTACTCCAGTATCCTGGCCTGGAGAATTCCATGGACTGTGCAGCCCATGAGGTCGCAAAGAGTCGGACATGACTAAGCCACCTTCGCTTTTACTTTCTTTCTCTCCTTTCCTCCTCTCAGCTCTTTGTATCTGGGCCAGCTGCTTGAAGGCAAGCAAGGCTTGGATGGAACCCTTCCTACCATGATGGTCAGCCTTGGGGACAGGTGGATGGAGGGTATGACAGGCAGTGGTCCAGGACTAGAGAGCGGACACTGGTAGCATCCTGAGTGTCCACCTCACTGTTCCCTCGTGGCAGCCACTGAGCCTCCTTTGGAATTTGGTCCAGGGTGAGGCAGATCTCTCCTACTTGCAGCAAGTGGGGTCTTCCCTGACATGCCCCCCAAGCCGCCACTCACTTTATGTGGCACCACTGTGGACCTTTAGTAAGGATGGCACCTTCTCTGCTCATCATTTTGGCAGCCTCTGAAGATACCAGTCATCCCTGCACCCACTGACCTCGGCCCGTTTTCCTATATAATCCCTAGTTTGCCTTATCTGTTTAGAACCTGGGATCCTTTCCAGTGAGTGGAAGGATGACGTGGTGTCCACACTGTCACAGTTCCTGGTGCCATCTGTACATCACACATGAAATAAAACAGGGGTTCACAATGCTTGGTGCTCTGAAGAGAAGGAAGGAGTCTGCTGTTGAGGTGTGAACTGTGAAGGAATTGAAACATGTATAATATCATATATGAAACAAATCACCAGTCTAGGTTTGATGCATGATACTGGATGCTTGGGGATGGTGAACTGGGACGACCCAGAGGGATGGTACAGGGCGGGAGGTGAGAAGGGGGTTCAGGATGGGAAACACGTGTATACCTGTGGCAGATTCATGTTGATGTATGGCAAAATCAATACAATACTGTAAAGTAATTAACCTCCTATTAAAATAAATAAATTTATATTTAAAAAAAAGAGTTCATCCACTAGCACATTCTCTGGAGGATAACAGCGGTTGGGTACGGTTCCAGTCAGCATCTCTGATCAGTGTGGCCACGGTCTGCCCAGCCAGAGCAGAGGGCCTGCCTCCCTCTGGTTCCTGGGCAGGCGTTTGCCTCACCCTGCATCGTGCGTGCTTCCCATCTGTGAAACTCCCTGAGCGAAGGAAGCAGACGCCCCCACACTTCAGTTTTGAATAGCAGTATTACTTTATGTAGGGGAGGAGACGAGCTCTTCCATGCAAGCAAAGCCAGTCACACACGGTGGGTCCTGGGCCAGCACGCAGGCAGAAGCAGTGCCGCCGACAGTAGGGTCTTGGAGATGGTGCGCTTGGTGGCAGCTGGCCCTGCCTCGTTGTCACTCCTGGGCCCTCAGGGCAGCAGTGGGGTTCTCCACGGTGCCTCCCATAAATGCAAATACGTCTCATTCATGTGAGACTGTGGCTGCTATCTCCAGAATTAGGCAGTTAGCCCATCTGGGAATAAATTTGAAGACATTATGAATGTTTTTGCATAACTTCTTCCTGGAATCGCCATCGTTCTAAGTTTGTGTATTCAGAAACAATGGGGACATTTTTAGGATGCCTGCGGCACCCAGACAGCCAAGCTCCCTGGTGGAATCATAATAACCAAGAGATAAGAGCTGGCCCCCATGTCCGGCCACAAATGCAGAGCAGCACCACCACATAAGGTCATGGTCCCAAAGAAGTGAATTTGGAAACTGAGATCATGAGAGTCTGCAACAGCTGACGTTCCTTCACAGGCTTCCTTCCAGATGGAGTGACCCCTCCGATAGTTGCAGCATTGCTCTCTATGACCTCGCTGGCCCATTAGGCCCCGCAGCACCTGAGCAAGGCCTCGACTGCTGCTGGACCCACACTGACTCCCAACTCGTCCCAGTCGTCGGCGTGAGAACGGTCTCATGGAGTCACTCAGACACTCTCACCAGCCGGTTGTATCTTACCCTCACATCGGTGTGCAAAGAGCTGAAGCGGGTGGCCTCAGAGCTGCTCCCCAACGTGGGAAACACACCCAAGTGGAGCCGACTTCAATCATGTCCGTCTCTAATGAAGCGAGAAGAGGGAAATTACCTTTGCACACACAGACGTTGCTTCCTTCTCTGGGTTTCCATTCACTTTCACACCAGCTCTGGGCAACCACAGTGAGAGTCCACCTCTGGGCAGCTTGGTCACCAGTCACTGACCAGAGTACACACAGCTCACATCGGCCTGTGCCATATGCAGGTGCAGGTCAGCAGGTGGGGCTGGCCTGGGACTCTGCATCTCTCACCTGCTCTGGGAGCGGCAGGTGCTGCCGCAGCTCTCACACAGGAGCCGGGCTCACGGGGGTCCGGCTCCGTCTGCAGCCTCCCTGGACCTGTGCCCAGGAGGCAGAGCAGGCAGGGAAGGCAGTTGGACCCTACCCCACCCGGCTCCAGCAGGTACCAGCAGTCACTGGTTCACATGTCCTTGTCAGCCAGGTGGCCAATGATAAATGTAGGTGCTGAGTGCTCAGGTGAGGGTGATCTCCATGGAAAGCCTCCAGCCAGACAGAAGGGGGACCCTGAGCAGAGGACTCTGGTCTGTGGGCCACAGCCAGCACCCCTCAGCAGGCCCAGCCTCTTACTTAGCTTTCATCTTTTATCCCTTCAGTTGATTCAGTGGCATCAAAGAGAGGCTCATTCATTTTTCTTTTCTTTCTTCTTTAAAACATTTTTGGGTGGGATTTATGTGTACAGTCTCCTTAGTTTGGAAATTCTGAGAATGATCTTATTTTTTTCAGATTCCACATCTTCTCCATGAATACATCTGTTACAGTACAGTCTAATGGCTCTAACCATGGCAGTGATGACAAAAAATACCAGTAATGGAACTTGGTGAGATACAGCATATCAGAGGTACCAGCTGCTTTTTCTCGATTTTTCCATTTTAATCCTCATACTACTCTAGGAGGATTTAGCACTAGTTCCACTCTGCATTCCAGGACAGAGTCCAAACCAAACATGGCATTTTCTGAGAATCTTGAATTTCTCATCCCGTGGACCAAATAAGTAGGCTGACATTTTAAAATAGGTTTAGCCCCAAACTGTTTGAGTTGCACAATAAATGAGAATGCAGTGTGCAGGGTTCTGGCAACTTGGAAACCTTTAGCTACAGGCAAGTCCAGAGAAGGCGATGCGGCCACAGTAGGGTTCATTGTCCCCACAGATGGTAGTTTGAAAGCTCCTCTGGTGTGTCTGACTGGGCTGACTGGCCGCACAGAGGGAGGGGTCCTTTGTCTGCTGCAGTGTGGTGAAGCTGCATGGAGTGGGGGTCTTGGATCTGGATCTGAACTAGTAAGCAAAACTAGTAAATATTCATTGGAAGGACTGATGCTAAAGCTGAAACTCCAATACTTTGGCCTCCTGACGTGAAAACTGACTCACTGGAAAAGACCCTGATGCTGGGAAAGACTGAAGGCAGGAGAAGGGGACAACAGAAGAAGGGATGGTTGGATGGCATCACCAACTCAATGGACATGAATTTGAGTAAACTCCGGGAGTTGGTGATGGACAAGGAAGCCTGGCATGCTGAGGTCCACGGGGTCACAGAAAGTCGAATACAACTGAGTGACTGAACTGAACAGAGCGCTCCTCTGTCTGCTGAGGCGTGGTGAAGCTGTCCTGGGAACTTGGATCTGGGTCTGAAGTAGTAAACAGAGGCTCTGAACTCCCCTCAGCACACCCCTGCCCTGTGTCCCTGTGGGCCTCGCATCCATCTGGATCCAGGTGGTCTCTCCTTGCCATCCCCCATTCTGCCAGCACCCTGTGTTTGCCCAGAATGTCATTACGCTTTAGCATGTGAGCCCCATGGGAGAGCTGCCCTAATCACTCCAACTGCCAGCCTCGGCTGCTCTCCTGACCTGGTAGAGACAAAGAGGGCACCTGAGTTCTTCTCTGCAGGGATCAGGCAGTGTGGCTGGGATGGAGATTAGCTTCTTACCATGTCTACCCCTGTGATACCCAGTGGTCATGCATGGCTATTTAAATTTAAACGAGAAAAAACAATCAAAGTAGGTAAAATTCGTTAGCTCTGTTGCATTAGTAGTATTCCACATTGTGTTAGTCCTTAAAGTTATTGTTTTATTCATTAAACATAACTTTAATCTATGAAACTGACTTCTGAGACTAGCTACTATCACCTGGTTGGAATTCTGGTTACCTCTTCTAGCCAGGGGATGGAAAAATAAAGCAACACAGTTTTCTTACTTCCATTACCCCAAAGTACAAAAAGCAGCAAGCAAGATATTAATATTTGTGGGTTTTTTTTTTAAAAGATCAAAATCCCTGTAAAAGGAATACGCACAATAAAATGTTTAAACCCTATTTTCATTAGTCTGTCAGGTGACTAAATAGAAAAATTACTGTAGTGACTTAGGTTTATAGAAAAGAAATCAAAATAGAGCAACTTCTCATGCAGTTACACAGAACATAGTAGAAGGCTGTTAACTTTATCATTTTACTCCAGTTAGAGATTCTGAATGAAGTTTACAATGTATAAGCATTGACGAATTACTGAAAACAAGTCTGAAATGTAATGATTTCTCCATACTTGCCTAAGCATGGACCAAAGCCCCCGCCTGCACCCCAGTAGGAGTGGGGGGAAAATGTACCAGTCAATGTGGATAGCCCCAGGTGGCCAGTGGCTTGCGTGCAGGACAGCACAGATAGTCGCACTGGGCTGGACGTGTGAGGCAGCCATGGGGAAACACAAATTTCCAAAGAAGATAAAGAAAAAAAGAAAAATATGAGCACGTGATGAAAGAAAGCTGGTCCTACTATATCTACAAGAAATAGAATCCTGCAGCACTGGTAGAAGAGAAAATATTTTAATCACTGGAAAAGATTAGCTTTCCCAGAGGCAAATACTAATAGAGAAACTTAATGGTAACAAGGAAGGTGATTAATTCAGTAAATGATGTTGAAAAACGTGTAGACTTAGTTGGGGGAAAGTCAGTGAAGATCTTTAATTCACACCTTACATAAAAATAAGTTGAAGGAGAGTTTAACAAAATTTGTAGAAAGCCATAACACTAAAAATAACAATTTAAAAAAATTGAGGAACATTTAATTATGACAAGAAGAAAAAGGGACTTTCCAGGAAGACCGTCAATGGACGACACTCAAGGCAGGATCCGAATGGATCCTCGGCTGTTCAGGGTCAGCAGCTGCATTGTGCCCTCCCCGCTGGTCCCTGCTTCCGTGGGTTCTGGTCTTGGCTGGTCCCATGGCTTTTGCAGCCCAGCCCCACAGCACTCCTGGCTCACCAGGCGCAGTCCACGTGCCCTCCTTGCTCTCATACACTTGGATGAAGCACAGAGCTTCCGTGCGCCAAACAGTATTCATTGTGAAATAACTAGGGTATACAAGAAGCTAGGGAACTATGTGCCTCAGGGATTCCAGGCAGGCTGTTTCCAATAGGAAAATACCCGGAGGGTTCCTCACAGAACAAGAAAAGCTAGGACTGAAAAGTGAAGGGGAATTCCTCAGCCTCTGTAGTAACAGGAAAAAATTCCCATCCTTAAAACATTAAGGTATTACTTTTTGCCTGACAAATTTACAACCTTTTTCTTTTCTTTTCTTTTCTTTCTTTTAATAAAATCCTCATTTCTGCTAGAATTCCTGGCAGACAATCTCATTCGCTCCTGGTCAGAGTCTGTATTGGCACAGAATTCCCAGAAAGAGTTTCTCAATTTATAACATTGAAACTTAAAACATTACATGTGCCCCTTGAACTGGTAAGTCTATTCCTAGGAATATATCTTTACTTATCTGTAAAGATCTATGTACAATGAGGTTCCCTCTAGTTACATAGAACTGTTGACATCAAAAATAGTCAAGACTCAGAGCAAGACTAAATAATTTAGGTACATTAAGATAAAGCATTATGTAGTCACTAAACATAATGATTTTGAGGAATTTTAAATTACTTGGAAATACTCTGTGAAAGCAGTATATCACATTGCATAGGCACGCTGTTCACCACAATGTGTATTAAATGCTTATTTGACTTTACAGAGGGGACTGTTCACTCACATCGCCATAGCAATGAAGAGGGTACACAGTCCACCCTCAAAATAACCATCACACTACCACTAAGTTTGGTCAACACAGTTCATTTCAGTTCAGTCGCTCAGTCGTGTCCAGCTCTTTGCGATCCCATGGACAGCAGCATGCCAGACCTCCCTGTCCATCACCAACTCCCAGAGCTTACTTGTACTCATGTCCATCGAGTCTGTGATGCCATCCAACCATCTCATCCTCTGTCATCCAACCATCTCATCCTCTGTCATCCCCTTCCCCTCCTGCCTACAATCTTTCCCAGCAGCAGGGTCTTTTCAAATGAGTCAGTTCTTCACATCAGGTGGCCAAAGTATTGGAGTTTCAGCTTCACCNTCTGCCACTACCCTCCTAGGAAAATGGAAAGCCAACACACACACAGGTGCTGGGGACCAGAAGCTCAGCCCATGCTGACCATCTCTTAGGACCCTTCATTCACCCAGAAATCACAGAGTAGTCATACAGTCGGTGCCACTTACTTCTTCCAGTTTCACTGTCCCTGGCACCAGCACGTGGGATCAGAGTAGGACAAAAAAGAAATAGAACACAGTAGAGCTGAAATATCTCATGCCCCGCAGGCCTGCGCAAAGCTTCCTGGTAGTTTTCAAGCATTTTGGCGGTCATGGGTCCTTTATGAATCTGAGGAAAAGACATGTTTTCTGCTATCTCNCAGTTCAGTTCAGTTGCTCAGTCGTGTCCAACTCTTTGCGATCCCATGGACAGCAGCATGCCAGACCTCCCTATCCATCACCAACTCCCAGAGCTTACTTGTACTCATGTCCGTCGAGTCTGTGATGCCATCCAACCATCTCATCCTCTGTCGTCCCCTTCCCCTCCTGCCTACAATCTTTCCCAGCAGCAGGGTCTTTTCAAATGAGTCAGTTCTTCACATCAGGTGGCCAAAGTATTGGAGTTTCAGCTTCACCATCAGTCCTTCCAATGAATATTCAGGACTGATTTCCTAAATAAGTCTTATTTCCTTCTACATATTTTGTTTATATTTTCCAACCTTTTTCAAAGGACCAGTCACCATTTCTCTCACAAATGTCAATACAGAGATTTTTACAAAGTGGTTTCAGGGACGGAGTGACTGAGACCTGTGACAGTCCCCACAGTCACATCCTGCAGCTCCATAGGAGTGAGAGAGAGCAGAGAGGCTGGAGTGTGCAGTCTCCACTGAGTAGGAGGCAAGCCATACACCCTGACTGTGGCCGGAGAGAAGGCCCTCCGAGAGCAGGGGTCTCCCGTGTGGGGCGTTTGTGGAGATTTTGATGCAGGGGCAGAGGTCAATTAGAAAAAGACAAAATGAATATAGTTAATTCAAGATAGTAACTCACACAACAAACCTTCATCTAACGCCTTTTCTACATTTGAAGTATCGCATCAGATATCAAGTCTGCTCAGCCATGCATTCTTGATTCAGGAGAAGCCAGGGTGCAGATGGAGGTTTTGGAAAACCTGGTTTGTTCAGCTAGTGTTAGCCCAGGACCCAGGGAGCGTAAGGCTCACCAGCTCCTGACCAGTCAAGGAGAGTATGGCGACACACCAGACACAGAATGATTAGAGTGGGTCCTGAGTGAGACCTCGTATGTGCCCAGCCCCTTTGTGCAAGCTGAGAGAGAAGCAATAAAACACCCTGCAAACTGCTCACATCTGGTAGATCCATACATGAGCACAGACACACAAAGTTCCAATGACAGGATGAAACTGTGTGGCTCAGAGGGGTCAGTCCCATCTCTCAACTGAATCCTCCTTCCCAGAGATTTGGAAAGGAATACACATCTGCCCACACTGCTGGGAGCTGAGCTGAGTGCCCCCTCAAGCTCACATGTTGAGGATCTGACCCCCAGGGGCTCAGAATGTGACTGTATCTGGAGATAGAAATCTTTCCCAGGTGGCACTAATGGTTAAGAATCCACCTGCCAAAGCAAGAGACACAAGAGTCACAGGTTCGATCCCTGGATCAGGGAGATCTCCTGGAAAGGAAATGGCAATCCACTCCAGTATTCTTGCCTGGGAAATCCCATGGACAGAGGAGCCTGGTAGGCTGCAGTCCACGGGGTTGCAAAGAGTCGTACACAACTAGGCATGCACAGATACAAACAGGTCATTAAGTTAAAATAAATTCATGGGGTGGGCCCTTTAGGACTGGTGTTCTTGTACGAAGAGATGAGGACACAGGCCAGAGAGAGGACTGTGTGAGGGACACACGTGGCATCCACTTGACCAGGAGAGAGGCCTCAGGAGGAACCAGCCCCGTGACATGGTGATCTCAGCCTCCAGCCTGCAGGACTGGGGCCAAATTGGTTTCTCTGTTTGACCTCTCTCGTCTGGGGCAGGTTGCTACAGCCACCCTGGGAGTCAGCTTGTCATTTAGCACTGCTCTTCAAATGGAGGTCCACTCTGATTCCGCAAACTCTCTTTCCTTTTGTGCCATCATTGCCAATAGGACACCTCCGACATCTGACTTAACCCTGGACCTGGGAGGTCAAGTGTGTGGTTTTTCTGTTTGTGTATGAGCTTCATGTCTATTTTGTGTGTCCAAAACAGAAGGATTGTGGCATAGCAATTTGATTTCTCCTCTCTCTCCATGGTCCATTTCAGATTCCACAGCACTGAATTTAAGGGACTGAGTCCAGGTCTGGATACTGTGGTCTCTGTGGTCTCTCCACAGCTGGTGGGCCCTGGGTCAGTGACCTTTTGACCAGCTCTCTCTATCAGAGTCTGACCGTTTACTGGGAAACAGCCTGCAATGTATCAGAGGATGTGTATATCCTCTGACTTGAGTTTCAAAATACTACTTAGAAGAGATAGCAGAAAACATGTCTTTTCCTCAGATTCATAAAGGACCCATGACCGCCAAAATGCTTGAAAACTACCAGGAAGCTCTGTGCATGCCTGCGGGGCATGAGATATTTCAGCTCTACCATCTACTGTGTTCTATTTCTTTTTTTCCTACTCAGATCCCACGTCCTGGTGCCAGGGACAGTGAAACTGGAAGAAGTAAGTGGCACCGACTGTATGCCTACTCTGTGATTTCTGGGTGAATGAAGGGTCCTAAGAGATGGTCAGCGTGGGCTGAGCTTCTGGTCCCCAGCACCTGTGTGTGCGTTGGCTTTCCATTTTCCTAGGAGGGTAGTGGCAGCGGGGGCATCCACAGCTCTCCTAGGAGGGCCTCCACAGCTTTCATCTGCAGGAATCACCCCTTTGGTCAACAAGTATGACTCACTGTAGCTCTGACACCAGTACCTCCAATGAAGGCCAATGAATGGCAAGAAGGGTGAATGCTTTAAGTATAGTACAGAAAGTTCTGGCCGCTGTGGAAAAATAGCAGTGCCATTAGGTCAGAGATGTAGATATAAGAAACACAGGTTCAGTCCTGAGGTCAGGAAGTTCCCCTGGAGGAGGGCATGGCAACCCATTTCAGCATTCTTGCCTGGAGAGTCCCATGGACAGAGGAGCCTGGCGGGCTACAGTCCAGGGAGTCACAAAGAGTCAGACACGACTGAGTGACTTAACATAGCACACAAGGTCACAAGAGTAGAACACAGATCTGACTGAGGCAGCAAACAAGCAAGCGAGGGAAAGCAGTGGGGGCTGGACTGCCGTGGAGCCCCAACTCCACAAGCCCTAGAGCAACATGCCCTGCCCATATAGGTACAGACCCTCTGCAACTTTTCGCCAAGAACTCACACAGCCTTTGATACAAAGGGCTCTGATCTGACTTCCCCATGGATTCAGAAGGTCCGGAATTGAGGTACAGAAATCCAGGTGCTGCAAAACTCATGTTCTGAGTGATGTACTGGGTTCACAGGAACGGGAGACAGGCATTTTAGAGAACAGGGAGAGTAAAATGCTTATGCATGGGCCTGGCGTTAACTGCTCATGCCTCAAGGGTTTTTCAAGTGTTACTTGGTTGTAATTATACTTGAAACTCAAGTATAATTTGGTTGCTAAAAAGAAAAACATCTCACTTTTTTGTTAGCTGTCCAAACCCAACTCTGTTTCTTTCTCCAAAGAGAAAATAATGCTCAAAAATGATACAGTTTCTCCTAAAATATGGTGTTATTTAATCAGCCCCACTCCCATGAAGATCCAGTGACCTGATCAACAAACATATGTAGAAAAACTGGCTGAACATACACAAAAACTGTATCTGTGATGTAAAATAACAATAAATGTGGAAAGTAGTCCCCTTGTTTTGGTGTCACTGTGTAATAATCATTGTAATGATCATCACGTAATAATAATTGCGACCTTCTTTATTTACACTTTACACTCCAGTAAGATAACAGAGTTGCGTGCTCACAGTCCTGGCCTGAGCTTTAGACCTGCCGAGAGACCTGAGGAGCACCCAGATCAGACCTCAGAATCCAGGTCAGGTGCCCACACAGTGAGTGTGAACCACCAGGACACACGTGCAACAGCAGCAGGCGCATCGAAAAAAACTGCTCATGTGGGAGCACTTTGAGGCTAGAGGTCCGTGGACCCTGTCTCCAGCCTACACGTACCAGCTGAGGGGTCTTTGGAAACTGGCTGTCCTCATACCTCAGTTGCCTGCTCTCTATCAGGGCAAATGATATATCTCTGAGTGCTGAGAGGATTTTATGAGTCTCAGTGTGTATGAAGGCCTCTGTTGTTTCTGGAATCTAGCAAGCCTCCAGTTGGAGAGAATATGCAGAAACAGAGTTTGCTGCAGCCGTGGAGACAAGTAGTCAAGAATGGGGGAAGTGGGTGGGGGAAATAGCCTACAGATATGTGGAGCACAAGGGGACTGATAATTGAGGAAACCAAAGCAAATTGCATATGTAAGATGCTGTTTCTGGAAACCAAGCAAGTGTCTGTTAAGTTTTGTGGCTAGGATTCAAGATGATTATAATTCCTACCTTAGAATAGCCCCAGAAAAGAGAACTCTTCTGTAATAGAATAGCTTTACCTTAAGAGTATCCCACCTACCTGGTGGGAAGACCCAGATATATTTTATATCCCGTATACCTGAATAGATCTATTCTTAGAAGANGAATAGCCCCAGAAAAGAGAACTCTTCTGTAATAGAATAGCTTTACCTTAAGAGTATCCCACCTACCTGGTGGGAAGACCCAGATATATTTTATATCCCATATACCTGAATAGATCTATTCTTAGAAGATGCTTGCTCCTTGGAAGAAAAGCTATGACAAACCTAGACAGTGCATTAAAAAGTAGAGACATCACTTTGCTGACAAAGATCCCTATAGTCAAAGCTATGGTTTTTCAGTGACCATGTATAGGTGTGAAAGTTGGACCCTAAAGAAGGCTGAGTGCTAAAAAGTTAATGGTTTCAAATTGTGATGTGAGAATCCCTTGGACTGCAGGGAGATCAAACCAGTAATCCTAAAGGAAATCAACACTGAATACTCATTGGAAAAATTGATGCTGAAACTGAAGCTCCCAGTGTACTTTAGCCACTTGAAGCAAAGAGCCAACTCTGGAAAAGACCCTAGTGCTGGGAAACACTGAAGGCAAAGGAGAAAGGGGATGGCAGAGGATGAGACGGTTGGATGGCATCACCAGCTGAATGGACATGAGTCTGAGCAAGCTCCTAGTGATAGTGAAGGACAGGGAGACCTGACATGCTCCAGACTATGGGATCGCATAGAGTTGGGCACAACTTAGCAACTGAATAGCAACAGAATGCCTGTTCTTAGGTGTGACAGATACAGTAGAAGGGTTGGAAATGGTGGTGATAGTTGGGAAAGTCTTCTTGGAAGAGATAAAATTTTAATGAAGTCTTGAAATGCAGGTAAAATATTGGAAAGTAATTTGAAAAGGTGTATGGTCAGAAATTAGAATACTGAATCTAGGCAGTACTGGGAGTTAAATTATAGAAATACCAAAGAGGTGGCAGTCCCAAAATTGAGAATCAAGTTAAATAATCTAGTATTGGAAATGCAAATTTAAAAATACTGTACTCAACTGACATGGAAGCATGGTATTTTTAAGGATTTAAATTTTTTCCCCTGGGTTCTATTTTGGTCCTAGCCATGATATTCCTGACATACATTTGACACTTCTCTTTGTGACTAAGAAAAGTGGGTGAATTTTAACCAAGAGAATTCAGTCCTGATGCTTCAAATTGCCAATTTAAAGTGATCTTGGTAGTAGCTTGAAAATCATATTAAGTTACAGAGATGCAATTACACATGGATTAAGGTTAGGAATTCCAGACTCAAAATATTGTTATTGTTTTTATTGTTATTGCTCGATTGTTGTGGAACTACACTTGTCTTGTATTTTATTTCATTTCTGGGAATGCTTTCAGTTCTTAGGATTTCTGTGTTTTCAGCAAAAGTCAATTCATTTATTCTTACAGCTATCTCTGGGGGCTCTTGAGAGAGCAAGAAAATGTGCATTATCTTAACCGGTGGTTACAAAGTTATATTTTTTAATTTTAGAGCAATTTTAGGCTTACAGAACAACTGAGAGGAAGGTCTAGAGATTCCTATATACCCCATGTCCCCACTCATGCAAGCAGCAGGCTGGGTCTCAGCAGCAGGCTGAGGACAGAAGTTCTGGGATGCTCATCTCAGGAAGACAGGACGTGGTACGGTGGGAAGGCCACGGACTTCTTCCCCTCAGGCTGCCGTGATGGAACACCAAAGACCAAGCAGAAACCCGGAAGAGACTCGGAAGAGACCTGGCAGCTCATGAACAACAGACACGGATTCCTCACGGCTCTGGAGGCTGCACGTCCAAGAAAGACGAGGGTGCCAGCAGTCTCTGCTGTGAGAATCTGCTTCCTGGTGCACAGACAGCATCTTCTCACTNATGTGGGTCCTCTGCAGTAAAGCTCTGTTTACAGGACACCTCATCGTGTGGGCATGCAGAGTGTCTAACACAAACACGCGATGAAAAGAAACGTAGTTCAGTCACAAAGAAGATCACATATGCTGCGATCCAGTTTATTTAGAAGATTAGCTACATAAGTGGTGCCATGTTCTCTGTTTATATGGTTTTATAGATAAATGCTATGCCCAGAATAGCTCCAAGTGCCTAACAGAGTATGAGAATATCTTTTCTCTTCCAGAGACATTTTTCATGGGAAAATGAAGGATTAATTTGTGTCAGAAATAATAACCGTATTGGGTGTACTTGAATGTATTATTAGAAGCAAGTGTATTTTGAGTTGATTTAAATGTTTTCTCCTGGTGGCTCAGATGGTAAAGCCTCCCCCACCGCCCCCCACAATGCGGGAGACCCGGGTTCAATCCCTGGGTTGGGAAGATCTCCTGGAGAAGGAAATGGTGACCCACTCTAGCATTCTTATTTGGAGAATCCCATGGACAGAGGACCCTGATAGGCTACAGTCCATGGGGTCGCAAAGAGTTGGACATGACTGAGCGACTATAGTTTCACTTTGACTTTCCATCACTTTGCTATCTGTAATGAGACTAAACTTTTGACTTTGTCTCCTACCTGGAGCAGAATTTTCAGGAAGGAAGGAGATTTTGCAAGCAGGTGGTCGATCGAACTCCCTCTTTCACCATCATCCTAGAGTGACTGCTGTTTTCTCATATGTACAGACCTGCTCAGAACTGGGTCAGGCTCTTGTCCAGCCTCAGTGCCCCTTCATGCTGNGGTCGATCGAACTCCCTCTTTCACCATCATCCTAGAGTGACTGCTGTTTTCTCATATGTACAGACCTGCTCAGAACTGGGTCAGGCTCTTGTCCAGCCTCAGTGCCCCTTCATGCTGTGGGCTTTCATCCTTCTATTCTTGTCTGGCCCCTGTTGTTTACTGGCTGTGTGGCCTTGGGCCTCTGTTTCCTCATCAGTCAGATGAAAGAGTTCAAGTAGATCACCTTTGAGTGCTCCTCCAGTTCTGAGATGAAGCATCCCTAAGACCTACAGAGCGCTTTGTTGAGCCAGAGCCCGCTAGTGTAATAGAAGTGTCTGATCCAACAAAAAAGTGACAGAATTCATTGTGGAATAAATTTCATGCTTTGTTCTGCTTGTCAATCAATCACTTAGTCAGCGGTCTCGTATGCTTTCAGTGACTCAGACACTGTTTCTTCTCCATCCAGGTGCGCCCTCTCCAGCTGTGTGATGTGTCATTTGCATGGCTCCCGAGGCAGCCCTGCCTCCCCACTGGGTCCCCTCAGCTCCTAGGTGGTTTAGAAAGCCCTCTTGGTCCCCTCCCACAACATCGGTCCACTCCTTTTACAAAATGAGAGTGCTGCACAGGTCCTTCAGCATTCAGGATGACAGTCAGTCCTTTGCAGTATTAGCCTTTCTCACCTTCATCGTGTGCAGCCACTGGCATTGGGTGTGGTTCCTCCTTCTGCACACCGTCTTCCAATGCAGGCTGTGAGAGAGCGGATGTCTCACCTGCCAAGTACCATCTGCCTCCAAGTTTGGTGGAAGTCAAGTGTTGGTTGACTGGTTGGTAAAGCAGTAGTCACAGGATCTTGGATGGGAACAGGGTCAGCGGTACTGGAGACAGGCGAGCAGGACAAGCCTTTCGGCAGAGGGGACCTCCTCGGAGTTAGAGGTTGATCTGCTGTTGGCACATTTTCCATGATTCGAGGCTTGGTTTTCAGCCACACTAACCCAGAATGATGACATTACAACATAGTAAAGATTTCCAACTCCAGATCCATCTCGGAAAGAGAAGCCCCGTTAGGTGATGTGGAGACTTATCAGGGACTAGGAGTTACAGCTGCTGACCATTGATTGGCAGCTGGCAGTGGCACAGGGTTCTGCATAGGTGCTCTCTGCAGGGGGCTTCACACAGACTAACACTGAAGATGGAGAACTGGTGAAGCTCGATCTCCACACCAAAGGAAGGGAAAACGGAGGGGAGAGACAGAGTGACAGAGCCCCTTTCACAGCCAGCCGCCCGTGTGCACAGTGTAATAATAGCACAGGGGAAAGATATGTGGTTGGGACCAGTCAGAATCAGAGATGGAGCGACTGCCTGAGAGAGGGTCGTCTTTAGTCTTCTGACAGAACTTACTCAAAGCAGAAGGCAGTGGGAAATGGTCGTGCACTCCACAGATGTGTGCTGGTGCAATGCCTGCCTTGCTTTCTACCTTAGGACACTTTATCACTCCTCAGAGTCCACTAACAGGCTGGCCTCTCCACCTTTCAGGTTCATCTACATCTAATCTCTCTCACACATGAGCTTCTCATCACCCCAGTGCCATCCCACCAAGGCAACAGGAACCCGGGGGTATCCTCGCATTTCCCACCAAACCCCAGATCCCCTGACCCAAGTCCTGGACCTTGACGGCCTGGCCCCACGCCATGGGTTCAGGTAGATATCCCCACAAATCCCTGTGAATGTTAGGCTCCTAATCTCTTCATCATTTGTTTAAAATGCTTTCATTTTAATGCCTCTGTCCTTTCTGTTTGCCTTCGAAGCCCTTTTGCTGCTTATGACCTCAAGATAGATATTTCCCATAATTGAAGAAAGAACAACAAAGCTGTGGCCTCACCATCCTGCATCCCACATCTGCTGCTCCCTTACTAGAGTATTGGACGATGTGCAATCAACTTTTCAGAGTGCTCCTGAAGCAAAGGAATAATAATGGCAGATTACGGTAAAGTGCCCCAGCAGATAAACGTAGCTGCGTCCAGAAATAACCGCTCCTGATGGGGTCCTGAACAATATACATGTATATTTAGGGAAGGAAATCAGTCAAGGACATTCCTCTCTGACCCATCAGTAAGATGTAATGGCTTTGGTCCTAAAGAAGCTCTTCATCTTTTCATCTCAATTAGCGACCACAGTAGCCCAGGCAGAGACAACAAAGGCTCCTTTCAGAAGGCCAGGGTTGAGGGCAGAAGGTAGACTGATAATTGGACGCCTCTCCGTGGCAGAAACAGCACGGATGGAGAAGGGGAACCAGCCAGTGGCTGCTGGTCGGCGCACAAGGGCAGTGTCTGTCTGCAGTGCTTCCTTTCGCCAGAACCCTGTAGCCGGTTTTATCATCTGTGGTCGGCAGTCCAAACACGTTTGATCTTTCTCGCCCACTCTTCATAGAGCACTTTGTTCCTTCCCTCCTGAAATCTGATTAGTGATCTGCTCTTAGGAAAGATGGAGGTCGTGAACATGTTTTATTTGTGGGTGAATCACCTTTTCAGGCCTCTTTCTTCTGAAAATGAGTCTGTTCTTGGCAGAATAGAGACTCCAGGTCCTGGTTTGCAAACTCCTGGCTGTTATTTCTTACTGCTAAGGGATTTTTCTAGGTGGTAATAATGGTAGTAATACATTCAGTTGTTGCATCAGGCAGAATGCAACGTAAACATTAACGTAGTTGTAAGACACAGCCAGGCAGGTGTGGACGCAAGGGTGTTAGGTCCAGAGTAAAGTCGAGAAACAGTGTAACCGCAGGAGACTGCATCCATGGTGGGTCCCAGATCTCCCCTCCTCACCATGAGCAGCTTCAGAGCAGACAGGAAACTCATCAGTTAGGAAGGTGGACTGAGTTGAGGAAGCTGTGAGGAGGCCTCCATTTGCACAGGAGCAGATGAGGACCCCGTGAGGACACAGCCGCTGCTCCTAGCTTTCCAGATGGTTCTGTGACGAGTGCTGGTGTCAGAACAGCACACCTGCAGTGGCGCTGGGACCCTATGTGGGCATCCGCTCATGTCGTGGGTGCTTAGAGCCCAGGGTTCAGCTGCACTTTCACATTTACATCTCCCCGGATGTCCCTGGGAGGTAGAGCTGCAGGAAACAGTAACTGGTTTCACTGTAAGTTGTTTTCAAATTCAGCCGCATGTAAACTACTCACAAGGTAAACACAGGCTCTGAGTCCCAGGTCCTTGTACACTGGAGGGTAACTGGTCTGGGAGACGAAGGCCAGCGCCTGCGTCGGGCCAGCGCCAGCTCCTGGTGTGAGCTGCCGGAGCGGCTTCTCCTCGCTTCCCCAGAGGGAGAGACAGTAGCTAAGGCCTATTCCCTCGGGCCTTTTAGGAGCTCACAGTCTACAGTCGTTTTTTTGCTTGTTTTTTTTCTGAGCAGTTAACAAAGGATGATTGAATGGGTGCTGTCTTGCTTGATAGGAACTTAAGTTTGGGGAAAAAACCGAAAGCTAAATAGAAAGTGACAGCTGCCTGTGCTGTTTCCCATGCTGTTTTCCTGGTTGTTTCTTTGTGCGTGGCTTTTACCGTGTGATAACGCAGTGTGCCTTCCTAGGAAGGTCCAGTGCAGAAGCACACGCCACCTCCGGGCTCACTGCTGACACCTGGGCTGCAGGAGCAACCGTGAGGCACTGAACACGCTGGCCGTTTTCCAGGGCCCTGCCCACAGCGTTCCACAAGCAGATGGTTTGTAGATTCCTTTCTCTGCCGTTTTCTTGGGAGGAACTGTCTCGCACTTGTGACCTCTCCAGCATTCAACCAAACCCCATGGCCGTTGTCCCTGCTGCACTGCCCCGTAGTGCCTCGTCCCGACAGCTGTGTCGCCGTCATCTCCTGAACCACATGTCGTGTAAAAGTGGCGCCAGTCCTGAGCTGTCTACGTCATTTGCCTTACTTCCCTTTTCAAATTTAATCCTATGGATTTATTCTGCCCTTTCACAAACAGGCATATATATTATGTGCATTCAATTTGCTGTTAATGCCGTGTCAGACTGAACAAAGACACACGCTCATGCACAGAACTTTGAGCAAATAGGAAGCATTTTAGATAAGGTAGAGTATGTGCTTCATGTCAGGAAAATGAATCATTTTCTTCCTTAACTATGTGAGAGGATCCTGCCAGCACGGTGTGTGCTTCCTGTGCTGATCTGTTTTCAGTCTCCAGTAATGGATCCCTGCTACATTCCCCGTTTTGTCTCCTAGTTCTCTGGCTGCCCTCAGGCCTGGGCTGAGGGATATGCGTGCACCCAGGGCAGCTCAGCGCTGACCCAGAAGTGTTTTCCTCTCCCTGGCAGTGTCGTGGAAAAACCGCTGCCGTGGCTGCCATCAGCCTGCTCAGGCTGCTTTCCAGTCCTTTAGTTGGCCAAAAAGTCACTTGTGAAGAGGACTGGCTTCTTATTGATAATCCTCAGCAGAGTCAGTAGCTCTGTTTTACAGAAGAATAGGGGAGCAGTCAGGACAGTCGTCTGACCAACCAACGTTAAGAATTGTTGACAACCCTGCTTCAATAACCCTGTGTTTGTTTGTTTGTTTGTTTCCTGTGTCTGGCCTAACAAGCCCAGTGGATTAAAGCAGCATAAAATTATTATCTGCCATTCTAGAGGTCAGAGTATGGACTGGGTCTCTCAGCTGAAATCAAGATGTCAGCAGAGCTCGTTCCTTTCTGGAGACCCCAAGAGAGAGCCTGCTTCCTTGCCTTTTCCAACTTCTTGAAGCCCCCTGTGTTCTCTTGGCTCTTGGCCCTATTCCTCCACCTTTGAAGCCAGCAGTGCTGGGCTGAGTCCCCCTCGTGCAGGCTTCTCTCTGTTTCTTCCTCTTCTGTCTCCTCTTCGAGATATAAGGACCCTGTAATTACATTGGGCTCACTGGGATAAGCCAGGGTAACCCCGCATTATAACATCCTGCACTTAATCACCACTCTGAAGTCCCTTCTGCTGTGTAAAACAGAACATTCACAGGTTCTGGAGGTCAGGAGCTGGACATGTCTGTGGGTCATTACTCAGCAGACCACAGACCACCCTCTAGTCTTAGATGCATGTCCCTCTCATGCAGAATATACTCACCCCGTCCCAAAGTCCCTAAAAGTCTCAATGCATTATAGCATTAACTCAAGTCCAAAGTACAGTGTTCAGCATTCCTGGTGGTTCAGATGGTAAAGAATCTGCCTGCCAATGCAGGAGACCTGGGTTCAATCTCTGAGTTGGGAACATCCCCTGGAGGAGGGCATGGAAACTCACTCTAGTATTCTTGCCTGGAGAATTCCATAGACAGAGGAGCCTTGAGGGCTATAGTCCATGGGGTCACAAAGAGTCAGACGTGACTGAATGACTTAAGCACACACATCAATTCAAAAGTCCCAGATCTCATCATCTAAATCAACTGAGTCAGGTATGGGTGAGACTCAGGGTATGCTCTAACCTACGCTGGAATTCTCCTCCATCTCTGAGCTTGCAACACTCAAGAAACAAGTTATCTGCTCCCAAAATACAGTGGTGGGACAGGCACAAGAAAACAGTTACAGACATGTTCAAAAAGGGAAACAGGAAAGGAAAAGAGTTCCCATCTGACCTAAATAATTCCTGAATATGGGCAGACCACCTTGGGGTTATGAATAGAGTCACCTTCTGTGTTCTGAGGCCCTGCCCCTCCTGCACCTCAGCTCTGCCCTCAGAGACACCTTCCCCTCAGAGACTCCTTTGAGATGCCTTCCCCCTCAGAGACTCCTTCCCCCTCAGAGATGCCTTCTCCCAGAGATGCTTTCCTTCAGAGACACCTTCCCCCTCAGAGACTCCTTTCTCTGAGAAACACCTTCCCCCCTCATAGACACCTTCCCCCTCAGAGATGCCTTCCCCTCAGAAACACCTTCCCCCTTCAAGGATGCCTTCTCCCCTCAGAGACGCCTTCCCCTTCAGAGATACCTTCCCCTCAAAGACATCTTCCCCGCTCAGAGACATCCCCCCTAGAAATAGGGATCAAGATCACAGAGGAGTATGTACGTCCAGTGTGCCTACCCAGTCCTCAGAAACACCTTCCCCCAAAATAGGGATGGAGACCACGGAGGACTGAGTGTGTCCACTGTGCCCACCCTGTCCAGAATGTCCCCTCCTGCGTCTTCACCAGATTGCATCTGGGCGATCCCAGTTCAGATCCGGAATGCTCAGATCAGCTGTGGGTCAAAACCCACAAAGAGTGTGGAGAGAATTTTCTGCAGGTCTTCAAGGCTGGAAAGTATTTCTGCTTTTAATTCCAGTTCTGTCCCTCTCAAGATCTGGAGACATCTTGGGTGACATTTCCCACAAAATCAGGCACACGTTTGTAGAGAACGTTTATCTAAAAGTTACTCCTGTAAAGTTTCAGCTCAGTTCAGTCGCTCAGTCATGTCTAACTCTTTGCGACCCCATGGACTGCAGCACACCAGGCTTCCCTGTCCATCACCAACTCCCAGAGCTTACTCAAAGTCATGTCCATCACGTCGGTGATGCCATCCAACAATCTCATCCTCTGTCATCCCCTTCTCTTCCTGCCTTCAGTGTTTCCCAGCATCAGGTCTTTCCCAATGAGTCAGTTCTTCGCGTCAGGTGACAATCTATTGTCAAATTTAGTACTTTCTTAAAGTGAAAAAGTCTGCTAGACATCAGAGAGCACATCATGCTTGTCTAAAAGAAAATTAAGTTCCTATCTGCTCTGATCATCTGATTTAATGGTTTAGCCAAACAGATCATAACATGTTCCCCCGTGTTATGTTGGCTTTGAATTTCAGGTCTCATGTCAGTCATATAAGAAGAGCATAGCTTCCTGTTTAGACCTGGAGACGCAGATGCAGAAACAGAAGAGTAGGCATTAAAGCCAAATTCAAAATGTAATTTATAATCTCATCTATCTTAATCACTAGAAAGTTAATTTTTTCATGTCCAGGCAGCCTTCCCATATATAAGAACAGAGACTGTGTGAGCTGGGATTTGAGCTCAAGAGGGTGAGCTCATGAGAGGTTAGGAGCAGTGCCATGAACATGGCCCCACAGATGCTGACAAGCGTTCTCAGCTCCCAAATACATATCAAAACTTTTATGCAATCTCAAAACATTATAAGTGGATGGGACTGTAAAGATTATGTGGTCTAACTCACTAATTTCACAGAAGAGAAAACAGAGGCTTGGTGAGATTAAGAAGACGTGCCTGAGGACCGGCAGCTGTTCATGGCAAGGCCAGGACCAGGGCTCAGCTTTCCCTCAGTGCATCATTTCTCTGCCTCGGTGCATGAAGGACAATGGGGAATCCTAGGACCTTCCTGTACATGCGGGGTTTTGCGCATGGTGTGCATGTATGCTCAGTCATGTCCAACTCTTTGCAACCACCTGGACTGTAGCCCACCAATCTCCTCTGACCATGGGATTCTCCAGCAAGAATACTGGAGTGGGTTCCATTGCCTCCTCTGGGGGATCTTCCTGACTCAAGACATCAAACCCACGTCTCCTGAGTCTCTCTAATGGATTTATAGAAAGAATATGGAGAGAATTCTCTGAAGGTCTTTGAGGCTGGAAAGGCTAGAAAAGTGTCATATTTTCAGGAACTCCTAAACACACACACACACATACCTCAACACTGCTCGGTGATTCCCACACCTTGTGTGTCCAGGAATCAGGAATTTCGTGTAGAGCAGACACACACTCCGTGGTTAGCCTGGGGCACCCCAGGCTGGCTTCTCAGGCATTTTCCCCACCCAGCCTTCAGCAAGGGTGCACCTGGGGCCAAGAGATGGGTTGATAGATATACCCACCAGGTGACACTTCAGCTCTGCGACAGATGAGCCTTCACCTCCATCACAACACACTCTGTCCCAGGCAGACTGCAGCAGGTTACACGTGTACCAGGACTGAGCACACATTCTACTGGTATTTGGGGCATATTTTGTGTACTGTGTCTAGTGCCTTATTAACATTATCTCATCCAGTCCTTACAGCTGTCAACAAGCATCACCAGTATTTGATCTTATTCCGCTTAGAGAGGTGAAGTGATTGTCTGGGGAGTGATGGACCCAGAATCCAACAGAGAACGTGTAGGAAGGGGTCAGCAAAGCTAATCTAACCTACACCCTCTGATGCCCCTTCTACTGGCACAACAGCAGCAGATCAGAGATGGTCGTCAAGGCTGTGCCTGAACTCATGTTAGCTCAAGCTGAAATGTGCGTCCAGAGAGGCTTAACGGCTGGCCTGTCATCCCATGATCTCTCTGGGATCCAGAAAGGGAGCTGGGCCCAAATGATCTGCAGGTCCCTTGGACTAAAGCATCATCTAGTGATAGTAAGCCTTCATCGTTCAAGCTGTGATTGCGGGGAACAATGGCAGTGACTCCCACCACGCAAGGCAGGGCCCTCCAGCAGGCTGCCCTCCCCCAGCATAGACGCCCACACGGAGACGAATGTCTCCTTCCACCCATGGCTAGCAGGATGAAATGGCACATTCTGTTTTCACAGTGGGCTGCTCACACATATCAGCAGTTATCAAGAATTTGAAAACCTGTGCTGTGGAACCTGCAGTAACTTGCTAGCAGGATTTACTCACCCGGGTGATCTGGGTGACAGAGGTTACAGAGTCATGCGAATTCCAAATGCCATTTCAAAGCCAGCC
>SJYW01025494.1:695681-716547 GCA_006410735.1 Raphicerus campestris
GGGAACCAGCCAGTGGCTGCTGGTCGGCGCACAAGGGCAGTGTCTGTCTGCAGTGCTTCCTTTCGCCAGAACCCTGTAGCCGGTTTTATCATCTGTGGTCGGCAGTCCAAACACGTTTGATCTTTCTCGCCCACTCTTCATAGAGCACTTTGTTCCTTCCCTCCTGAAATCTGATTAGTGATCTGCTCTTAGGAAAGATGGAGGTCGTGAACATGTTTTATTTGTGGGTGAATCACCTTTTCAGGCCTCTTTCTTCTGAAAATGAGTCTGTTCTTGGCAGAATAGAGACTCCAGGTCCTGGTTTGCAAACTCCTGGCTGTTATTTCTTACTGCTAAGGGATTTTTCTAGGTGGTAATAATGGTAGTAATACATTCAGTTGTTGCATCAGGCAGAATGCAACGTAAACATTAACGTAGTTGTAAGACACAGCCAGGCAGGTGTGGACGCAAGGGTGTTAGGTCCAGAGTAAAGTTGAGAAATAGTGTAACCTCAGGAGGCTGCATCCATGGTGGGTCCCAGATCTCCCCTCCTCACCATGAGCAGCTTCAGAGCAGACAGGAAACTCATCAGTTAGGAAGGTGGACTGAGTTGAGGAAGCTGTGAGGAGGCCTCCATTTGCACAGGAGCAGATGAGGACCCCGTGAGGACACAGCCGCTGCTCCTAGCTTTCCAGATGGTTCTGTGACGAGTGCTGGTGTCAGAACAGCACACCTGCAGTGGCGCTGGGACCCTATGTGGGCATCCGCTCATGTCGTGGGTGCTTAGAGCCCAGGGTTCAGCTGCACTTT
The DNA here is from genome assembly GCA_006410735.1 of Raphicerus campestris. Lineage (NCBI taxonomy): Eukaryota > Metazoa > Chordata > Mammalia > Artiodactyla > Bovidae > Raphicerus > Raphicerus campestris. The sequence continues at coordinate 696,471 of SJYW01025494.1, forward strand.
CACATTTACATCTCCCCGGATGTCCCTGGGAGGTAGAGCTGCAGGAAACAGTAACTGGTTTCACTGTAAGTTGTTTTCAAATTCAGCCGCATGTAAACTACTCACAAGGTAAACACAGGCTCTGAGTCCCAGGTCCTTGTACACTGGAGGGTAACTGGTCTGGGAGACGAAGGCCAGCGCCTGCGTCGGGCCAGCGCCAGCTCCTGGTGTGAGCTGCCGGAGCGGCTTCTCCTCGCTTCCCCAGAGGGAGAGACAGTAGCTAAGGCCTATTCCCTCGGGCCTTTTAGGAGCTCACAGTCTACAGTCGTTTTTTTTGCTTGTTTTTTTTTCTGAGCAGTTAACAAAGGATGATTGAATGGGTGCTGTCTTGCTTGATAGGAACTTAAGTTTGGGGAAAAAACCGAAAGCTAAATAGAAAGCGACAGCTGCCTGCGCTGTTTCCCATGCTGTTTTCCTGGTTGTTTCTTTGTGCGTGGCTTTTGCCGTGTGATAACGCAGTGTGCCTTCCTAGGAAGGTCCAGTGCAGAAGCACACGCCACCTCCGGGCTCACTGCTGACACCTGGGCTGCAGGAGCAACCGTGAGGCACTGAACACGCTGGCCGTTTTCCAGGGCCCTGCCCACAGCGTTCCACAAGCAGATGGTTTGTAGATTCCTTTCTCTGCCGTTTTCTTGGGAGGAACTGTCTCGCACTTGTGACCTCTCCAGCATTCAACCAAACCCCATGGCCGTTGTCCCTGCTGCACTGCCCCGTAGTGCCTCGTCCCGACAGCTGTGTCGCCGTCATCTCCTGAACCACATGTCGTGTAAAAGTGGCGCCAGTCCTGAGCTGTCTACGTCATTTGCCTTACTTCCCTTTTCAAATTTAATCCTATGGATTTATTCTGCCCTTTCACAAACAGGCATATATATTATGTGCTTTCAATTTGCTGTTAATGCCGTGTCAGACTGAACAAAGACACACGCTCATGCACAGAACTTTGAGCAAATAGGAAGCATTTTAGATAAGGTAGAGTATGTGCTTCATGTCAGGAAAATGAATCATTTTCTTCCTTAACTATGTGAGAGGATCCTGCCAGCACGGTGTGTGCTTCCTGTGCTGATCTGTTTTCAGTCTCCAGTAATGGATCCCTGCTACATTCCCCGTTTTGTCTCCTAGTTCTCTGGCTGCCCTCAGGCCTGGGCTGAGGGATATGCGTGCACCCAGGGCAGCTCAGCGCTGACCCAGAAGTGTTTTCCTCTCCCTGGCAGTGTCGTGGAAAAGCCGCTGCCGTGGCTGCCATCAGCCTGCTCAGGCTGCTTTCCAGTCCTTTAGTTGGCCAAAAAGTCACTTGTGAAGAGGACTGGCTTCTTATTGATAATCCTCAGCAGAGTCAGTAGCTCTGTTTTACAGAAGAATAGGGGAGCAGTCAGGACAGTCGTCTGACCAACCAACGTTAAGAATTGTTGACAACCCTGCTTCAATAACCCTGTGTTTGTTTGTTTGTGTTTTTCCTGTGTCTGGCCTAACAAGCCCAGTGGATTAAAGCAGCATAAAATTATTATCTGCCATTCTAGAGGTCAGAGTATGGACTGGGTCTCTCAGCTGAAATCAAGATGTCAGCAGAGCTCGTTCCTTTCTGGAGACCCCAAGAGAGAGCCTGCTTCCTTTCCTTTTCCAACTTCTTGAAGCCCCCTGTGTTCTCTTGGCTCTTGGCCCTATTCCTCCACCTTTGAAGCCAGCAGTGCTGGGCTGAGTCCCCCTCGTGCAGGCTTCTCTCTGTTTCTTCCTCTTCTGTCTCCTCTTCGAGATATAAGGACCCTGTAATTACATTGGGCTCACTGGGATAAGCCAGGGTAACCCCGCATTATAACATCCTGCACTTAATCACCACTCTGAAGTCCCTTCTGCTGTGTAAAACAGAACATTCACAGGTTCTGGAGGTCAGGAGCTGGACATGTCTGTGGGTCATTACTCAGCAGACCACAGACCACCCTCTAGTCTTAGATGCATGTCCCTCTCATGCAGAATATACTCACCCCGTCCCAAAGTCCCTAAAAGTCTCAATGCATTATAGCATTAACTCAAGTCCAAAGTACAGTGTTCAGCATTCCTGGTGGTTCAGATGGTAAAGAATCTGCCTGCCAATGCAGGAGACCTGGGTTCAATCTCTGAGTTGGGAACATCCCCTGGAGGAGGGCATGGAAACTCACTCTAGTATTCTTGCCTGGAGAATTCCATAGACAGAGGAGCCTTGAGGGCTATAGTCCATGGGGTCACAAAGAGTCAGACGTGACTGAATGACTTAAGCACACACATCAATTCAAAAGTCCCAGATCTCATCATCTAAATCAACTGAGTCAGGTATGGGTGAGACTCAGGGTATGCTCTAACCTACGCTGGAATTCTCCTCCATCTCTGAGCTTGCAACACTCAAGAAACAAGTTATCTGCTCCCAAAATACAGTGGTGGGACAGGCACAAGAAAACAGTTACAGACATGTTCAAAAAGGGAAACAGGAAAGGAAAAGAGTTCCCATCTGACCTAAATAATTCCTGAATATGGGCAGACCACCTTGGGGTTATGAATAGAGTCACCTTCTGTGTTCTGAGGCCCTGCCCCTCCTGCACCTCAGCTCTGCCCTCAGAGACACCTTCCCCTCAGAGACTCCTTTGAGATGCCTTCCCCCTCAGAGACTCCTTCCCCCTCAGAGATGCCTTCTCCCAGAGATGCTTTCCTTCAGAGACACCTTCCCCCTCAGAGACTCCTTTCTCTGAGAAACACCTTCCCCCCTCATAGACACCTTCCCCCTCAGAGATGCCTTCCCCTCAGAAACACCTTCCCCCTTCAAGGATGCCTTCTCCCCTCAGAGACGCCTTCCCCTTCAGAGATACCTTCCCCTCAAAGACATCTTCCCCGCTCAGAGACATCCCCCCTAGAAATAGGGATCAAGATCACAGAGGAGTATGTACGTCCAGTGTGCCTACCCAGTCCTCAGAAACACCTTCCCCCAAAATAGGGATGGAGACCACGGAGGACTGAGTGTGTCCACTGTGCCCACCCTGTCCAGAATGTCCCCTCCTGCGTCTTCACCAGATTGCATCTGGGCGATCCCAGTTCAGATCCGGAATGCTCAGATCAGCTGTGGGTCAAAACCCACAAAGAGTGTGGAGAGAATTTTCTGCAGGTCTTCAAGGCTGGAAAGTATTTCTGCTTTTAATTCCAGTTCTGTCCCTCTCAAGATCTGGAGACATCTTGGGTGACATTTCCCACAAAATCAGGCACACGTTTGTAGAGAACGTTTATCTAAAAGTTACTCCTGTAAAGTTTCAGCTCAGTTCAGTCTCTCAGTCATGTCTAACTCTTTGCGACCCCATGGACTGCAGCACACCAGGCTTCCCTGTCCATCACCAACTCCCAGAGCTTACTCAAAGTCATGTCCATCACGTCGGTGATGCCATCCAACAATCTCATCCTCTGTCATCCCCTTCTCTTCCTGCCTTCAGTGTTTCCCAGCATCAGGTCTTTCCCAATGAGTCNAATTGTCAAATTCAACAGCTATTTCAGTCCTTTGGGGTTAAGGATTCCCTTTAATCAATATTTCATTTTCTCTGTAGAATCTTTTTTTTTTAAGAAGTAGAACAAAGAACTGGTTTCTCTGATTAATGGTATCAGGTATAAAATTTTCAATTACTGAGGACTTGGAAAGGGCACAGAGGAATCTTGGCCTTTTGGTGCTTTCCCTGGAAGCTGTAGAAAAAGAAGTCAGACCTCACTGACAGTATACTAAGTTAGGATTTTCATAAAATGTTTTCTATTTTAAAAGCCCATAATATGTATTAATAACATTGCTTATGTTGAATTCTTAAAAAGATACCATAAAAAATCTATGCACATTCACCCCCATTTAGATCTCTGCTGAACAGTCCTCCTCTCCTTTGTTCCCNAAATGTTTTCTATTTTAAAAGCCCATAATATGTATTAATAACATTGCTTATGTTGAATTCTCAAAAAGATACCATAAAAAATCTATGCACATTCACCCCATTTAGATCTCTGCTGAACAGTCCTCCTCTCCTTTGTTCGCTAAGGGCCAAAGTCGCAGCATCTCAAGGATCTGGGCAAATAAATTCTTTTTTTCCTCAATGTCTTCTTGACTACATGAAAGAGGAAAATCGGTGCTAATGAAAGACAAAGAAAAATCTTATTTTCTAAGTGTTCTGTCACATCAAATGAAGTACTTCTAAAAAAATAAAGGCTCTTTGAAAACAAATAGATTTTCTGCAGTTCTCAAGAATAAAAAGTATTACACAGTATGTACATATGCATACACTGCCTCCTTTTAATGGCGGCATGGCACTGTCTTCCCATGTTTTCCTTGCCAGCTAGCCAACACTCTCTTTTGTTTTATCATTCAAGGCCTAGCCCTGATTTCTAATGTCACATGACAGTGTTGCTATGGAAACAGTGGCTTTGTGTGTCCCTGAGGGAACAAAGGGTCATTTCCATTTGAGGACTTCAGAGTAGGCTTGGTTCCCTGTTGGTAAATGATTGTGGTAACCAGCATATTAAGTGTTATCGGCAAAATTCCGTTCATATTTTACATGTCCTCTTTCCAGCAAACCGCTCTTTCAGTCCATGTTATTACAGCAACCTTGGGACACAGGCTATAACAGAAGTGAAGCTTTCCTGGGTTGAGAAGGACCACCAGTCAACAGCAAGTAGCAGAGTTTAGAATCGCGGCTTTTATCTTCTCAGTCCCAAGTCACAGCTGTTTCCAGGAGATTTCAGACTGTCATTTTATTTTAAATCTCGGCGCCCACATGACGGATCTTAAAGTGACTGAAAAGGCAGCCAGACAGCCCCCAGCTTCCCCAGCTCCTGCCTAGGACCAGCTCAGGTACCTGCTCTACGTGCATAGACAGCCTTAGTAAAAACTTCAGAAAAACTCAAGCTCTGTTGAAAAAAATCAAGCAGCATTATAGTGATTAAAGTTACAGCCACTACATCAAATCAGTACTTCCACATAACCATGTAATTGTTTACAGATGTATTTATTTAGTACATTTCCTTTACTAATGTATTTATTTAGTACATTTTAGTCTTAAAATATTTTAGCTTTTTTCTTACATACAACATTCACATTGTAAAGTATACAGGTTATAAGTGTATGGTTTGTTACATTTTTTTAAGAAATGAGCATATGAAGATAACCACCACCCCGGTCGAGTTATAGAACTTTACCAACACCCAGAACTTTCAAATCATAGCCTTTCTGGAGGTGACTACTGTTCTCACGACTGCCATTACAAATTTATTTTACCAGCTTTGTATTTCATTTAATTCGAATCATACATACTTGTGATGGGTGTGCATACATAGTTTGTTCTTTTTCATAGCTTTAGGAATTTCATTGTATCAGCGTAACTCAAATTTTTTATCATTATGTTGTTAAAGGATTGGCGCTGTTTCCTTTTGGGGGCTCTGGTTAGTAAAGCTACTATAAACATTCTCATAAGGTAACCTGTTTGTGGATTTATGCGCTCTTCTCTTGGATAATGTTGTTAAACTCACTTACCTATCCTCATGGTTTATCTGCATAATCTAGTGAATCTGTCCATGCAGTCATGCTGTCTATGGAGAATGACAGTTTTCTTTCTTTTCCAAATCTCAGGATCTTTATTTATTTCACTTGCTTGTCATATTGCACTGGACCAGAGCTCCAGTTTACTACTGAATAGAAAGTGTTAAACTGAACTCTCAGTCAAAAGTATAAAGTCCTCAAAATGCTTCTTTTTTTCTCAAGTATAATATTTTCTGGGGGTTTTGGTAGACATCCTTTATTGTATAGGGGCTTGCCTTTCTAGTGTGCTAAGAGTTTTAATATGAATGTGTACTGAAAATATAGAGGGCTTATTCTGCATCTTTTGAGAATCTCTTGTGACTTTTCTACTTTGACATGGTAAGTCACATTGTTTTAATTTTCAGTTTTAAATCAAATATACATCTATAGAATAAAGCCAGCATGGTTGTGGTATATTACCCTTTTCATACTTCATTGGTCTGGTTTGTTATTACTTGTCCAGCATTTTTGTGCCTCTGTTTATGAGAGTGATTTGTTTCTGATTTTCCTATCTTATAGTGTTGCTACATGTTGCTTATAGTGCTTATGGTGCTACACGTTGACTTTAAAGTTATGCTGGCCTTGAAGAAAGAGTCTGGAAATGCTCACATTTTACTGTTTTCTGGTTGACTTTGTGTGAGTTCTTCCTTAAGTATTTTTAGTGATATAATGCTGCAGTTCTTTGAGACTTGAATTTTTCTACTGGGGATGTTTTAAATTGTAGATCCAACTCCACTGAGAAATAGAATTATAAAGATAGCTGTTTCTTCTTGTTTTTGTTCTGGAAAATTGTTTTTTAAAAATGTCTTCATGCCATCTTTAATTTCAAAATTATTTGCAAAGCCTAGTTCATAATAACCTGTGTTTCTCTTTCCCCAGAACTGTGACTATGTTACCTTACATGGGAAAAGGAAGTTTCTCGATGATGTTAAGGACCTTGAGACGGAGAGGTTATTCTGGATCATGTCGGTGGACCCAGCGTTGTCACAGCAGCCTTTTAAGGGGGAGAGGGAGGCAGGAGGGTTTGAGTTAGAGGAGAAGCAGAGAGGATACACCTGTGGGACACAGTGCCTGTAGGGGCTGGAACAGGCCAGGACACAGACACCCCAAGAGTCTCCAGGAGGAGCATGTGCAGCCCCCACCCCTTCCACTCCTTAAGACCCCCTGCATCTTCAGATGCCAGATCCATGCTTTCAGCACCTGGTATGTGGCAACTCATTGCATCAACAGGGAATAATACAGCCTGCCCTTATTTTGCTGTCTTTAGGTTCAGCAGTGATGCCTCCATCTTTTCACTCCTGATATTATGCATTTAGACTTTTTCCACTTGTTTTTCAATCCGTTTTGCAATTTTGTCTCTGCTGCTGCTGCTGCTACGTCACTTTAGTCATGTCGGACTCTATGCGACCCCATAGACGGCAGCCCGCCAGGCTCCCCCATCCCTGGGATTCTCCAGGCAAGAACACTGGAGTGGGTTGTCATTTCCTTCTCCAATGCATGAAAGGGAAAAGTGAAAGGGATGTCGCTCAGTCGTGTCCAACTCTTAGCAACCCCATGGACTGTAGCCCACCAGGCTCCTCCGTCTATGGGATTTTCCAGGCAAGAGTACTGGAGTGCGTTGCCATTTCCTTCTCCGACTTTTGTCTCTCGTCGGTTAATTCAAAGAACCACGTTTGACATTTACCAATTTCCTCTACTGCCTCCTTTTTATTTCCTTGGTAACTTCTCTCATCTTTAGTAACTCCTTCCCTCTATCTCATCTTAGATGGGTTTTGTGTTTCTGTTTTCTAAAGTAGCTTATTTCGATCTTTAATTTCCAGCCCATTTATACATCTGAAGAAGCATCCCAGAAAAGTCCTCAAAGGGTAAGAACTCCTGGTACCCCTGGTACACAGCAGCCTTAAACAGGAGAGAACCTGAATGCCAACCAGTGGCCTTGTGGATTAAAGAGCTTGAGTTTTGTCCTGAGAGACAGTGGGAAGAGTAGGTGAGGGGTTGGCAGGTTTCCAGCATATGGATGACTGCATCAGCGGGTGCGTTTGAATGTCCCTTTTGTTGGCACAGGGTGGGGCTGCCTTTGGGGGGCCGGAGCAGCCTGGGTGAGTCAGAGCCGAGGAGACCGCTCTCAGCAGCCTGGGTCCTGGCACACAGCAGAGGGCTTGATGAGGAGGGACGGGTGCCCGCCACACTGTGGCTGTTGAGGGAGGACCTGTGCTCTAGCATGGCCGGTCTGGGGCCACCTGAGGCCGAGTCACCTGTCCACCCACCTTGCGTTTCCCCTGCCTCCGGGTCACCACACACCCTTGACAGAGCTCCTCTTGGAACCTTCTTCTGGGTGACAGGATGGCTCTCTCAGCCTCTGCTTCCCTGGCGTGTCCCTCTCTATATTTTCAGCGGCTTCTTCTCAACTTGACCTCCAGTCATTGACTTTTCTGAAGTTGATTCTGCACCTTCTCTGTGTCTTTGTCTCCACTCCCTCCCTGAGTGTATCCATCTCTATCACCTTAAGTTTCCTGCTCATGCAAGTGACTTGTAAATATGCATGTCTGGTCCTGCTGACTTCCTTCAGCTCCAGACTCTCACATTCCCCTACCCACGACACACCATCTCCAAACAGTTAAACGAAAATGTCCTGAGATCACTGCCCGCCTTGGGTAGAAGGGGAGACCAGCCTCTCAGCCCTGTGTCTACCCCATCTGTTTCTTTCACGTTTTTAGCTCCCTGAGTCAGATCATCATCTCTCGAATTCAGTTCAGTTCAGTTCAGTTCAGTCGCTCAGTCGTGTCCGACTCTTTGCAACCCCATGAACAGCAGCACGCCAGGCCTCCCTGTCCATCACCATCTCCCGGAGTTCACTCAGACTTGGGTCCATCGAGTCCGTGATGCCATCCATCCATCTCATCCTCTGTTGTCCCCTTCTCCTCCTGCCCCCAATCCCTCCCAGCATCAGAGTCTTTTCCAATGAGTCAGCTCTTCGCATGAGGTGGCCAAAGCACTGAAGTTTCAGCTTTAGCATCATTTCTTCCAAAGAAATCCCAGGGTTGATCTCCATCAGAATGGACTGGTTGGATCTCCTTAAGCCAAACCTGGGTTCACTTTCTCCTTTCTTGAGAAGGAAAAGAAAAAAAGCAAAGAAAAGAACTTCTTGCCGAGGTCTGGTGAACCTTGTAAGACCTGGTCGTTCCCACCCCCATCTCATAGGCTACGTCCTGCCACCCAGTGTCTATGCAATTGGCTCCAGACTCTCCGGCCCTCTCTGCTCCCAGGCGAGGCCCCCTGCCTCTCTCTGGCCTTGGGCTGTGACGTGCACTACCTCTGCCTGGGAGACTCCCCTCTCATCTTCTGCGTGGACGGCATCTTCCAGAAAGGCCCTCCCTGGCCCTTGTTTCCAGAATCCTCCCTGCCCTGCCTTGTGCACCTCGGAACAAGGCCACTTTCTCCCAGACTGTCCCTGCAGGGTCCTGCACCCTCTGTGGGGGGGTGAAACCTCCGTGGGGGGCAGGGGCCACACCCTTTGTCCTCACCCAGAATAGGATGGGTTGAGGGCACCTGGGAGGGGTGTTCAGACACAAGAGTGGTTCTTGCTGGGTTATGGGATGCAGACTTTTTATTTCCTCATTATACTTTATACAGAGACCTGTACCTGTATTCAGCACATATTACCTTTATAATCAGGAAGAGAAAACCAACAATAAAAAAGATGTACAGAAGGTGCACTTCTGATGTGGACTGTTGTCAGGAGAAGCTCGATTCTGAGCGACGGTGTTAAAGGGCTCACCAGTGCCTGACTGAGGAGCCGCAGCTGTCCTGCTTCCTCCCGCACCCAAGCACCACGTTTAGTCCGTGTGGCTCTGGGTTCTTAGTGAGCGCATCAGAGGATCGGCCCGCAGACTGCCTAGGGTCAACGTGAAGGGAGGACCCACACTTCTGGCTTTTAATCTTGAGTGTCAGTCAGCATTTTCATTTCTGATACTTGATCCCTTTTTTTCTCTCTCGTCTTTCCTTGATTTTCAGAAAAGGTTGTGGGTTTTTTATTTTAGCATCTGTCACTGGAGACTTGATGGGGTAAAGGGCATCTGATGTAAAGGGGTTGAATGGAGTTGGGTTTCTGTCCGTGGGGTGTAAGTTTTTTCTTGAGCAAACTCCCCACTGATGTCCTCAAATAGCAGAGGGTAAGTGTGGCTGAGCATGTCTTCAGTCCAAACACATTTGTTCCGTGGATTCATGCAAGTCTCCGCTGCACTGTGGGTTTGTTTCCGAGCAATCGGCAGTTCCCCACATGTCGGGGTGAAGCATGTCTCCACGCTGAAGAATCCCGAGCATCCACCACCAGGAGTTACTGCACATGGACTCAGGGTGAATGGTTGGATGGTCTCATTTCACAGAAAGGAAGTGGGACCCCAGAGGTGAGCTCNCAACAGGGAATAATACAGCCTGCCCTTATTTTGCTGTCTTTAGGTTCAGCAGTGATGCCTCCATCTTTTCACTCCTGATATTATGCATTTAGACTTTTTCCACTTGTTTTTCAATCCGTTTTGCAATTTTGTCTCTGCTGCTGCTGCTGCTACGTCACTTTAGTCATGTCGGACTCTATGCAACCCCATAGACGGCAGCCCGCCAGGCTCCCCCATCCCTGGGATTCTCCAGGCAAGAACACTGGAGTGGGTTGTCATTTCCTTCTCCAATGCATGAAAGGGAAAAGTGAAAGGGATGTCGCTCAGTCGTGTCCAACTCTTAGCAACCCCATGGACTGTAGCCCACCAGGCTCCTCCGTCTATGGGATTTTCCAGGCAAGAGTACTGGAGTGCGTTGCCATTGCCTTCTCCGAGTTTTGTCTCTCGTCGGTTAATTCAAAGAACCACGTTTGACATTTACCAATTTCCTCTACTGCCTCCTTTTTATTTCCTTGGTAACTTCTCTCATCTTTAGTAACTCCTTCCCTCTATCTCATCTTAGATGGGTTTTGTGTTTCTGTTTTCTAAAGTAGCTTATTTCGATCTTTAATTTCCAGCCCATTTATACATCTGAAGAAGCATCCCAGAAAAGTCCTCAAAGGGTAAGAACTCCTGGTACCCCTGGTACACAGCAGCCTTAAACAGGAGAGAACCTGAATGCCAACCAGTGGCCTTGTGGATTAAAGAGCTTGAGTTTTGTCCTGAGAGACAGTGGGAAGAGTAGGTGAGGGGTTGGCAGGTTTCCAGCATATGGATGACTGCATCAGCGGGTGCGTTTGAATGTCCCTTTTGTTGGCACAGGGTGGGGCTGCCTTTGGGGGGCCGGAGCAGCCTGGGTGAGTCAGAGCCGAGGAGACCGCTCTCAGCAGCCTGGGTCCTGGCACACAGCAGAGGGCTTGATGAGGAGGGACGGGTGCCCGCCACACTGTGGCTGTTGAGGGAGGACCTGTGCTCTAGCATGGCCGGTCTGGGGCCACCTGAGGCCGAGTCACCTGTCCACCCACCTTGCGTTTCCCCTGCCTCCGGGTCACCACACACCCTTGACAGAGCTCCTCTTGGAACCTTCTTCTGGGTGACAGGATGGCTCTCTCAGCCTCTGCTTCCCTGGCGTGTCCCTCTCTATATTTTCAGCGGCTTCTTCTCAACTTGACTTCCAGTCATTGACTTTTCTGAAGTTGATTCTGCACCTTCTCTGTGTCTTTGTCTCCACTCCCTCCCTGAGTGTATCCATCTCTATCAGCTTAAGTTTCCTGCTCATGCAAGTGACTTGTAAATATGCATGTCTGGTCCTGCTGACTTCCTTCAGCTCCAGACTCTCACATTCCCCTACCCACGACACACCATCTCCAAACAGTTAAACGAAAATGTCCTGAGATCACTGCCCGCCTTGGGTAGAAGGGGAGACCAGCCTCTCAGCCCTGTGTCTACCCCATCTGTTTCTTTCACGTTTTTAGCTCCCTGAGTCAGATCATCATCTCTCGAATTCAGTTCAGTTCAGTTCAGTTCAGTCGCTCAGTCGTGTCCGACTCTTTGCAACCCCATGAACAGCAGCACGCCAGGCCTCCCTGTCCATCACCATCTCCCGGAGTTCACTCAGACTTGGGTCCATCGAGTCCGTGATGCCATCCATCCATCTCATCCTCTGTTGTCCCCTTCTCCTCCTGCCCCCAATCCCTCCCAGCATCAGAGTCTTTTCCAATGAGTCAGCTCTTCGCATGAGGTGGCCAAAGCACTGAAGTTTCAGCTTTAGCATCATTTCTTCCAAAGAAATCCCAGGGTTGANCTGGGATTCAACTTGAGTTAGAGAGAGGCTCAGTGGAAGGCTGTCTGCAGCAGCAGAGTGAAGAGCCCTGGAGGGGACTGCAAGGGGAGATAGCGAGCCCAGCTTGGCTGTGGGGAAGGGCTGCCCTGGCCAGAGCTCAGCCCACACCCCCTGCTTCCAGGACAGGACAGGGACGAGGACCAGGACAGGGATGAGGACCACAGTGTGGAGGCTAGACGAGGGGTGGGGTAGGCCAATGGGAAAGGCCACACAACCGAGGCCAGTCTAGTCAACTGACAGGGCNTGGCCAGAGCTCAGCCCACACCCCCTGCTTCCAGGACAGGACAGGGATGAGGACCAGGACAGGGACGAGGACCACAGTGTGGAGGCTAGACGAGGGGTGGGGTAGGCCAATGGGAAAGGCCACACAACCGAGGCCAGTCTAGTCAACTGACAGGGCACGCCGCAGTGGACTGAGGAGACCACCGAGCCTTGAGGGGACGGCAGGAGCCATCCTGAAATGAAAGATCGAGGGGCACTGGTCTCTGAATCTCCACCTCTCTCATCGTGCCTGGCGCCGTTCAGGTACCTGGCCCACTGGTTAGTTAATTAGACATGTGACATGTTTTAGTGAAAACACATCTGTTGGCTGCCTGTGGAGGTTTCCTAAGGAAGCAAGCAGAGGCTGATGGCAGGCAGCACAGGGGCTTGAGATGAAGCAGGGGGCAGAGGGCTGTCCACACGCCCCTCTTTCATGGAGGCACAAGGCATCCGGGGTGATCACTTCGCAGATGGCAGCGGAGTTTGTGAGACCACAGGCTGTCAGAGGCAGGCGTTCATTCGTCTCCTCTGTGGGTCAGTGGGTTCGCTGTCCTTAGTCTTCTGTTTCTGAGTAGTAAGTCAGGAAGCTCACTCGCTGAGTCCTGGACTCTCTGCCTGTATGGGAACTGTCAGTGAAATGTCTGCTTAGAGTTTGAGAATCGTTTGATTTCAAGGCAAGCAGATACATGGCCACATATATGTGTGTGTGTGTGTGTGTGTGTATTGACTTTAATCCTCAGGCCCCCTCATAAAACTTCTGATTAAAGCTCCCATGTACCATGCCTTTGAAACGTTGTTTATGAAACAGTTACATTGGGCAATGTGAATATGGTTTCTCTCATGCTATAAGCCATATGACATACTCATGTTTTTTGTTCACCTACTTCCACCATCACCACCTCCTCTCTCTACCTGAAAAATACAAGCTTCAGGAAAACAGGGCTGTTTGACTCATGAATACAATGATGCATCCGAAGAGCTGGAACAGTGGCTGACTCCCAGTGGGTGAGGACCAGGCACATGTTGTGCAAGTGAGAGAGCTCCAATGCCTGCTCCACGGGAGAAGTGGAGGGGACCAGCTGTGAGCAGCGTGCAGCTCCCTTCTCAGGTCTGCCTTCCAGGGTATCAGGGCCCACGCCATCGCTCCCTACTTTCGGCCAGAGGAGCAAGGGGGAAGGAGGGACCAGAGGGAGGGGAAGGGAGGCTGCTACGGTGAAGGGCAGCGGAACTCGCAGCCCCGGTGTAAGGGCTCCCGGCTCCATCGGTGCGGGGCTGAAGCCCGCCGGCCCTCTGTGTGCAGCCAGTGCTCCCTCCCTCCATGCTCCGTAAACCTGGCCTGCTCAGGGTGTGGATTCTGCTGTTTCTCTCCTCTGTCGGCCCTTTCTTCCCTCCCCTGCTTCCTCTTTACCCAGCAAACTCCTACTCATTCTTTAAAGCCCATCAGCTATGAGAGTCCCCCTGCTTCCTGCTCATGTAGGAGCCCTCTCTGCCCCCGACAATGCTGATATACTGCTTAGGCTTCTGAGGACATGGTGTTCCCCGGGCACTGTCGTCAGGACCCTGGAGCACAGGGACACCGTGTACTGGCTCAGTGCACGACCAGTCTGTTCTTGCAGCGTCTCACCCGCTAGACTCTGAGAGGGAGAGTCCAGTGTCCGTCTCTCTGCACCTTCAGGCCGGAGGCAGTGCCAGGCACTTGGTGGGTGCAGGTTCATGTTTGTGCCACAGTTGGATAATCATTCTCTTCAGCTCCGAGGTCTCTCTTCCCCCATTAGTCTCTCAGCCTCACACTGCCTGTTATATTACTTTCACACCAAGTTTACAACAATAAAATTCTCATTGGTTTGGGCGTTTGACAGGAGCATTGAGTGGAAAATGTAATGTTTAGCCTAAAAGGAATGCTGGATTTTAAGGGAGCACCTCTTTCCAAACTCTGGATTTTCGGTGTAGTTGGCTCTCCTAAGGGGCTTCAGCTGGGAAGCAGGAGAGGGTGCAGCGGTCGCCGCAGCTTAGAGGTAACTGTTGCGTTCTGCCCTCACTCCACACAGCCCGGAGACCACGCTCAGTTAGGGAGCATCCTGTGCACTCACGGGACCGCGGCTGGGGTTCCAGTCAGAGGGGAAAGAAGGTGGGTGAGCCCGCCCCAAACACCGTGGGGGACGGACACACAGGAGTTCCACTTTCAGTGATGACAACAGTGGCAGTGACCATCACCAGAGCGCTGACTTCTGCGAAGCGCAGATCTAGGTTCTTAGTGATATATGTAAACTCAGTGATTCTTCCCAACAACCTTACATGACAAATAGCCTCGTCTCCATTTTACACTGGGAGAAATTGAGGAACAGAAAGACAGTGGAACTTGCTGAAGGTCACAGCTGGTAGTAAAAGATGAAAGAGCAAAAGGAAGACACTGTGCACGCACACACACATGCACACACACACACACACACACACACACATACAGACAGAAGAGGGTGTAAGGTTAAAATCTATACATGATATAGAAAAAGAAAACAGGATAAAATGTTTTAAATATTGACTATTAGAACTAGAGAATTTAGAACCATAACTACGGTTATGATCCTGTCTTTAGTGAAAAATTTGACATTTTATTCATCGTGAATGTTTTTGCAATAATTCTGATTTTTTTTTTAACTGCAATAAACTATTATTTACCCGGACTACTGAGTTGCTTGCCACTTCTTTAAATTTTATGCTTGAAGCAATTATGTCCAGTCTAGCCAGACCAGGTGGGAAGATTTTAGACCTCAGAGTGTGAGCACAACCTTCCGATGTAGTGATTCGTCGGCAGAGAGCAGAGTCACCCAACACGGGACAAGACTCCTGAGGAAGAAAGACCCAAATCCTAGAGCCAAGTGCTGGACAGGCCGGCAGTGACCCTTAGACCTCTTGGACTCCTGTCTCACCTTTTGTAATTCTAGGAATGTGTTTTCTTTCCTTACAGCCGTGAGTAAAGGAAAAATGGCCTCTAATCAAATCTGAAAATCTCTTTGGGAGCAGAATTAAAACAAAATATTGACTCAAAAGGAAAAATTTTAAATCACAGTTTTGTGAAATCTTAAACCACAATTCTCCTGGTTTTCCTTACAAGTTGCTTATTAATTCTTAAGAAGATTCACATTTGATCAACGTTTAATGCTGTCACGTGATCCTTCAGCAAGTTGTAGCAATGATGTCAGAGATCACTGACCGCAGATCACCATAACAAATATAGTAATAACTTAACTGTTTGAAGTGTTGTGAGGATTACAGAAACGTGACAGAGACACAGGTCGAGCAAAAGCTGTCGGGAAAATGGCCCCACAGGCGTGCTGGAGGAGGGTGCGTCAGCAGTGCTTGGGGAGGCTGTGGGAGCCCCAAGAGAGGGTCTTGCTCACCCTCCATGAGGGAGAGCCAGGTCCTCCACTCAGTCTCAGGGTTTAATGCCGTCCAGAGAGCTGAGGGCATGGAGGACCGTGAATGCAGATTCCAGAAAGTGGGAAGCTGAGCCCCAGTGGGCGGCATGTCCCCACACTGCAGGGGGCCCTTGGTGGCCAAGCGGACTGGCCTGCTGGGTGGGCCGAGCCCAGCTGTGGCCCCTGGCCATGGCCCTGCCCCCCACCCCACACTTCAGGGAGAGGGAGCAGGGCTCTCCACACCCTCCCTGCCAAATAAGCAATGGGAAGAATGCAGAGGTGATGGTCTGGGGTCTCCCTGCAGAGAAGCACAGGAGAACGTGCCGTGGCGATGGGAACTGCCCGTGCTATCTGGAGCTCTGGCTGCCTGGTGTTGTGGCCATGGTCCCTTCACTCACAGCACTGCCGTAGCTTACTCATCAGTAACAATGGAGCCTTGAGTAAAAGTACATCTGTAAAAGTACAAGTAAGCTTTTCAAGTTACTTAGTAATAATCCATTAACTGCTTATGATATATTATTCCATAGCTTAATTTTACTTACCACATTTTACACTTACTAGAGTGGAAGGGGTGCTAAGTCGCTTCAGTCATGTCTGACTCTTTGCAACCCCATGGACTATAGCCTGCCAGGCTCTTCTGCCCGTGGGATTCTCCAGGCAGGAATACTGGAGTGGGTTGCCATGCCCTCCTCCAGGGAGAGTAGAAGAAGGAAGCTTTAATTTACCAGATTTTTTTTTTCTTTTAAAAATGAGAAGTTTTCATTTTCCAGGTGTACTAGTAAAATTTCACGTTCCCATTAATTTCTGTTTCACCCTCTGACGCACAAAAAAGTCCATCATTTTTATTTATCTTTTATTTGTAACTCTGTCTCAATATCCTGTCCTTAAACTCAAACCTGAGCTCCCGTAAATAAAAGGCTGGTGGGGAAGAGAATTAATCTTCAAAGAGCTGTCACGGAAGTCACCGGGCGAGATAGAAGGATGTGTCTGTATGCACTCTGAGTCACACAGAAATTCAGTGCTCTAATGAGAAACAAGTCCAGTGAAGAGAGCAAGCTGTTGGAAGTGGGTGAATACACGTATTAAGCAACGTTACAATGAGACAGAACACGAGGTCCCTCGCTGTACGACAGAGTGCTTAGCTCATTTGAATTTCAGGTGGGAAGGACTCTCCCAGAGAGGCTTTTTTAAAACTCAGTATGTCGTTTTAATTAAATTACAATTCTGAATTAGACATAAATCACCCAGACCCATTCGGGTTTCATTTTCAGCACAAAGATCCTATCACCTTCAGCGTTTCATTCAGAGCTAATTAAATATGGATTTATGGCTCCTGGCGCCTTGAAGCTGAGGAGGCTTCCCGGGTGTGCGGAGCCGTTGAGGGGGCAGGTTCTGAGGGTGGGCCCCAAACATCAGCCTTGCAGCAGCGCTCTGCTTCTGAAAGCTGGGTGTGTTTTCTGGGTGTGTGACGAGCCTCCTCGACCTCTCTCGGTGTTTCCGTCCCTGGTAACAGTGGAAATCCCTGTCTCCCCAGCTCTGTTTTACACAGCGCGGCTCTAACTCCCAGAGCAGGCCTGGCAGCCCTCTGCAGGGAGTGTCAGCTCAGCCTGAGGGCACATGGCTTCCAGTCAGACCCCACTCCCAGCAGAGGTTTGCTGCTGAGGACTTTTCCTTCCTGATGGTAGGCTAGTAAATCTATTTAGGAGTTTATGGTCCCTCACAAACCCAAACGCCAGCTTCATTTCCTAGTGACCGTGTTGTCCTGGCATGGCCTTGCTGCGTGTATCTCAGGGTTGAACACTTTCAGATGGAAGAGTGGAAATAGACTAAGCAAAAGCAACTTAATTTTTTCCATGTCAAAGAGAAGCCATTTGAAGAGATAGGGGGAAAAAAACGCCCTTCTGAAAGTGAAGATCCAGGGGTGCAAGAAGCAAAGTGCTGTTTTTAATCATGACTGGAAATTAAGTGCAGCAAACCATTCGCTGAGAAGAATGTTGGCGTGTGCCTCGACAGCGACACGGTGGTGCTGAGACACATGGAGAGATTTTGTGTAGAAACCGTACCCGGGCTGGCTCCTGGCATCCTCTGCCCCCTCAGCGCTGTGGAAGGACTGCAGGACGCCTGTAAGCAAAGCATGTTTGGAGTTTTGCTTTAATGACTAAGAACATAATTTTAAATATTTTGATGAGAAAAGAGACTTGGTGGAGAATCCGTTGGAAAGGAGGGAAGCCACGATGTGAGGCACGTGATGTGGCGTGGAAAATAGAACAGAGGTGAGAATGACGGGGGCCCAGATTCCCCTGGGAAGGCCTCCTGTGGACGGGACCCTGCTGTCGGTCAGTGGCATTTAGTGGTGAGTTGTCCTGGGCCCTGGTCACGTTGTTTTGTCCCTTGGTTCTGAAAGCATTTCTAAAATGCAGGTGTTAATTGTTTCACACACACAGAGCCCAGAAATTTTTTGTTGCTTAGTAATAGAAAAAAAGATTTCCTTTGAAACTTGATTCTACCTTGAACTAGAAAAACATCTACTAATACCTCCTAGGACCTCTTACTGCTTGAGTGCTGGGGTCCCCGTCCTGGGGCTAGGGGGCAGGAAGCCCTACCTCAGCCTCACTGAGTGAGCTCTGCCAGAACAGGTCCAGTATACAGGGGTTACCTAACTCCCAGGGGTAGGGGTGGGGGGCTGTCACGGCTCGTGCTTACTGCCAGGCCCTCACCAAACACCTGTGATTGGCCTCCACCTTTCCACATGTGCAGGAGCTGCTCTGTGGGCTTCTGAGCCCTTCACCCTGTCCTGGAAGCTGCAGCAGTCTCTCTGAGGGGCCATGGCCTTGAGTCCCCATTGACACAGCAGCAAAGATGGAAACCCCGCCCCCACAGGCGGGCCAGCCAGCTGTCCCTGTCCAAACCTGAATCGCATTCGGCCCACACCCACTTTTCAAGGTGGCATCCAGGGTGGGGAAGAAAGGTCAACTTTGCCTCTTGGGTTTTTTTGGGGGGAGGAGGTGCTAGAGACAAGCACTTCCTCACGTTGGGGTCACTGCTACAGAAAGCCTGTGTGTCTTTGTCTCTCAGTGCTGGAGGTGGTGGTGTGCCTCCCTTCTCTGCCCACGTTGTGCTCTGAGCCAAATGCTTCCAAGAGGGGAAAGACATTGGCAGGCTTGGCAAAGGCCAGCATTTCCAGCCTGAGAGGCAAGTGTGGGCACCAGCAGCTGGGGCTTAGATACTGCTAGACCCAATTCTGTCCAAGACGGGACAGCCCAGCACCCGTGGGAGCTGAAGCAGAACCCTCACTCTGCCTCCTGGCCCCGCTGGGAGAGCTGTCTCAGCACCATCAGAAATCCTCTGTCTGTCCAGCCCCAGACTCCTCGGAGCTTTTTTGGCTATTTGCAGCAGCATGGTGAGTCATGCATTTCACGAGCGTTTTTTAAAAAGGGGGAACACTTACCCACTTGAAATGTGACTCTCGAATGAAAAGGGACTGTGTCAAAACACCAAGCAACTTCTCCCTCATGGGTTCCTTTCTTGCTGAGTCTCTTTTAAAGACTAGTTTTAACTGTTTGAAGCCTGAAATCCAACTTTGTCAAGCAAGAAGCCAAGCTCTCTGGGCTTGCCGGTGGGCAAACAAACCACCTCCTCCCCTAATCTAAGGATCAGGTCCCAGGCCAAAGAAACACAACCTGCTTTGCAGATTTAGATAGAAATATGCTGAACCTGAGCTTTAAAAAAGAAAGAAAGAGAAGGAAAAACAAAAACAAAAATCTGGCTGGGTCTGTACCCTGTGATGTGCTGGCTGCAAGGGGAAGGAACTGTCACTTTTAGCCCCAGACCCCTGACACCTGCAGCAGCGCTTGTCCATCAGCTTCCCCCTCTCGGTCTGAGTCTCCCCACAACCACCCATGGCTCCTAGAGCGTGTGGAGGCAGTTGTGTCACGTGTGTTTTTCCCTCACAGAGAACTGTCCTCGGTCCCGAGGGCGTGTGTCCCCCTTGGGCTCTCCTGGGTGACCCTGAGTCAGATGCAAGAGCCAGTTCGCTCTTGCATCTGCCGGAGGCTGAGAAGTTTCTCTCAAGAAGGAGGAGCAGAGTCCAGTCAGATATGGTCTGGGCTGTTTGGGCTTCGATGATTCAGCTCGGTTTTGTGGATTTCCCAAGATGCTTTCTGAAACTCTGTTGGAAATATCTGTGTGATCTTGTAACAAATTAAACAAAAGACAAACCACCAAATGCCTGCCTGTTTGACTAGCATAACCACAAAGACTCTGATTCACCAGGCCCTGCTGTGGCAGGGAGGAGGCAGGGGAGACCATCGGTTAAATTCTGACTTCCTCAAACCCCAGCTCGCCGCAGCCCTCTTGGAGGCTTGTTGGAAGCCAGAAGGAGGGTTGGTTACATTTTTAATAGCCATCAGGGCCACTCCACTATGGTTTCTTATTCAGCCGCCTCCTCAGCTGACTGTACCTGGACACATTGTCTGGCCAGCTTCAGTTTTCAACACATTGGGGGTTGGAGGGATGTGTGCTT
>SJYW01025494.1:733284-743977 GCA_006410735.1 Raphicerus campestris
CTTAGCATAATATCCTCCAAGTTCATCCGTGTTGTTGCAAATGGTAGAATTTTCATTCCTTTTTATGGCTGAGTAGTATTCCATCATGTATATATACTACATATTCTTTATCCGTTAGTTTGTTGATAGACATTTAAATTGCTTCTGCATTTTGGCTGCTTCATTAATAAATAATGCTGCTGTGAACATTGGGGTGCATATATCTGTTTGAATTAATGTTTACTTTTACTTTGGATATATACCTATGAGTGGAATTGCAGGATGGTATGGTAGTTCTATTTTTAATTTTTCAAGGAATCTCCATACTGTTCTCCAGAGTGGCTGCACCAGTATACATTCCCACCAACAGGGTAGGAGAGTTCCTTTTTCTCACACTCTCTCCAGTAATTGTTATTTGTAGACTTTTAATGATAGCCATTCTGGCAAGTGTGAAGTGATATCTCATTGTGTTTTTAAATTGTGTTTAATTACTTTTAACTGTGTTGGGTTTTGTTGCTGCCAGAGGGCTTTCTCTAGCTGTGGCAAGCAGGGGCTACTCTTGTGGTGTGCAAGCTTCTCACTGTGGTGGCTTCTCTAAGCAAGGGCTCTAGAGTGCCCAGGTTTTAGTAGGCGTGGTGCACAGGCTTGGTTGCCCCAAGGCATGTGGAATCTTCCCAGACCAGAGATTGAACTCATGTCCCCTGCTTTGGCAGGTGGAGTCTTAACTAATGGACCATCAGGCAAGTCTTCACTGTGGCTTTGGTTTTCATTTCTCTAGTAACTAATGATGTTGAACATCTCTTTATGTGTCTGTTGGCCACCTATATGTCTTCTTTGCAATAATGTCTATTCCAATCTTCTGCCCATTTAAAAATCAGATTATTTTGTTGATACTGAGTTGTCTGAGCTGTTTACATATATTAAGAACATAACAGGAGCAGAAGAGATTAAGAAGAGGTGCTAGAATGCACAGAAGACTGTACAAAGGTCTTAATGACCCAGATAATCATGAAGTGTGGTCACTCACCTAGAGCCCAGACATCCTAGAGTGTGAAGTCAAGTGGGCTTTAGGAAGCATTACTAGGAACAAAGCTAGTGAAGGTGATGGAAATTCCACCTGAGCTATTTCACATCCTAAAAGATGATGCTCTTGAAGTGCTGCACTCAATATGCCAGCAAATTTGGAAAACTCAGCAGTGGCCACAAGACTAGAAAACATCAGTTTCCATTCCAATCCCAAAGAAGGGAAATGCCAAAGAATGTTCAAACTACCACACAGTTGTGCTTATTTCACATGCTAGCAAGTAATGCTCAAAATCTTTCAAGTGAGGCTTCAACAGCATATGAACTGAGAATTTACAAATGTTCACGCTTTATTTAGAAAAGGCAGAGATCAAATTACCAACATCCATTGAATCATAGAGAAAGCAAAGGAATTCCAGAAAAATATATACTTCTGCTTCACTGACTATGCTAAAACCTTGACTGTGTAGATCACAAAAAATTGTGGAAAATTCTTCAAGAGATGGGAATACCAGACCGCCTTACCTGCCTCCTGAGAAATTTGTATGCAGGTCAAGAAGCAACAGTTATAACTGGACATGGAACAATGAACTGGTTCAAAATTGGGAATGGAGTACATCAAAGCTGTATATTGTCATCCTGCTTATTTAATTTATATGCAGAATACATCACGCGAAATGCCAGACTGGATGAGTTACATGCTGGAATCAAGATTGCCAGTAGACATATAAACAACCTCAGATATGCAGATGATACCATCCTAATGGCAGAAAGTGAAGAGGGTAAAGAGCCTCTTGATGAAGGTTGAAGAGGAGAGTGAAAAGGCTGGCTTAAAACCCAGCATTCAAACAATTAAGATCATGGCATCCAGTCCCATTACTTCATGGCAAATAGATGGGGAAACAATAGAAACAGGGACAGACTTTATTTTCTTGGGCACCAAAATCACTGCAGACAGTAGCTGCAGCCGTGGAACTAAAAGACTCTTGCTCCTTGGAAGAAAAGCTGTGACAAAACTAGACAGTGTATTAAGAAACAGAGACCTGACTTTGCTGACAAAGGTCCGTATAGTCAAAGCTATAGTTTTTCCAGTAGTCATGTATGGATGTGAGAGCTGGATCATAAAGAAGGTTGAGTGCGAAAGACTTGATGCTTTCAAATCATGATGCTGTAGAAGACTCTTGAGAGTTCCTTCGACTGCAAGGAGATCAAATCAGTCAATCCTAAAGGAAATAAGTCCTGAATATTCTTGGAAGGACTGATGCTGAAGCTGAAGCTCCAATAATTTGGCCACCTGATGCATAGAGCCAACTCAATGGAAGACCTTGATGCTGGGATAGACTGAAGGCAGGAGGAGAATGGGACAACAGAGGATGAGATGGTTGGATGGCACCATCAACTCAATGGACATGAATTTGAGCAAACTCCGGAAGATAGTGAAGGACAGGGAAGCCTGGTGTGCTGCAGTCCATGAAGTTGTAGAGTTCGACACGACTAACCGACTAAAAAACAACACAAGCAAATGGGTATTATTGATCAGCATCTCTTCAGGATGTTGAACCTGGGTTCAGAGAGGTCAGACATGCCCCAGTGTGTAACCAAGGTCCCACTCTCTGGCTAGAAGAGCTAAGTGTCCTATTGCCACTGGCCAGAGGGCAACACTCAGTTCCCTGGAGGATGTTCTCCTCCTGGAGCTGGAGCTCTTTGAAGCAGCACTTGTGTGTTTCTTGTTTGTATCCATAACTGTGGTAAATTACACCGGATTATGTGAAATAAAGAGGAATTCAGCTGAGATATGATGGGCCTGGCTGGGCCTTTGGGAAGGAGGCCCTGCACCTCTTTGCTGAGTGGTACTGCCCATGAGGGCAGGACACGATGGCCTTGGGGCCACTTCCCTCCATGGGTTCTTACGAAGTCACTGTTTCTGGCCTTACAGTGACAGATGGCAAATTCACAGTGATAATAGTAGTAAAATAATTACGACGGAGAAAGCAGAGGTCCCCATTGGAGTTGCAAAGGTGACACAAATGTCCCAGAGCCAGTGTTGAATGACGTGGTTCCCTTGGCCTATTTTCATACATTCCTGTTACACTTGTTAGTAAATCCCTTTCCCAAAGTGGGTGTTGTGTCCTGCACTGTCGTTGCTGCAGAGAAGAAAGCTCTGATCTGCAGCAGGCAGGGAGCCCTCCCTGAAGGAGGGAACAGGCCCCACGGCCTGTGAGCCTCAGAGCCAGCAGCCAAGGAAGCTCCCTGCAAAGAGGCTTCCTGGCTGAGTCCACTGTCAGCAATGGGAAACAGCCCCCGAACATTATTGCAAAATCCTATCTTAGTCTGCCCTCCCCACTCTGGGAACCTTAGATTTAACTTTGGAAAGCTCCAACCCTTTGATCTTCTCTCAGCGTGGGCGGGCTTAGCCTCCAAGCAGAAGCTCCCATTCCAGGGTGATGTTGTAAGTCAAGTATGCTAAGCATCCTTGCTGATAAGTAGGAAGCCATGGCTCATCCCCTGGGGTTCCTGCGTCTACAGGAGGGCGGGATGAAGGGGGCGACATACACTGTTGGGGGCTTCCCCAGGGAGCTCGGAGAGGACTTGTGAAGCAGCAGGAGGTGCTGCCCTCTGGTGCAGCCAGCCTGCTCGCTGGTGGGCTCGAACCCTAACTAGTGTCTCCCAGGCCCTGTGTGAGAGCCCATCAACAGGGAACAGCCCGTGGCAGCATAAGCCCAGCTTTCACTGTGCTTTTCATGGTGTGGCCTCTTCACCGCTCACCTCTTCACTGGGATGGCAGACCACCCTGTTCTCCTGGGCTTCAGGGGAGGGAGTTNGGGTTCTTACGAAGTCACTGTTTCTGGCCTTACAGTGACAGATGGCAAATTCACAGTGATAATAGTAGTAAAATAATTACGACGGAGAAAGCAGAGGTCCCCATTGGAGTTGCAAAGGTGACACAAATGTCCCAGAGCCAGTGTTGAATGACGTGGTTCCCTTGGCCTATTTTCATACATTCCTGTTACACTTGTTAGTAAATCCCTTTCCCAAAGTGGGTGTTGTGTCCTGCACTGTCGTTGCTGCAGAGAAGAAAGCTCTGATCTGCAGCAGGCAGGGAGCCCTCCCTGAAGGAGGGAACAGGCCCCACGGCCTGTGAGCCTCAGAGCCAGCAGCCAAGGAAGCTCCCTGCAAAGAGGCTTCCTGGCTGAGTCCACTGTCAGCAATGGGAAACAGCCCCCGAACATTATTGCAAAATCCTATCTTAGTCTGCCCTCCCCACTCTGGGAACCTTAGATTTAACTTTGGAAAGCTCCAACCCTTTGATCTTCTCTCAGCGTGGGCGGGCTTAGCCTCCAAGCAGAAGCTCCCATTCCAGGGTGATGTTGTAAGTCAAGTATGCTAAGCATCCTTGCTGATAAGTAGGAAGCCATGGCTCATCCCCTGCGGTTCCTGCGTCTACAGGAGGGCGGGATGAAGGGGGCGACATACACTGTTGGGGGCTTCCCCAGGGAGCTCGGAGAGGACTTGTGAAGCAGCAGGAGGTGCTGCCCTCTGGTGCAGCCAGCCTGCTCGCTGGTGGGCTCGAACCCTAACTAGTGTCTCCCAGGCCCTGTGTGAGAGCCCATCAACAGGGAACAGCCCGTGGCAGCATAAGCCCAGCTTTCACTGTGCTTTTCATGGTGTGGCCTCTTCACCGCTCACCTCTTCACTGGGATGGCAGACCACCCTGTTCTCCTGGGCTTCAGGGGAGGGAGTTCTGCGCTAGAGTTGGCTGCCTGGGAACAGGGAGCATGAGGCAGGGACAGAGGTGACCTCCTTGTATTGGGAGTGCCCTCGGCTGTGGCACCCTGGCCGTGCCCTCGAAGGACGCCAGGCCGGTGCCACCCAAGGAGCCTCACGGCGGCACACAGCAATATTCCAGGCCCAGCGGGTCTCCTCCAGGAGGTGTGGGAGGAGTGGTTCTGAGCCCCTGCTGGAACCTGCCCATAGGCAGCTCTTTGCTTCCCATGTGATGATGCAGTGAGACCCACCCAGCTCTGAAAGGCTAACCCCGTTCTCCACGCGGATGTGACTCAGGTCAGGAGTCTGTGCCCCTATGAGGAAAGTGTGCTTAGGGACGCATGCCCTCCGCAATGGCCCTCACTGAGGTAGCTGTGGCGTCTCCAGGGTCGGTAGGTCCAGCCCCTGAGCCTGTGCAGCCCTCCACACCCCAGGGCTTTGCCCTTGGGGCTAGTGATGATCCACGTCCCCAATTAGTCTAGGGACAACAGTGAACTGGAAAAAGGAGTCGCAATTGAATACAGTTTTTACAACTGTGTTCTATGAACAAGGTTAAGAAAAGTGTGATTCACTGAGTCATCTGTCTGGGAAGTCTTTGTGTTCTTCACGCTTTTTCCATGGTTCGGTTACATCCTGTGGAGCCAGTGCCCGACCCGACTCGAAGTCCCGGCTCTATGTCAGGCAGCCTTCTGCTGTGCTTCCCCATCACTTCCAGAACCTGCATCTAGGCTCTGTTAGCCTGAGGGCCTGCTGTGGGGCCAGAGAAAGGAGGGAGGAAAAAAGAAGAGAGGCAGAGAGGGAAAGAGAGTGTGGGGTGCGGGGCAGGTGGGGAGGCGGGGGCGAGGCAGCTCTGCCACTTCCTACCTATTTGACCAAATTATACAGCTTCTCTCTCTAGTCTCAGTCTCTTCATGGGTGAAATGAAAACTGTAGCAGTGTCTTCTTATATATGTGATACGATGTACGATCCCATAATATGACTGTTGCTGTTCAGTCGTTAAGTCATGTCTGACTCTTTGTGACCCCGTGAACTGCAGCATGCCAGGCCTAACATGATATATGATATAAATATGGTGACTTACGATCTGTATGATATGATATTCAATATATGTAATTCTAGCCTCCTGACTGGCACACGGCAATCTTAACCATTGTTTTTGTTCATATTAGCAAAAATGATAAATATTATAATTGCTAATAATGTCTCACAATGCATACTTTCCAAATGAATAGTTTTTTAACAGTACACTCTTGCAACAACTAAAAAAAAAAAAAAAAAGAACCCAGTGTCCACAGGTGAACTTTTAACAGAACAAGAGAGACAGGTAGTTGTAGAAAGCATCTTGATTGAGGAAGACTTCTTTTTAGCATCCTGCAACCCCAGGCAGATATAAGCTCAACCTTGAAGAGGAAGATACATTAAACCATTCAAATATGCTGCACTTCCCAGCTCCAGCTAAGAGGTGATAAGACAAAATTTTATGTTATCAACTAAAATGGAATTCTGAGATTAGGATGTCTCCCTGGAACTTGGCGCCAGACAGTGATTCAGTAAGGGCTTCATATATGTTAAATGACAATGATAAGATTTAAATTCCCACCATAAAACTTTCCTAGAATAACAGAGCCTAGATTTGTTTTCTTTATTCCTTCCCCATCATCATTACTGTGGTTTTTAATCACCGGATATGATGGCCTGATGGTTTCAAACATCTCTTAGTTGTCCAGGAGGTTTGGTGTGTTCCGCGTGCCCGGTCGCCAATCAGGGATCTCTGTGCAGATGCAGGATCAGCCCTTCTGAACAAGTCCTCTGCTGCTGCTTCTCACCCTCCTGCTATCTCAGTTTAAGCCTTGCAATGAGAAGTGTTCTGCACAATCCAACGAGAGATGCCATCTGTATTGCAAGGAAATGGATGACTCAAAGCTTATGCACAGAAAGAAACCTTAGGTGTTGGTTACTGACTCTGTCATTGAATGGGGGTAACTTTGTCTTCTACGGTGAAGGATGATTAGCTTGTTTCATCCTTTCAAACAGAGATGTCGTTTAGCTGGGAGGTTCCACCATTTCTCAGAAGTGCAATCCAAAGATGCCTCAATCCAGATGTCACAATGGAGTCCTAGAACTTGATGCCCATAGTAGGCTCCATTGCAGCTCTTGACTAAAATTTCCAATTTCAGAGCCTGAAGCACAAGCTTACAAGTGAACATTCTCCACCAAATGCCATCTGTTAGCCTCTTTCATCCAAGTCGATTTTTTTCAATTTTAATAATGCCACCATGAAGAGCAGTCAGTTATACAGAGGCTGTTTACAGTGTCTGTGAGCTGTCCACAGTCTTCTAATAATACACCCATCCTGAGCCACTGGGAGTCCTGTGGACAGCAGCAGTTAATGGGGATCCTTCTCGTAAGTTCCCTTCAGTAAACCTCAGGCCCCCTTCTCGTGGCTCTCATGGGAATGCACTCTTAACATCTTCCCTGGGTTCTGTGCCCACCCCTCCAGGAGTACAAGCTTAATCTCAGGGCGCCTTGTTTTGGGGAGCGTCCTGTTTGTCTATTGTTAGAACAAAAACAGTGCCGCATATTTTGGCCACTTGAAAAGAATGAC
Organism: Raphicerus campestris; assembly: GCA_006410735.1. Classification (NCBI taxonomy): domain Eukaryota; kingdom Metazoa; phylum Chordata; class Mammalia; order Artiodactyla; family Bovidae; genus Raphicerus; species Raphicerus campestris. Next base: position 740,658 of record SJYW01025494.1, read on the forward strand.
TGCTTCTCTTCCAAGGGTCAGGGAGGTGGTGAGAAAGTCTGATGTGAAAGTCATACCACTGCTTCCTGGAGATGGCATTCTCAAGTCTTGAGTCATCGCTCCTTTCACCCTTTGTAGCCAAGTGGCTACTTCCTCTCATTAAAAGCCAGGGAGGGCTAGAACTTACTGGATGAGTGTGAAACGATCTCAAGGAAACCAGGGCTGGTGGGCTTCAAGAATGGACAGCCAGACAGTCCTGTGTGAATAATGAGTAGCCTTTGAAACCAGGCGTCCTCAGGCTTCTGGGGACAGAGGCAGCGGGCACCCTAGTTTGCTCGTCTGTCCACTGGTGAGGGTGGTCCCGGGACCGCAGGTGCCTCCCCTGGGGACCCTGGCACTGCATTACCTCATCCACACTCAGGGCTCAGGGGACCAGACTCCCTCCACCTCTGTCTTCTCATCCAGCTCGAGTCAGCCCCTGTGCCATTCCCTGAGTCATGACAGACACCTCTGGGGTTACTGTTTTATGCTCTATTGCAGCATATTTTAAAAGGAATGTTTTCAATCTTCACTGTAGGGACAGCACTGGGTTCTCATCTAGCTCCACATTCTGACCTCAGCAAGTCTCATTTTCTGAGCTGGAAAATGGAAATAGCAAGCACATCCTGAGCAGCCTGGAGGACAGCTGCAGGAAGCAAGAGCAGAGCCCTTACCTGGTGTCAAGGGTTTCTAGGCTTCCATAGGGCAGCCAGACATGCGGCCCACAACGTGCCCCCTGAGCATAAAGCCTGTTTCAAGGGAAATGCACTTAAAANAGTGACCTAATGTAAAATTCTTCATGGCAGGGATACTAGTTGTTTATTCCTATAACCCAGGCATCATTAAATTACCTTTCACAGATAGTTGGTAAAATCAGTGAGATAAACAGGGATAAGATTTATGAAGCCACTGAATATATAGCTATTGAAATAGTTAAAGCAGTATCATCTAATGAAATGTGAACTTGAGAGTGAAAAGTGTGGGCCAGCTTCAGGGATCGTTCATAAACGTCACATTATTTTTATGCCTATTCTTTAGGTAGCCTGAATTTACTGTGGTTCTGGTACCTTTAGAGAAAAGCACACTCAGTCCCTCTTTGTGTGTCTCTTGTCACTGCCAATCTCAGTTTCAGCTGGGGGTCCACATGAATCTCATCTCTAAAGAGTTCTCAAATTGTTGACATGTTTTTTCAAAATATTGGTATCATTATGATTCCAATGAATTCCAAGTGNGTCTCTTGTCACTGCCAATCTCAGTTTCAGCTGGGGGTCCACATGAATCTCATCTCTAAAGAGTTCTCAAATTGTTGACATGTTTTTTCAAAATATTGGTATCATTATGATTCCAATGAATTCCAAGTGAAAGCATGATTTTGCCAAAAAATCATGTGGTTCATCATTTCTACAGGAAGTATGTGTTCTGTGCACAACTCTGGAATGCTCACCTTGTGTTATAAAGCAGAGTTAACAGAGCAGAGACTTAACGCCAGACCAACATCTGCAGCTGGTATTTTCATCAGAAATATACCTGAAGCATGACTCAAATAAGAACAAGATAACACGGAGCAGAAAGTCACTCCTATGTCGAGATCAGAATAAATACCAGAAGTAACCAAGGAGATGTGGGGTTACCCCAGGAAGACTTGTAGGTGTTCTGAGTTGCTTGTGATAAAACAGGATGGTTACTGAGTGAGGGGGGCTGAGGGCGGAGGGGTGCACCTTTGTCAGGTGACTCCGTCTGTGGCCATGCTGAGTCCCACCTGCCTGGGGGTCCTCCCAAGGCATCTTCTCACGCTCTTCCTGACAGAAGCCAAACAAAATCCCAGAATACTTTTTGATATTTACAGATTTCATAATCCAGTCATTGCCCAAAGGAATATTGACCACGGGGGTGGGGGGACCGCCAGATTTGCTTCTCAACAAAGACTTCCGTGGGCATCCCCTTCCCACTGCCTCCCAGAAATGCCTGCCAGGGCCTCTGGAGATGGGGGCCCATGTCGCCTTTTCTGGCTTCCAGAAAAGACAGGATCTGCTTGGACGGTAGCCAAACCAATTTTGAGAAACCTGGTGTGGGTCAGTCCTTTGAGGCTAATTTCAAAGCTTTCAGTAAACATCATCCTCCCACTTTCGGGGAGACACAGATACTTGCCCAGAAAACTGTAAACATGTTTTCGCTGCCACTCTGTACTTCCTGTATCCAGTCAGGCCCCAAAGACAACAAGGGCCCCTTTCGCACAGTATTTCTCCACTTGGGGCTTGGCCTCAGCCTGAACATGGAGGTGCAGAGGCGAAGGGGAACACTGAGAATGGGCCACTTCTAGGAAACGTCAGGGAAATTCGCGCTGGTCCCGCCGGCCTCGCCAGCCGTCACGGCTGTCATTTTATCGCTCAGGTCACGTGAGTGAGGACGTCTGGGGAAAGTGACAGCAGAGAACGCGGACCCATCCCCTCTCCTCAGGCCCCAGCTGACTGGAACCACAGGCTCGGCAGGTTTCTAAGTCAGCACCTTGTGTGCCGAGTTAACGGAGGTCTGGAGACGTGAGCCCGGGACGGCGGCTGTGCCAGAAAGAGGCCCCGGCTGAGACCGCGGAGCCGTGGGGACGCCTGTGCGCCCTAGGGCTGCTTCGCCGCGGCCTCCTCCCGCCGCGCCCCCGCCAGGCCCGGCGGCAGCATGGGCGCGGGCTCTGCGCTCTGCTCTGCGAGGGACCAAGCCTGCTGGAGGGGAGACAGTTGTACCTGATGACTTAGACACTCACTTTCAGAGCAGCAGCAGATGTTGGAGCACTTCTGTCTTTCCCTGATTATCGCGTCATTCAGCCATGGTGGAAATGCTGTGAGCCTGGGCACGTAGCCTCGGTCTTCCAGTCTGTAAGGTGGTGGTGATCATGGAGCCCCGGGCACGCAGGCGCCTGCTCACGGCACCACCACTATTGAACCGTTACACGTCACCAGTGTTTTTCCAGAGATCGCACTTTCTGATGAACTGTGAGGGACAGACTGACGACGTAGGGGCAGTGTGCCCGACCCCGGAAGTGAGCAGGAAGAGCCCCTTCTGGTTCCTTCAAGACAGTGAGTGCGGACTCGGAGGAGGCAGTGGTGTGAGTGACAGCGCTTTCATCCAGTGTGGGGCGCCCGCGGGAGTACTCAGATTTCTAAGGTCCACACACAAGTCCAGCCGAAATCTCTTCTCGAGTGTATACTTGTGGGTTTCTGCTATTTAAAAGAGAGTTATGAAGATGGAATGTGCACAAGCCAGTCTTTTTTTTTTTTTTAAACACATTTGAACTGCTTAAAAAAAAAAAA
>SJYW01025494.1:753421-779581 GCA_006410735.1 Raphicerus campestris
TCTGTCTAGTCAAGGCTATGGTTTTTCCAGTGGTCATGTATGGATGTGAGAGTTGGACTGTGAAGAAAGCTGACAGCCGAAGACTTGATGCTTTTGAACTGTAGTGTTGGAGAAGACTCTTGAGAGTCCCTTGGACTGCAAGGAGATAGAACCAGTCCATTCTAAAGGAGATCAGTCCTGGGTGCTCTTTGGAAGGAATGATGCTAAAGCTGAAACTCCAGTTCTTTGGCCACCTCATGTGAAGAGTTTACTCATTGGAAAAGACTCTGATGCTGGGAGGGATTGAGGGCAGGAGGAGAAGGAAACAACAGAGGATGAGATGGCTGGATGGTATCACTGACTCAATGGACATGAGTTTTTTGAACTCCAGGGGTTGGTGATGGACAGGGAGTCCTGGCGTGCTGCAATTCATGGGGTCACAAAGAGTTGGACACGACTGAGCGACTGAACTGAACTGAACTGAACTGAATCTACGTTTCCTCATCCTAAAACTCTCCCTTCAAATCACAGTGGTGCTCTTAAGGTAAGATTAAATTATAAGCCTTGAGAAACTGTATGGTAAGAACTATACAAACATAAGGTGGTTCTAGACATATTTGTGCCCTTTAGGTATAAGTTACCCAGGCAAAATATAATTTAATATTACAAACAAAGAGGGGAACTCTTAACTCCTTAGCGCTCTTACTTTTATCATCCATATTATAAACAGCATATGCTTAATAAGTAGCTTTCCTGATGAAATACCGTGTCTGGTAATTACCTTAACATTCCTCAGAGCGACCCTAAACTCCCACCCTCAGGAATGTCTGGAAGAAATGTCCTCAGGTGCCACAGACCAATACAGGCTCTGACAAATATGATACATTCTCATAAAATAGTTCACAGGTATTCAACAGTGTCTGCAGTTCTCCTTCTCTCATCCTGGTAGAAAATTGAGGGGCGGTAGCATCTGTCCGCTGTCTGCTTGGCACCACGTACCTCATTGTGCATTTTATACTGGAGGCTGTATGGGTCTGGGCAGTGAGGAAAGTGAGGCTGGGCTGCCTCTGTCATCTGCCCAGCCCGTCTCACAACAGTGGCAGCCCAGATTCTAAGCCTAGTGTCCATTCCTTTACAGCCCACTCTGCCTCCCAAGTCTGGGACAAGCAGATTCTTAAAGTAGCATGTCTCTATACAGGGTCACAGCATTTGTGCAGTAGATTGAATTCTGTGTCCAGCATTCTCACAGGGAAAGCTAACCCCAGCGTGAGGGTGTCGGACGGTGATGATGTCATGAGGGTGGGGCTTCCACGGTGGCATTCGTGTCCTTGTAAAAGGGATCCCAAAGAGCTCCTCAGCATGTGAAGACACGGGAGACACAGGACAAGTGACCATCCATAGCCAGAGAAGGGCTCCTCCAGCAGCTGACCGTGTGACCCCTGGATCACAGACTTGCTCCTGCAGCGTTGTGAGACAGAAACTCTGTTGTTTGTAAGCCAGTCTGTGATCCTGTTTTGTAGCAGCCCTAATAGACTAAGACAGTTTGTATCATTCAGTGTGCTTGTCAAGTTTGCCTTCATCTTTCTTATCCCTTGGATTCTTTAATATATATATTTATGTATATGTATTTATATATATATGTAAATATATATGTATACACACATGGGGTGACATATATTTTTTTCTAAATAATCCTTAACTAAACATTTGTTCTATAGTCCAAATAAATAAAAATAACTTAGAAAATCCAGTTTTAAAAAGTAAGTGTATTTTCCGCCAGACTGCCTACTACAGCAACTATCATGAAGATTCTTTGTGGAGCCATGATGCAGATTTAAAGCAAGTGTTGTCACTGACAGACATGAGAATCAAGAGCTGCAGGAGCTGGGGTCTCCCTCCCACTTGGTCGCACTTTAAGGGGGACAGGCACTTAGGTTTTCTCCCTCATTTGGTCACTGACTGACCAGAGCCTGCAGACCTGCGGCCGGTTTGAAGGACCCGCTTGCTGACTGTGGGAACTGCAGTGTAGGTTTCTGATCTTGTTTATTGGAGTGAAACAGGGGACCACCATTTTTACCAGGGAGGGCAGCCCACTGAATCATCCTAGGTAAAAGCCAGGTTCCCTGCTTTTAAGCCTGGGTGTCAGCTAAAGTTACTGCCATGAGTACATTCACTGCCTTTTGAACTTAAAATCTTGATGCCTGTTTCTGTTTATTAAAAAGCCTGCTCATAAAGCTTAATTGCTGTAATGAAGATACATCGCTCCTCTTTGGGGGGTTATCACTCATTTTGTTCAGTTTGCTGAGGAATGTTGGATGGAAAGTGGGCCTCACCCTGCAGGGAAACGACCAACAGTGGTTCCCAGGTAGAACAGATGAGCAGGGGAACAGTGCGGGGAGGAGGGAGGCGGTTATCTGGGCAGCTGAGTGTCCTGGTCCCTGGTCAGGAGCACAGAGCTCTCCATTGGCTGAAGTGGTCTTCTATCAAAGGGAGAACCTTACTTTCCCTTCTATTGAGGCCATCTCCTGGTACAATAATTTATATTTCTCTGGTATCCTTCATCTCTGAGGGCTTTATGGAGCTGGATTATTTAGCTTTATCATAACTCTGGAGGTGCGTTTGTTCACATGTTGACCGAAAGCCTTGACAAGCTGCATGACCTGCCCCAGGGCAGTGGTCAGGCTGGATCCCGAAGGACAGCTTATTCTGCTCCTGGAGACCTGCTGCAGGTTCAGCTCATTCGAGTACTTTTCTCACCCAGAGGTGTCTTGACCCCCATCGGCATCACCCCACTGTCACCCCATTGTTACTGCACTGTGCCATCAAGGATCAAACCAAGCATATCCCCTTGGAGAGCACAGCATACTCTGTGCCCCCACTTCTCCCCAGGATCAGTGAAGGGCTCGCCTACTCTGCCGGGTCACTGCTCCTTTGGGTCCTCTCTCAGAGACTGGCAGTCTCCAGAGTCTCATCCCAGGGCCCCCACTCAGCCCACGCTCAGAGGACACTCTCCTGTGTGATCCTGTGTCCTTGAGGAGGCTTGCTTGGGGTCTGTGCTCACGTGCGATGGTTTCTATTCGGATGACAGATAATTTTCTCTTCAACCTCCCTGGGCTAGGAGACCCCAGTGGAGCTTGGGGCAGGATTTGTGAGGCAAAGAAGAGGAAGAGGCTAGGGGTCCAGAGGTTGTGAAGGCTGAGGAGGAGTCTGCATCACTGGGGGAGCCTGAGATTACAGCCCAAGGGAGCCAGGCACCCCTACCCCCCAAACAGGTATGCTCAACTAAACAAAGGATGAGGGATGGATTTTCATTTGTAATCTAAACTTTTCTCCAAGAGACAGTGTAGAATCACTTTCAAAAATGGTATTTCTTAGGTGTTATTTTTGAGGGACAAATGTAGACTCCTAGTGGATACCATAGACTTATTTGGTTGGGGTTTGGAAGGAGATGTTACTGAACCATCTGAGATGTAACTGTCCACTCAAGTGACCCCAAGGACGTCCACCCCGTCCGCTCTCTTCCTGAGAGGTGTGGAGCCTGTTGGGAGGGCAGGCTTGGGATACAGGGGACAGTGAGCCTGGTTCCCGGGACAGTGGCCTGCTTCCTGGTGTCCCCTGTGAGTGGAGTTTAGTGCCCTCAGGGTGCACCTGGGCGTTCTGGGTGAGAACGGTCTGTTTGCCGCATATATCTGAGCCCAGCAAACCAAAACTGGAGGGAGGGAGGCGCACCCCAGAGCAGCCTGTGCCTCCCCCTCCCCTGCTTCCCCTAGCCCCTGGCTGGGTGGGCCTGGCCGTGGGGGTCTGGATCATGGCAGCTCTGAACAGCACCGACAGGAAATCGCTTTGTTTCCAGCCCTGAACGGCCTCTGCTCACACATGCTTTGGAGGTGACGTAATGAAATGTGTTTGAATAAACTCTTTCCACTGGTGTGAACTTTTTTAATGGAAAGAAAGAGACTCTTTTCAAAGATGAGCTCTCCTTCCTCTGAACACGACTTCAGAGCTCTTTCCCCAGTTATGGGCATCCCTGCCCGGGTGATGTGGCCCGAAATCTGGCTGTGTGCCGGGGTGGGGGCTCTGCTCGCAGCCACAGCTCCGTCTTCATCAGAGAACCCTGGGCACGTCCCTCTGCTGTCCTGGTCCTTGCTTGTAGCATTTCTAAATTTGCTGGATCGTTACAAATCCTGATGGCCAGCAGTCTGCCCGGGAGTCCATGGTGCACTTGGGTGCTGTGATGGTGGTCTGTGCCACAAGTCCAGTGTGGGGTCCTTATCAGGCCCCTCTGTGAATCTCAGATCAGCACAGCCTGCCTCATGTGGACAGGCCTCTAGACGTCGTCTCTTATACTTACTTCTAATGAAGAGCATCCTTTCCACTGTTTCGCCCATTTGTTTGTCAAGTCAGTATCCTCCACAACAGAACAGCAGTTGAGCTGGGCTGGGCAGGCTCCACGGGTCAGCAGAACTGTCGGTCCTCTGGGCTGAGCAGCAGACGGTGGGCGGCCTGGGTGCAGCACGGAACCCACAATTGCAGTCCTGGGAGCGCACAGTTGATGGAGCATGTCCGGCCCTTGGGTCCCCAGCTGCAAGCACACATGCGCACACACAGGCACATGAGGGTGCCCGGGTCCATCCACACCAGCACCGGGAGCCCAGGGTGCTTGGATCTTTCCAACGCATCCAGCAGTGGACGCCTGCTGATAGTGACTCCCCCAGAGACACCGTGAGAGTCAGTGTTCCTCTCTGAGCCCGTGTCTGTGCAGCAGGCCGAGGCAGCCGTCGGTCAGGGATTCTCCATGTGTGGACATGCCACTTTGTCATCAGAAACTTTGTGCTCCATCTGGGCCTCCAGGGACTCTGANACAGAGGATGAGATGGCTGGATGGTATCACTGACTCAATGGACATGAGTTTTTTGAACTCCAGGGGTTGGTGATGGACAGGGAGTCCTGGCGTGCTGCAATTCATGGAGTCACAAAGAGTTGGACACGACTGAGCGACTGAACTGAACTGAACTGAACTGAATCTACGTTTCCTCATCCTAAAACTCTCCCTTCAAATCACAGTGGTGCTCTTAAGGTAAGATTAAATTATAAGCCTTGAGAAACTGTATGGTAAGAACTATACAAACATAAGGTGGTTCTAGACATATTTGTGCCCTTTAGGTATAAGTTACCCAGGCAAAATATAATTTAATATTACAAACAAAGAGGGGAACTCTTAACTCCTTAGCGCTCTTACTTTTATCATCCATATTATAAACAGCATATGCTTAATAAGTAGCTTTCCTGATGAAATACCGTGTCTGGTAATTACCTTAACATTCCTCAGAGCGACCCTAAACTCCCACCCTCAGGAATGTCTGGAAGAAATGTCCTCAGGTGCCACAGACCAATACAGGCTCTGACAAATATGATACATTCTCATAAAATAGTTCACAGGTATTCAACAGTGTCTGCAGTTCTCCTTCTCTCATCCTGGTAGAAAATTGAGGGGCGGTAGCATCTGTCCGCTGTCTGCTTGGCACCACGTACCTCATTGTGCATTTTATACTGGAGGCTGTATGGGTCTGGGCAGTGAGGAAAGTGAGGCTGGGCTGCCTCTGTCATCTGCCCAGCCCGTCTCACAACAGTGGCAGCCCAGATTCTAAGCCTAGTGTCCATTCCTTTACAGCCCACTCTGCCTCCCAAGTCTGGGACAAGCAGATTCTTAAAGTAGCATGTCTCTATACAGGGTCACAGCATTTGTGCAGTAGATTGAATTCTGTGTCCAGCATTCTCACAGGGAAAGCTAACCCCAGCGTGAGGGTGTCGGACGGTGATGATGTCATGAGGGTGGGGCTTCCACGGTGGCATTCGTGTCCTTGTAAAAGGGATCCCAAAGAGCTCCTCAGCATGTGAAGACACGGGAGACACAGGACAAGTGACCATCCATAGCCAGAGAAGGGCTCCTCCAGCAGCTGACCGTGTGACCCCTGGATCACAGACTTGCTCCTGCAGCGTTGTGAGACAGAAACTCTGTTGTTTGTAAGCCAGTCTGTGATCCTGTTTTGTAGCAGCCCTAATAGACTAAGACAGTTTGTATCATTCAGTGTGCTTGTCAAGTTTGCCTTCATCTTTCTTATCCCTTGGATTCTTTAATATATATATTTATGTATATGTATTTATATATATATGTAAATATATATGTATACACACATGGGGTGACATATATTTTTTTCTAAATAATCCTTAACTAAACATTTGTTCTATAGTCCAAATACATAAAAATAACTTAGAAAATCCAGTTTTAAAAAGTAAATGTGTTTTCCGCCAGACTGCCTACTACAGCAACTATCATGAAGATTCTTTGTGGAGCCATGATGCAGATTTAAAGCAAGTGTTGTCACTGACAGACATGAGAATTAAGAGCTGCAGGAGCTGGGGTCTCCCTCCCACTTGGTCGCACTTTAAGGGGAACAGGCACTTAGGTTTTCTCCCTCATTTGGTCACTGACTGACCAGAGCCTGCAGACCTGCGGCCGGTTTGAAGGACCCGCTTGCTGACTGTGGGAACTGCAGTGTAGGTTTCTGATCTTGTTTATTGGAGTGAAACAGGGGACCACCATTTTTACCAGGGAGGGCAGCCCACTGAATCATCCTAGGTAAAAGCCAGGTTCCCTGCTTTTAAGCCTGGGTGTCAGCTAAAGTTACTGCCATGAGTACATTCACTGCCTTTTGAACTTAAAATCTTGATGCCTGTTTCTGTTTATTAAAAAGCCTGCTCATAAAGCTTAATTGCTGTAATGAAGATACATCGCTCCTCTTTGGGGGGTTATCACTCATTTTGTTCAGTTTGCTGAGGAATGTTGGATGGAAAGTGGGCCTCACCCTGCAGGGAAACGACCAACAGTGGTTCCCAGGTAGAACAGATGAGCAGGGGAACAGTGCGGGGAGGAGGGAGGCGGTTATCTGGGCAGCTGAGTGTCCTGGTCCCTGGTCAGGAGCACAGAGCTCTCCATTGGCTGAAGTGGTCTTCTATCAAAGGGAGAACCTTACTTTCCCTTCTATTGAGGCCATCTCCTGGTACAATAATTTATATTTCTCTGGTATCCTTCATCTCTGAGGGCTTTATGGAGCTGGATTATTTAGCTTTATCATAACTCTGGAGGTGCGTTTGTTCACATGTTGACCGAAAGCCTTGACAAGCTGCATGACCTGCCCCAGGGCAGTGGTCAGGCTGGATCCCGAAGGACAGCTTATTCTGCTCCTGGAGACCTGCTGCAGGTTCAGCTCATTCGAGTACTTTTCTCACCCAGAGGTGTCTTGACCCCCATCGGCATCACCCCACTGTCACCCCATTGTTACTGCACTGTGCCATCAAGGATCAAACCAAGCATATCCCCTTGGAGAGCACAGCATACTCTGTGCCCCCACTTCTCCCCAGGATCAGTGAAGGGCTCGCCTACTCTGCCGGGTCACTGCTCCTTTGGGTCCTCTCTCAGAGACTGGCAGTCTCCAGAGTCTCATCCCAGGGCCCCCACTCAGCCCACGCTCAGAGGACACTCTCCTGTGTGATCCTGTGTCCTTGAGGAGGCTTGCTTGGGGTCTGTGCTCACGTGCGATGGTTTCTATTCGGATGACAGATAATTTTCTCTTCAACCTCCCTGGGCTAGGAGACCCCAGTGGAGCTTGGGGCAGGATTTGTGAGGCAAAGAAGAGGAAGAGGCTAGGGGTCCAGAGGTTGTGAAGGCTGAGGAGGAGTCTGCATCACTGGGGGAGCCTGAGATTACAGCCCAAGGGAGCCAGGCACCCCTACCCCCCAAACAGGTATGCTCAACTAAACAAAGGATGAGGGATGGATTTTCATTTGTAATCTAAACTTTTCTCCAAGAGACAGTGTAGAATCACTTTCAAAAATGGTATTTCTTAGGTGTTATTTTTGAGGGACAAATGTAGACTCCTAGTGGATACCATAGACTTATTTGGTTGGGGTTTGGAAGGAGATGTTACTGAACCATCTGAGATGTAACTGTCCACTCAAGTGACCCCAAGGACGTCCACCCCGTCCGCTCTCTTCCTGAGAGGTGTGGAGCCTGTTGGGAGGGCAGGCTTGGGATACAGGGGACAGTGAGCCTGGTTCCCGGGACAGTGGCCTGCTTCCTGGTGTCCCCTGTGAGTGGAGTTTAGTGCCCTCAGGGTGCACCTGGGCGTTCTGGGTGAGAACGGTCTGTTTGCCGCATATATCTGAGCCCAGCAAACCAAAACTGGAGGGAGGGAGGCGCACCCCAGAGCAGCCTGTGCCTCCCCCTCCCCTGCTTCCCCTAGCCCCTGGCTGGGTGGGCCTGGCCGTGGGGGTCTGGATCATGGCAGCTCTGAACAGCACCGACAGGAAATCGCTTTGTTTCCAGCCCTGAACGGCCTCTGCTCACACATGCTTTGGAGGTGACGTAATGAAATGTGTTTGAATAAACTCTTTCCACTGGTGTGAACTTTTTTAATGGAAAGAAAGAGACTCTTTTCAAAGATGAGCTCTCCTTCCTCTGAACACGACTTCAGAGCTCTTTCCCCAGTTATGGGCATCCCTGCCCGGGTGATGTGGCCCGAAATCTGGCTGTGTGCCGGGGTGGGGGCTCTGCTCGCAGCCGCAGCCCTGTCTTCATCAGAGAACCCTGGGCACGTCCCTCTGCTGTCCTGGTCCTTGCTTGTGGCTTTTCTAAATTTGCTGGATCGTTACGAGTCCTGATGGCCAGCAGTCTGCCCAGGAGTCCACGGTGCACTTGGGTGCTGTGTTGGTGGTCTGTGCCGCAAGTCCAGTGTGGGGTCCTTATCAGGCCCCTCCATGAATCTCAGATCAGCACAGCCTCATGTGGACAGGCCTCTAGATGTCGTCTCTTACACTTACTTCTAGTGAAGAGCATCCTTTCCACTGTTTCGCCCATTTGTTTGTCAAGTCATTATCCTCCACAACAGAACAGCAGTTGAGCTGGGCTGGGCAGGCTCCACGGGTCAGCAGAACTGTCAGTCCTCTGGGCTGAGCAGCTGACAGTGGGCGGCCTGGGTGCAGCACGGAACCCACAATTGCAGTCCTGGGAGCGCACAGTTGATGGAGCATGTCCGGCCCTTGGGTCCCCAGCTGCAAGCACACATGCGCACACACAGGCACATGAGGGTGCCCGGGTCCATCCACACCAGCACCGGGAGCCCAGGGTGCTTGGATCTTTCCANCCCCCCCAAAATAAAGTCTGATACTGTTTTCCCTTCTATTTCCCATACTGCTCCTCAATACAAGTATCCATAGCTCATATTCTTCCTTAGTGGTTTATGATTTAAGACCTGATGCATTTATAACTCCTGTCAAAAGTCAGTGTTTTCTCCAAACCAAAATGCAACGTGAATGTTATTATTATGCATTGGACTGACCTACATATAGTAAATATTGCTCAGGAAACCACTAGTTTTCAAAGACTAACCCTAACCCTAATTCATATTTTCTGATTTCTGTTGTCATACCTTTGAACAGAGGCCTGGCCTGCTGCAGTCCACAGCATCGCAGAGTAGGACCCAACTTAGTCACTGAACAACAACACCTTTGAATGTTTTAACCTCAACTCTGCATTTTAAAAAATATTTATTTATTTATTTAGCTTGAGGTACATGGGACCTTCACTGTGGTACCAGGGCTTCTCTAGTTGCAGTTAGCGGGCTCCAAAGTGCATGGGTTCAGTAGTTACCCCTGGCATGTGATCCCACGTGATCTTCGTTCCCCAACCAGGGAACCAACCCCGTCCCCTGCGTTGGAAGACAGATTCTTAACCACTGGACCTCCGGGGAAGTCCTGCAACTATACCTTTTAAGCGTATGATTGGATATGCTTGGATGACTGAATACAGGCGTGTAACCACCATCACAGTCAAGATCCTGAACAATCGGTTGTCCCAAATGTTTCCTGTTTCCCCTTTGCTGTCGATTCCCTCCCCCATCCCCACCCCAGACCTCCCTGAGCTGCTTCCTGTCACTATTGCTTTGCTCTTTCTGGAGTTTTGTGTGAATGAAACAAACACTCTCTAGTGTCTTATGTTTGACTTTACACCCATGTTGTGCATTACTGTACTGCTCCTTCTTTCAACCAAGTGGCATCCTGTCATAGGCTGGATATCACTGAGTACTTATCCAGCACTTGGGTCCCTCCCAGCATCTGGCTGTTGGAGTGATGCTTGTGTTGACATTTGTTCTCTTTCTCTTGGGGAGAGACCTGGAAGTGAGATTGCTCGGTCGTAAGTAAGTGCGTATCTGTGTTTACATCATTCTGCCTCACCTCTTTGCAAGAAGTGGTACCATTTTGCATTTCTGCCATTGCCAAGTGGGTGTTCCATTTACTCCCCATCTTCACCAGCACTGGGTTTGCCAGTCTTCCCTGTTTAGCCATTTCAGTGGGGACAGTTGTATCTCCTTCCATGTTTCCTTTGCATTTCTCTGACAACCAGTGATGCCAGGCATATTCCATGTACTTGTGAGCCATTCACAGATTTTCTGTTGTGATATGTTTATAGTCTTTTGACCATTTTTAACTGTTTTTTCTATTACTAAGAAATTGTTGATTATATTTATATATTATTTTTTAATTTATTTATTACATTTATATATTCGTGTTCATTTTNAACCAGTGATGCCAAGCATATTCCATGTACTTGTGAGCCATTCACAGATTTTCTGTTGTGATATGTTTATAGTCTTGACCATTTTTAACTGTTTTTTCTATTACTAAGAAATTGTTGATTATATTTATATATTATTTTTTAATTTATTTATTACATTTATATATTCGTGTTCATTTTTAATTTATTACATTTATGTGTATACTTAATATTTATTTGCCATTTTATCTTCTTTTAAAGAAGACCCTTTCAAGCTGTGCAAAGAGTGGAGAAGCAAGCTGACTTGTTATTTCAATGATTTAAGAGCTCGTTTGCAAAGAAAAATTCCTCTGAAATTATGAAAGCATGTGTGTGTGTATAGGGTGGGTGCATGTGTGTGTGTGAGGGTGTGTGTGAGTCTGTATGGTGGATGCAAGTGTGAGTGTGTCAGAGTGGAGAATGGAGGAGAAGAGGCTGGATAGCCATAGGTTGGTAGAATACTTCAGGCAATATCCTGTAATTCATTCATCTGTTTTCTCCACTTCATTTAAAAGAACATCAAGCAAGAACTGTTTCTTTTATAACCCAGACTTCCGGCATCAGGACACCAGGCCTGAAAGGAGGAGAGCCAGCTAAGGCCTCATTTCTAGGATCTGCTGGGCCCAGACGCAGACACAGTCCTTGCTCAGGCATCAGGTCTGCCGCGGGTAGCTCCTGCCTTCTCACTGGAAACAAGATATGTACAGGCTGTTGATAGCGAGAGTGAGCACAGAGAGCCCAGGAGAACCTGGGTCGTGTCCTGGCAGCCGGAAAGAGCTGGAGGGAAAGTGTGGCACTAGAAACAGACAGCTGCAGTAGGAGGGAGCTGCAAGCTTGTGACCCAGCATGAGCGGAGGCCCAATGTACAGAGAGCTAGTTCACTGGAGCGTGGCACTGAGCTCACCCGACCGGGCTATTTCTCTTTAACCCTCACCACCTATGGCCTTGTACCAAGGAATTAATTCGTTTAAGGAGTCTGGAGAGAAACCTAGCAGATCCTGGAAGCAGGTGTGTTATCTTTCATCTTCTCGGTTCCTGTGCCATACCTTATTTCGGTCCAAGCCTGCTTGAATAATGAACACTGCCCAAATGGTAGCCATCACCTACCCGCGGGTACCATGTCTGCACAAAGCATTCAACTGCAGATGCCTGACTGAGTGCAGCAGCTGCCCCGTCACTGTAGAAGGAATATCTCACATGCCCCACATCCCTGAGGCTCTGGAAATTGTTCTCAAGTTAAGGCTGCCTAGTGTTTGTTGGATTTATTTCCCATCCTCTGATATGCAAATGTCTCATCACAAAGTCTAGACCAGTTGCCACTTCTCACTAACTAGGTCCAGTTGCTCCTGGCCAAAGAGAAAAAGCAAATAATTAGATTGTACAACTCCCAAATAGGTGTGGGTTAAAAAGGGAAATGAAGAATATGTCATCAATCCATAAAAAGGCAGAAAAACGGAAAAAAGAAAGGAAAATCCTCATGAATGGAGACTTGTAAATGACAGGTTCAGTTCAGTTCAGTTCAGTCACTTAATCGTGTCCGACTCTTTGCAACCCCATGAACTGCAGCATGCCAGGCCTCCCTGTCCATCACCAGCTCCAGGAGTTCACCCAAATTCATGTCCATTGAGTTGGTGATGCCATCCAGCCATCTGATCCTCTGTCGCCCCCTTCTCCTACCCTCAGTCCCTCCCAGCATCAGGGTCTTTTCCGATGAGTCAGCTCTTCGCATGAGGTGGCCAAAGTATTGGAGTTTCAGCTTTATCATCAGTCCTTCCAATGAACACCCAGGACTGATCTCCTTTAGGATGGACTGGTTGGATCTCCTTGCAGTCCAAGGGACACTCAGAAGTCTTCTCCAACACCACAGTTCAAAAGCATCAATTCTTGGCACTCAGCTTTCTTCACAGACCAACTCTCACATCCATAGCAACCCCAAAAAGATGTTAGATATAAACACAACTGTAGAGTGACAGTAAGTGGGACGCTTCCATTCTCAGGTTGCAGTACCACAGTCAGCCTCTGTACAGGTCTTGTTTGGGACTTACCTCCAAAAAAAGATGCTGAGACAGGGTTGGCCCTGCAGAGTTATCAGGGCACACCTGCGAAGGGGCAAGAGGGACGGGCTGGGCAATGCTGCCTTGGGGGCAGGTGTGAGCCCAGGTGGGGCAGGGGTGGGTGCAGGAAGGAGGTCTGAGGGGTGCCTTCAGACCACAGCTTGGGGAGAGTTTGGCATGGTTGAGGGGGTTCCTCCACCCAGGCCCTGCCCCCCACCCAGAATGGACCTTCCCCTGGTGCACCTGCCCTGCAGGGAGGCAGGTGTGGAGGTGGGACTGTGAGCCACCCCTCCAAGCAGAGGGCAGCCCACTCTGGGCACCCACAGCCACATTGCCCACCACGCGGGTGANATTTATTTCCCATCCTCTGATATGCAAATGTCTCATCACAAAGTCTAGACCAGTTGCCACTTCTCACTAACTAGGTCCAGTTGCTCCTGGCCAAAGAGAAAAAGCAAATAATTAGATTGTACAACTCCCAAATAGGTGTGGGTTAAAAAGGGAAATGAAGAATATGTCATCAATCCATAAAAAGGCAGAAAAACGGAAAAAAGAAAGGAAAATCCTCATGAATGGAGACTTGTAAATGACAGGTTCAGTTCAGTTCAGTTCAGTCACTTAATCGTGTCCGACTCTTTGCAACCCCATGAACTGCAGCATGCCAGGCCTCCCTGTCCATCACCAGCTCCAGGAGTTCACCCAAATTCATGTCCATTGAGTTGGTGATGCCATCCAGCCATCTGATCCTCTGTCGCCCCCTTCTCCTACCCTCAGTCCCTCCCAGCATCAGGGTCTTTTCCGATGAGTCAGCTCTTCGCATGAGGTGGCCAAAGTATTGGAGTTTCAGCTTTATCATCAGTCCTTCCAATGAACACCCAGGACTGATCTCCTTTAGGATGGACTGGTTGGATCTCCTTGCAGTCCAAGGGACACTCAGAAGTCTTCTCCAACACCACAGTTCAAAAGCATCAATTCTTGGCACTCAGCTTTCTTCACAGACCAACTCTCACATCCATAGCAACCCCAAAAAGATGTTAGATATAAACACAACTGTAGAGTGACAGTAAGTGGGACGCTTCCATTCTCAGGTTGCAGTACCACAGTCAGCCTCTGTACAGGTCTTGTTTGGGACTTACCTCCAAAAAAAGATGCTGAGACAGGGTTGGCCCTGCAGAGTTATCAGGGCACACCTGCGAAGGGGCAAGAGGGACGGGCTGGGCAATGCTGCCTTGGGGGCAGGTGTGAGCCCAGGTGGGGCAGGGGTGGGTGCAGGAAGGAGGTCTGAGGGGTGCCTTCAGACCACAGCTTGGGGAGAGTTTGGCATGGTTGAGGGGGTTCCTCCACCCAGGCCCTGCCCCCCACCCAGAATGGACCTTCCCCTGGTGCACCTGCCCTGCAGGGAGGCAGGTGTGGAGGTGGGACTGTGAGCCACCCCTCCAAGCAGAGGGCAGCCCACTCTGGGCACCCACAGCCACATTGCCCACCACGCGGGTGACAGGAGAAGTTTACAGCAAGAGGACTGAAAGAATATGCTGAGATAACAAAGACTTTAAAAGCTTTATCAAACTGTGCTTCACATACTGTTCACTTCCCCCATTAACATTGCCCAACGTTTTTAAGCATCTATTCAAGGGTTGAGTAATCGTTACCACAATCAAAATTTAGAATATTTGTATTCCTCCCAAAAGAAAGCCTGTTCCTATGAAGGGGTCACTCCCCATTCCACATCCTGCAGCCATAGGTCTCCACTTACCTTGCTTCTGTCTCTATAAGTTTGCCTGTCCTGGGCATTTCACATACATGGGATCACGTGACACATGGTCTTTAGT
This sequence comes from Raphicerus campestris, assembly GCA_006410735.1. Taxonomy (NCBI): domain Eukaryota; kingdom Metazoa; phylum Chordata; class Mammalia; order Artiodactyla; family Bovidae; genus Raphicerus; species Raphicerus campestris. Next base: position 767,935 of record SJYW01025494.1, read on the forward strand.
GTCTGACTTTTTACACATCACATGTGTTAGAGTCTGTTCATGTTGTAGTGTGTGTACATCAGTGCCTCACTCCTTTCAACTGACAAATTACATTCCACTGTATGGATATACCATATTTTACCTATCCATTCACTGACTGACGGATAAGCATTTGGACTGTTTCCACTTTGGAGAATAATTCAGATAAAGCATTTGTCTACCAGTTTTTCTGCAGATATGTATGTGACACTCTCTTGGGTAAACATTGATCAGTGTTATTGCTGACTCAGCATAACTCTGTAAGATCTGGGGGAAATTAAAAGTGTTTTCTTCTAAAGCAACTCTGCCGTTTTGTATTCCACCAAACACGTATGAGTGCTTTGATCTTCTGTACCCTTGAACTTTCTCCATGCACATTTGTCTTAATAATGTCTTAACCTGGTCCATTTTTCTGCATTTCTAGGGAGCAATACAAGAACCTTACAGTAGACCGACTTCAGAAGGCCTCCCCTCCTTTCTTACATATCATGCTTGGCTCACATGTTGCTTCTGCCTTGATTTCCAAACCCCCAGAATCAGAACTTACTGTTTTGGCAGGAGTCAGGGTATATTTCAATTCTCCTCACACAATTGCAATGTCTTAATCACTACTTTTTGTCTTTCATTTCTATCCTTTCTCCTGGAAACAATTTCTCTCCCTTTGGTGCTTCTTCCATCGAATATCTGTTACTCGCAGAACCACTTCCATCAGTCTTTCCTTCCTTCCTACTGCGTCCTCTTTTCCTTTTTTCTCTTTTGATCTAATGGTGTCTTCACCGTGCCCTCCCCTGAGATGACAGTGCAAGGAAATACGGAATTCTGAGACCACAGCTAAGCTCACCTCAGACTGTCTCCAGGATCCTTTGGAAACTGGGGACTCCAGTGGCCTGTCCAGCAGCTGTCCCATCACATGTGGTCCCTCCCACCCCTCCTCACATGCAGCTCTCATATCTCTTCCGACATGCTCCGTCTGTTGACTGCTGGTGCTCATTTGATTTTAACAGCTGCTCCAGCCTCCCTCCCCATCGCCCACATGGCCGGGGCTACCTCCCTCCAGGTTCCTTGCTGTGGTCACATCTCAGGTTGGTCCCCCGGAGGATGGGCTCAGGGCAGCTCAGCACCCTGAGACTCACAAGTAGAGACTTGCCTTCATCCCAGGTTCCAGAGCATGATCGATTCCTGTAAAGGGGGAACCTTGTAACAGCTCTTGGCTTTTAGGAACTTTCCTAACAGAATTCTGCTTTTTATCTGGCATTTATCTCCCAGCAAAACTTCAAGACTTTCCCCCGGGAGAGTAACGGTTGTCAAACTCAACATCAAGACTGCATAACTTCTGAGAAAAAAAGGCACATTTACCATAATCTTTTCTAAGCTTAAAGTTGGCACCCTTAGTTAGCGCTTTATTTAAACAATGATATCAAGGTTCTGAGGACAAGGAGCTGGAGAATGGCAATGCCTAGAATATTCTCTAAAAAAAATTTTTTTCTCTTAGAAAATGATGGTTCTATTTGGCACCCACAACCATAATCCAATCTGTTAGGCAAATATAATTTAAAGGTTTGAGAGGTTTTTTTTCCTAAGAGAATTTAAACTTAAAAAAAAAAAAAAACTATTTTAGAGCAAAGTGATTAAACTAAAAAGAAGAGTCCCATGCAAAAAGAAAACTGAGGTTACTTGGTGGTGGTGGAGGTTTAGTTGCTAATTCATGTTGGACTCTTGCAATCCCATTGACTGTAGCCTGCCAGGATTCTCTGTCTATGGGATTCTCTAGGCAAGACTACTTAAGTCTTAATAATTATAATAAATCATTGAATGTCCATTTCCTGATCTTTATCCTCAAATTTGGTTTTAAAAAGTATATAATCAAGTTTATCTTTTTCCTCCTGAAATGTTTCTGCTTTTTTAAAAAAGAAACAGGTATGCTTTATGAGCAACCCACTCTAGTGTTCTTGCCTGAAGAATCCCAGGGACGGCGGAGCCTAGTGGGCTGCCGTCTCTAGGCCCGCAGAGTCGGACCCGACTGAAGTGACTTAGCATAGCATGTGCTTTGTGGTCATTTGAAAACTATAACTGTAAGTCTGAGGCATCACTGCTCCATCTCTCAGGAGACACCACAGGGACCAGAGTCTGCGGGGGTCGGAAGTCCCTTCCGGGACTCTGGGGTCTCGGGCCCTTCTGCCCAGGCTGGTCTAGACCCCATGGCTGGAGGTAGGGAGTCACTGGCTGAGACCTCTGTTTTCATATTCTCAGCATCATAGGCTGCCATCTTGGGGCTTCCTTTAGCTGGTGAGCCCATTAACTCTACCCAGGACCAGTTATGGATCTTGTGGGCCTAAGCGCAGAATTAAAATGGAGGGCCCTTTGTCCAGAATTCAGTAAGAATCTCAGGACAGCAGCAGCAGGGCATTGAGCTGGTGCGGGGACAGCACTGGGTTAACACGGGCCATCTCCCGAGACACCTGGCCTGAGGCCATGGGGTTGGAATTGTGTCCTGGGTTGGGGAGACAGGATGCCTCATCATTGTGAGACACTTGACACCTTTATGCCTCTACCTGTGGAATTGTTCTATGATCATAAAGGCTCAAGAATGGCAAAACTGTTGTCAAACCCAAGTTCTTGTCCCCACATACAGTGAGGACAAATACACGAAACATCAAGAGTTTGGAGCAGAGAAAGGTTTATTGCAGGGCCAGGCAAAAAGTATGGGTGGCTCATGCTGTTAAGGACCCAAACTGCCTGATGCTTTCAGGGAAGTGTTTTGAGTGTAAATGTTAGGGAGAGGGTTGCTAGGTGCATGGTTTTCTTCTGATTGACAGGTAGTGAGGGAAGAGGTTGATGGTTCAGGAATCTTATGCTCAGCCTGACATTACCATCTTCCACCAGTTAGGGCCATAATTAGTTCCAGCAGAAGAACTCAAGGATGCATATCAGATTCCACATAAGTCCAGTGGGGAGGCTCTGGGACTCTGCTCTGTTGTCAAGTTGGTGTTTCTTGACTGCTTTTTCTTCATTTCTGCATCCACTTACTTCCCTAATAAGTAACCTTTGGAACCCAAAAAAGGCTTGCAAACAAGAAGTGCAGGATATGGAAAGGCTTTTGTGTTGTCACAAAAAAATGTTCATGGGAGAGATCCAGGAGAACTGAGTAACTCACCCAAATGCCTGACACACTCACCTTACCCCCACCTTCAGCTAAAGACAGAAGAGGGTGCTGAGCATGGGGAGGGTCATTTCTGGGGGACACCCAGGGGTGTTCTGCCTTCTCCATTGATGAGAATGTCCCCTCTTCCTGCTTCAGGGAAGAAGACATCTTTACAAATGGAGCTTTCCCTCCTAAATGCCAGTGTTTCTCACAAGAGTGATCCTACTTTATACTGCTTCATAGAAAATAACCAGCTTAAAATAATGAATGTACCAAAGAGACACATTTTCAGGTGGCAGATCAGCTCCCAGAGACACACTGCAGCTCACATCCTTGTTTGTCCAGACGGATGCTTAGCGTAATTGAATGCAAGTCAAGTGTTATTTCTCAGCTACAAAAGCCTCAGTCCCCACTACTCTAGTTGGCCTCATTATGGGGGATAATTTCTCTTAAAATCAATCTATTTTAGAATTCCTAAGACTCAAGTGGCTCCTGTCTGGCAAGGGCATAATTTAATATGACCACCTAAACACACACACCCGGTTCTTGGGGACCTACTGGTGTTGGTTTTATCAACTGGACGACGTCAATGTTCAGTTGAATAATAACATCTTCAGGGAGAGTGGGCCTTGCTCGTTTCTGTGAAATATGATCTAATCTGGGACCAAGTGCTGGTCTCACAAACAGTATTTGTCCAAGCCCCTCAGGAACAGGATGTGATCAGCAAAGTGAGTGATTTCTCTTTAACACAGAGTAATCTGTTTGCGCTCGTGTAAACAGCATTCAATTTTTCTTGGCATAATGGCTTCCTCTTTAGATGAAATGAGCCTTTTGTACTTATGAAAAATGCATATAACGTTGGCCACTGGCTGAGATAACTTAGCTTTCTGAATTCAGATATTTTTAGAGTGCATATAAAACAGCGAATAGTAATTAATAGACTATCGATTGGTTCACCCTCGTCTAATCACAGAGTGCATATAAATCATAAGGTGTTTTGCAATTAGGAAAATCCATATGAAATAACAAAATGTTAACTTTACAAGTGTGGGCTAATGCATCATGGAATACTTGCTCCAGCATAGGTATACCTGTGGAGAACAACTCTCCATTTATCACACGCAAAGCAGACTTCTTATTTTTGTGGACATGGCTGCACTGGATGAAGGTGCCTGGATGAAGACAGGTGAAATCCTGCCCTGATATCCCCAAAATGCTTGTTTCTCCTCCAGGGATTTTCTGTGTCTTCTTTCTGTCCCCAATGCCGGCAGAGCCTCGCTTTGCACCTCTACGCAGGCTCCGTTATTTCAGCATTGCCAACCAGGATCTCAGCATTTATGCAACTTTCAGCACCCCCATCACACACACCTTACAAATGATCAGCTGCAAAGCAGATTTGAACCAGCTGAGGACAACGTTGGAATAAGCAAACCTAAGTCTAAGAGTGGTTACTCTTTTTATGATGAGATTTCCCCATTTATTTTTAAAATAAGTAGAACACTTTTATTTACACTTGCCATCTATTTCATAGAAAAAAATATGGAAGAGAATTGTGTTACTCTTTTGTGGGGGGTGGAGCTTATTGCTTCTACAATAATTAGATACTGGAAAGATTTTTTCTATTGGATGGCTATTCAGTTATTAGAGTTTTTCCCTTTCATTACCTGCTCCCATTTGTATGTATGCGAAGTTAAAAGGCTCTGAACTTTCATTATTTGGTTGAATGGTGTCTTTAAACATTTATTTTAGAGCTGGAAGGGATTTTCAGGTCATTAAATCCAGTAGTCATTTGTGAAATGAAGGAAGTAAGCAGGAGATAAGTAGTTGAAGGGGTTCAGGACCTGTCACCCCAAAATGTGCCACTTTGTGTGTAACTGAAGGTAAGGTCGAGCTACTTGCTGCTCAAAAGCCTGTAAAGAGGCAAGGTTGGCAGAAAGGACAGTTCGCTTTCTTTCAAATGCCAGCAACAGGGAAGAGGTGGACTCCTGTCCAAAGACCAGCTCTTCACCACTGACAACCAGGAGGCTTTTATATATGCAAAGAGAGGGGATTTCATGCAGAAAGAGCAGTCAGTTCTGATGGTCAACTTGAAGCTGGTAATCAGTGGTCTGACCAGTATCATCTTGATTATTTTAAGCACAGTTAGTCTTCAGTTCCAGGGTCGGTTTGTTTCCATTTCTTGAGGCAAGTTCTCAGAATTGTGGCAGCTTATGTCATGGCTACAGCCTGGTCATCCTGTATTTAACTTCTCCAGCTGGTAGGCATTTCAATGTCAGTAAGACCACTCGTAGAATGTGGCTCAGAGTATTATCGGCAGCCCTTGAGGAGGAACTAAAGGTCCTTGACTTTGTTCACTGACTAAGTTTTCTCCTGTTTGACTAGTTTTCCTTTGCTTCTGCATGTTCTCACCTTTCTGACAAAACATATTCTTTGGTTAAAGTTTTTCTGCAGACAAAAGGCAGGTGGCTGGGGGGTGGGGGGAGTCCTACAATGATCATAGGGTCCTGCTCCATTTCAGATGTACTGACTATCTTGAGCTGGAGGCACCTTAAGGGCACAGATGCAGGGGGGCTTCCCCTGAACCCCCTCATCTGCCAAAATAGAGAGCCTCCACAGGAACTTGGGGTCACAAGTACCCTCCTGGGAGCTGTAAAGAGGCAAGGTTGGCAGAAAGGACAGTTCGCTTTCTTTCAAATGCCAGCAACAGGGAAGAGGTGGACTCCTGTCCAAAGACCAGCTCTTCACCACTGACAACCAGGAGGCTTTTATATATGCAAAGAGAGGGGATTTCATGCAGAAAGAGCAGTCAGTTCTGATGGTCAACTTGAAGCTGGTAATCAGTGGTCTGACCAGTATCATCTTGATTATTTTAAGCACGGTTAGTCTTCAGTTCCAGGGTCGGTTTGTTTCCATTTCTTGAGGCAAGTTCTCAGAATTGTGGCAGCTTATGTCATGGCTACAGCCTGGTCATCCTGTATTTAACTTCTCCAGCTGGTAGGCATTTCAATGTCAGTAAGACCACTCGTAGAATGTGGCTCAGAGTATTATCGGCAGCCCTTGAGGAGGAACTAAAGGTCCTTGACTTTGTTCACTGACTAAGTTTTCTCCTGTTTGACTAGTTTTCCTTTGCTTCTGCATGTTCTCACCTTTCTGACAAAACATATTCTTTGGTTAAAGTTTTTCTGCAGACAAAAGGCAGGTGGCTGGGGGGTGGGGGGAGTCCTACAATGATCATAGGGTCCTGCTCCATTTCAGATGTACTGACTATCTTGAGCTGGAGGCACCTTAAGGGCACAGATGCAGGGGGGCTTCCCCTGAACCCCCTCATCTGCCAAAATAGAGAGCCTCCACAGGAACTTGGGGTCACAAGTACCCTCCTGGGAGCTGTAAAGAGGCAAGGTTGGCAGAAAGGACAGTTCGCTTTCTTTCAAATGCCAGCAACAGGGAAGAGGTGGACTCCTGTCCAAAGACCAGCTCTTCACCACTGACAACCAGGAGGCTTTTATATATGCAAAGAGAGGGGATTTCATGCAGAAAGAGCAGTCAGTTCTGATGGTCAACTTGAAGCTGGTAATCAGTGGTCTGACCAGTATCATCTTGATTATTTTAAGCACGGTTAGTCTTCAGTTCCAGGGTCGGTTTGTTTCCATTTCTTGAGGCAAGTTCTCAGAATTGTGGCAGCTTATGTCATGGCTACAGCCTGGTCATCCTGTATTTAACTTCTCCAGCTGGTAGGCATTTCAATGTCAGTAAGACCACTCGTAGAATGTGGCTCAGAGTATTATCGGCAGCCCTTGAGGAGGAACTAAAGGTCCTTGACTTTGTTCACTGACTAAGTTTTCTCCTGTTTGACTAGTTTTCCTTTGCTTCTGCATGTTCTCACCTTTCTGACAAAACATATTCTTTGGTTAAAGTTTTTCTGCAGACAAAAGGCAGGTGGCTGGGGGGTGGGGGGAGTCCTACAATGATCGTAGGGTCCTGCTCCATTTCAGATGTACTGACTATCTTGAGCTGGAGGCACCTTAAGGGCACAGATGCAGGGGGGCTTCCCCTGAACCCCCTCATCTGCCAAAATAGAGAGCCTCCACAGGAACTTGGGGTCACAAGTACCCTCCTGGGAGCTGTAAAGAGGCAAGGTTGGCAGAAAGGACAGTTCGCTTTCTTTCAAATGCCAGCAACAGGGAAGAGGTGGACTCCTGTCCAAAGACCAGCTCTTCACCACTGACAACCAGGAGGCTTTTATATATGCAAAGAGAGGGGATTTCATGCAGAAAGAGCAGTCAGTTCTGATGGTCAACTTGAAGCTGGTAATCAGTGGTCTGACCAGTATCATCTTGATTATTTTAAGCACGGTTAGTCTTCAGTTCCAGGGTCGGTTTGTTTCCATTTCTTGAGGCAAGTTCTCAGAATTGTGGCAGCTTATGTCATGGCTACAGCCTGGTCATCCTGTATTTAACTTCTCCAGCTGGTAGGCATTTCAATGTCAGTAAGACCACTCGTAGAATGTGGCTCAGAGTATTATCGGCAGCCCTTGAGGAGGAACTAAAGGTCCTTGACTTTGTTCACTGACTAAGTTTTCTCCTGTTTGACTAGTTTTCCTTTGCTTCTGCATGTTCTCACCTTTCTGACAAAACATATTCTTTGGTTAAAGTTTTTCTGCAGACAAAAGGCAGGTGGCTGGGGGGTGGGGGGAGTCCTACAATGATCGTAGGGTCCTGCTCCATTTCAGATGTACTGACTATCTTGAGCTGGAGGCACCTTAAGGGCACAGATGCAGGGGGGCTTCCCCTGAACCCCCTCATCTGCCAAAATAGAGAGCCTCCACAGGAACTTGGGGTCACAAGTACCCTCCTGGGAGCTGTAAAGAGGCAAGGTTGGCAGAAAGGACAGTTCGCTTTCTTTCAAATGCCAGCAACAGGGAAGAGGTGGACTCCTGTCCAAAGACCAGCTCTTCACCACTGACAACCAGGAGGCTTTTATATATGCAAAGAGAGGGGATTTCATGCAGAAAGAGCAGTCAGTTCTGATGGTCAACTTGAAGCTGGTAATCAGTGGTCTGACCAGTATCATCTTGATTATTTTAAGCACGGTTAGTCTTCAGTTCCAGGGTCGGTTTGTTTCCATTTCTTGAGGCAAGTTCTCAGAATTGTGGCAGCTTATGTCATGGCTACAGCCTGGTCATCCTGTATTTAACTTCTCCAGCTGGTAGGCATTTCAATGTCAGTAAGACCACTCGTAGAATGTGGCTCAGAGTATTATCGGCAGCCCTTGAGGAGGAACTAAAGGTCCTTGACTTTGTTCACTGACTAAGTTTTCTCCTGTTTGACTAGTTTTCCTTTGCTTCTGCATGTTCTCACCTTTCTGACAAAACATATTCTTTGGTTAAAGTTTTTCTGCAGACAAAAGGCAGGTGGCTGGGGGGTGGGGGGAGTCCTACAATGATCGTAGGGTCCTGCTCCATTTCAGATGTACTGACTATCTTGAGCTGGAGGCACCTTAAGGGCACAGATGCAGGGGGGCTTCCCCTGAACCCCCTCATCTGCCAAAATAGAGAGCCTCCACAGGAACTTGGGGTCACAAGTACCCTCCTGGGAGCTGTAAAGAGGCAAGGTTGGCAGAAAGGACAGTTCGCTTTCTTTCAAATGCCAGCAACAGGGAAGAGGTGGACTCCTGTCCAAAGACCAGCTCTTCACCACTGACAACCAGGAGGCTTTTATATATGCAAAGAGAGGGGATTTCATGCAGAAAGAGCAGTCAGTTCTGATGGTCAACTTGAAGCTGGTAATCAGTGGTCTGACCAGTATCATCTTGATTATTTTAAGCACGGTTAGTCTTCAGTTCCAGGGTCGGTTTGTTTCCATTTCTTGAGGCAAGTTCTCAGAATTGTGGCAGCTTATGTCATGGCTACAGCCTGGTCATCCTGTATTTAACTTCTCCAGCTGGTAGGCATTTCAATGTCAGTAAGACCACTCGTAGAATGTGGCTCAGAGTATTATCGGCAGCCCTTGAGGNATATCCAATCATACGCTTAAAAGGTATAGTTGCAGGACTTCCCCGGAGGTCCAGTGGTTAAGAATCTGTCTTCCAACGCAGGGGACGGGGTTGGTTCCCTGGTTGGGGAACGAAGATCACGTGGGATCACATGCCAGGGGTAACTACTGAACCCATGCACTTTGGAGCCCGCTAACTGCAACTAGAGAAGCCCTGGTACCACAGTGAAGGTCCCATGTACCTCAAGCTAAATAAATAAATAAATATTTTTTAAAATGCAGAGTTGAGGTTAAAACATTCAAAGGTGTTGTTGTTCAGTGACTAAGTTGGGTCCTACTCTGCGATGCTGTGGACTGCAGCAGGCCAGGCCTCTGCTCAAAGGTATGACAACAGAAATCAGAAAATATGAATTAGGGTTAGGGTTAGTCTTTGAAAACTAGTGGTTTCCTGAGCAATATTTACTATATGTAGGTCAGTCCAATGCATAATAATAACATTCACGTTGCATTTTGGTTTGGAGAAAACACTGACTTTTGACAGGAGTTATAAATGCATCAGGTCTTAAATCATAAACCACTAAGGAAGAATATGAGCTATGGATACTTGTATTGAGGAGCAGTATGGGAAATAGAAGGGAAAACAGTATCAGACTTTATTTTGGGGGGGGGCTCCAAAATCACTGCAGATGGTGACTGTAGCCATGAAATTAAAAGACACTTACTCCTTGGAAGGAAAGTTATGATCAATCTAGATAGCACATTAAAAAGCAGAGACATTACTTTGCCAACAAAGGTCTGTCTAGTCAAGGCTATGGTTTTTCCAGTGGTCATATATGGATGTGAGAGTTGGACTGTGAAGAAAGCTGAGCACCAAAGAATTGATGCTTTTGAACTGTGGTGTTGGAGAAGACTTTTGAGAGTCCCTTGGACTGCAGGGAACTCCAACCAGTCCATTCTACATGAGATCAGTCCTGGGTGTTCATTGGAATGACTGATTCTGAGGCTGAAACTCCAAAACTTTGGCCACCTCGTGCGAAGTGTTGACTCTTTGGAAAAGACTCTGATGCTGGGAGGGATTGGGGCAGGAGGAGAAGGGGATGACAGAGGATGAGATGGCTGGATGGCATCACTGACTCAATGCCCATGAGTTTGAGTGAACTCTGGGAGTTGATGATGGACAGGGAAGCCTGGTGTGCTGCGATTCATGGGGTCGCAAAGAGTTGGATACAACTGAGCAACTGAACTGAACTGAAGTGAACACTTACCTTAAATAATTAGTCAAAATAACATACACCCCAATGTTCACTACAAAACCATTTATAATAGCTAGGACATTGAGGCAACCTAGATGTCTATCAACAGATGAATGGATAAGAAAGCTGTGGTACATATATACAATAGAATATTACTCAGCCATAAAAAGGAATACATTTGAGTCAGTGTTAATAAGGTGGATGAACTTAGAGTCTATTATACAGAGTGAAGTAAGTCAGAAAAAGAAAAATAAATATCATATTTCATGCATATATATGGAATCTAGAAAGATCGTAGTGATGAATCTATTTGCAGGGCAGCAATGGAGTTGCAGACATAGAGAATGGGGAGAGGAGAGGGTGGGATGAATGGAGAGAGTATCATGGAAACATACGCTGCCACATGTGAAATAGATGGTCAGTAGGAATTTGCTGTATGACTCAGGAAACTCAAACTGGGGCTGTGTGATAGCCTAGAGTGGTGGGAAAGGGTGGGAGGTGGGAGGGAGGTCCAAGAGAAAGGGGACACATGTACGCCTATGGTTAATTCATGTTGGTGTATGGCAGAAAGCAACATGGTATTATGAAAAATTATCCTTCAATTAAAAAATTTTTAAAAAATTTGTCAAAATATTTTGAATCTATTTCTTGAAACTGCTTTTAGGACTCTGAATGCATTCTTCTCCTTCTCAAGAATAGGAAGCCCGTTCTGGAAACTGAGTTCAGATTTTGCAGAGTGAAAAGTCATTTGGAGTGCAGTCTCTTGAATGAAGGGGTAACGAGCTATTTTAATTGGCTGACGCCCATCTGGAGGCTCCACTCTGACCTGCCTGCTCATCGGCACCCTTGGACTTTGCAGTTCCTCCTCTTCTCCATGAGCTCCAGGTGCTCTCAGATGCAGGCAGAGCTAGCACGGTGTGCCCGCACCTGTCACTGATGGCTGCCTGTCTGTCTAACATCTTCTCAGGCTGTTAGAGCACTGGTGAGTAACTGGACATGGAAAGAAAATGTCACTTAGAGGTTCTGAGGCTTCTGAAGATGGCACCATAGATAAGCACTGGAACTTTAGGGTGAGACCCTGTTTCTAGAGATTAACCTTGAGTTTGGCTGTAGTCACTGTAGGTTCACTGGGAGAGTCAGAAAGGTGGCTAGAACCTGGACATGACCTGGAATGAATTCAGTTCTGAAAACAGACACTTGCATGCAGAGTTAAGAGCAGAGTAAATCTTCATGGGGAAAGGCCA
>SJYW01025494.1:779839-801300 GCA_006410735.1 Raphicerus campestris
ATATCCAATCATACGCTTAAAAGGTATAGTTGCAGGACTTCCCCGGAGGTCCAGTGGTTAAGAATCTGTCTTCCAACGCAGGGGACGGGGTTGGTTCCCTGGTTGGGGAACGAAGATCACGTGGGATCACATGCCAGGGGTAACTACTGAACCCATGCACTTTGGAGCCCGCTAACTGCAACTAGAGAAGCCCTGGTACCACAGTGAAGGTCCCATGTACCTCAAGCTAAATAAATAAATAAATATTTTTTAAAATGCAGAGTTGAGGTTAAAACATTCAAAGGTGTTGTTGTTCAGTGACTAAGTTGGGTCCTACTCTGCGATGCTGTGGACTGCAGCAGGCCAGGCCTCTGCTCAAAGGTATGACAACAGAAATCAGAAAATATGAATTAGGGTTAGGGTTAGTCTTTGAAAACTAGTGGTTTCCTGAGCAATATTTACTATATGTAGGTCAGTCCAATGCATAATAATAACATTCACGTTGCATTTTGGTTTGGAGAAAACACTGACTTTTGACAGGAGTTATAAATGCATCAGGTCTTAAATCATAAACCACTAAGGAAGAATATGAGCTATGGATACTTGTATTGAGGAGCAGTATGGGAAATAGAAGGGAAAACAGTATCAGACTTTATTTTGGGGGGGCTCCAAAATCACTGCAGATGGTCACTGCAGCCATGAAATTAAAAGACGCTTACTCCTTGGAAGGAAAGTTATGACCAATCTAGATAGCACATTAAAAAGCAGAGACATTACTTTGCCAACAAAGGTCTGTCTAGTCAAGGCTATGGTTTTTCCAGTGGTCATATATGGATGTGAGAGTTGGACTGTGAAGAAAGCTGAGCACCAAAGAATTGATGCTTTTGAACTGTGGTGTTGGAGAAGACTCTTGAGAGTCCCTTGGACTGCAGGGAACTCCAACCAGTCCATTCTACATGAGATCAGTCCTGGGTGTTCATTGGAATGACTGATTCTGAGGCTGAAACTCCAAAACTTTGGCCACCTCGTGCGAAGTGTTGACTCTTTGGAAAAGACTCTGATGCTGGGAGGGATTGGGGCAGGAGGAGAAGGGGATGACAGAGGATGAGATGGCTGGATGGCATCACTGACTCAATGCCCATGAGTTTGAGTGAACTCTGGGAGTTGATGATGGACAGGGAAGCCTGGTGTGCTGCGATTCATGGGGTCGCAAAGAGTTGGATACAACTGAGCAACTGAACTGAACTGAAGTGAACACTTACCTTAAATAATTAGTCAAAATAACATACACCCCAATGTTCACTACAAAACCATTTATAATAGCTAGGACACTGAGGCAACCTAGATGTCTATCAACAGATGAATGGATAAGAAAGCTGTGGTACATATATACAATAGAATATTACTCAGCCATAAAAAGGAATACATTTGAGTCAGTGTTAATAAGGTGGATGAACTTAGAGTCTATTATACAGAGTGAAGTAAGTCAGAAAAAGAAAAATAAATATCATATTTCATGCATATATATGGAATCTAGAAAGATCGTAGTGATGAATCTATTTGCAGGGCAGCAATGGAGTTGCAGACATAGAGAATGGGGAGAGGGGAGGGTGGGATGAATGGAGAGAGTATCATGGAAACATACGCTGCCACATGTGAAATAGATGGTCAGTAGGAATTTGCTGTATGACTCAGGAAACTCAAACTGGGGCTGTGTGATAGCCTAGAGTGGTGGGAAAGGGTGGGAGGTGGGAGGGAGGTCCAAGAGAAAGGGGACACATGTACGCCTATGGTTAATTCATGTTGGTGTATGGCAGAAAGCAACATGGTATTATGAAAAATTATCCTTCAATTAAAAAATTTTTTAAAAATTTGTCAAAATATTTTGAATCTATTTCTTGAAACTGCTTTTAGGACTCTGAATGCATTCTTCTCCTTCTCAAGAATAGGAAGCCCGTTCTGGAAACTGAGTTCAGATTTTGCAGAGTGAAAAGTCATTTGGAGTGCAGTCTCTTGAATGAAGGGGTAACGAGCTATTTTAATTGGCTGACGCCCATCTGGAGGCTCCACTCTGACCTGCCTGCTCATCGGCACCCTTGGACTTTGCAGTTCCTCCTCTTCTCCATGAGCTCCAGGTGCTCTCAGATGCAGGCAGAGCTAGCACGGTGTGCCCGCACCTGTCACTGATGGCTGCCTGTCTGTCTAACATCTTCTCAGGCTGTTAGAGCACTGGTGAGTAACTGGACATGGAAAGAAAATGTCACTTAGAGGTTCTGAGGCTTCTGAAGATGGCACCATAGATAAGCACTGGAACTTTAGGGTGAGACCCTGTTTCTAGAGATTAACCTTGAGTTTGGCTGTAGTCACTGTAGGTTCACTGGGAGAGTCAGAAAGGTGGCTAGAACCTGGACATGACCTGGAATGAATTCAGTTCTGAAAACAGACACTTGCATGCAGAGTTAAGAGCAGAGTAAATCTTCATGGGGAAAGGCCACGCCAGAGAAAGAGGGCACACTCCAGATGCTAGGGAGACCCCACGCTGCCAGCCGTCCTCTCACCTGCCCCCTGCCCCAGCCCTAAAGTAGCAGCTGGAACTTGAAATAAAAACACACTGATTTTATTTACACAGTTTCATGGAGAAAGGGTGATGTTTATCTACCCAGTGATCATGTGAATGTACAGTGAGAAACAGATCCCTTTCCTAGGGTAACGGCCATATACCCCACGATGACAACAGGTCACTACATCCGGAGCAACGCTGTCTGTGGACAGGACCACCCAACAGAGCCCTCACCACGGAGAAGCCTGTGTCTGCAGTCAGACACCAGACTCACACTTGGACCGAGTGAGGTACAGACAGGAACCCCAGGGGTGCAATGAGCCAAGCCTGGAGTGTGGGAAATTCCACAGGACAAATGGGCCAGTTTCTTCAAATGACCCGGCAAACAGATGCCAGGAAAACAAGCTAGGGAGGGGCATGGGGGTGTTACAGACTAAAAGAGATTAAGGAAACCCACCAGCCCAATGCACAGTGTGGTCCGTCCTTGGATTTTGTTATAAACAAGCCAGCGATAATAGGACATTCACTTGAGGCAATCAGTGAGAACTGAATCCAGAATGGGCATTAGGTATTAATAAGAAATTATGACCAATTTCATTGAGGATGATAATGGAAATGTGGTTAAATACAAAAAATAAGTAAAAAAGCATTTATGGATGAAATGGTGTGCTGAGATTTGCTTTAAAGTTTTCTAGTTAAAAATGGTAGAGATTGAGGAAATAAGAAAATTATTTTTCTTGTTATAATACGTGGGTTAAGAGTATGTGAAAATTTACTGCATTATTTCCTCTAGTATATGTATGTTTAAAATGGTTTATAACAATGTATTCTTTAAAATGGCAAATAAATGACCACAGTTACCCGTACTGGACGGGATGTGGCATGAGCCGCTGCTCTGGGAGAGAGGGGACCCTGGCCAGACCCTGGCATCCGACTAATAGGACATCTAATCTTGGCTTCTCCGAGATGAACTGTGGAGCCTAATCGCATTTCCTAACATCTCTGAACATTTCCCAGCACTGCAAACCATGCCCCGAACATGGCAGGCAGTCGGTATTTGCTGAACGAATGGGTGAAGGAGTGCACACATGAAGGGATGCCTGAAGTGAGAGAGGAGGCATTGAGCAAAATATTGGCCACAGCAGTGTTCTGTAAACGTTCACTCAGAGCAAGTGAATGGCGACAAAGGCATGGAGCTGGGGCAGCCTCCACACTCTGGCTGGCCCTCACAGACAGCCTCCCTGTGAAAGTGGGGTCTGGGGCCTGGGGTAGAGCTTACCCCCCACCGCCGGGGCCTCCATGTGCTGACGGCTGTGTACACAGGGGAAACCAGGCCACGTTTACACTAAGTGTACATTCTGCGAGTAAGGAAGGGTCTTCCCACTGGAGACTGACAGCGGGCATCAGCCAGTCTCTGCTGGAATCTGAGGTATTTAGCTCAGTGCCCGGCATCCAGTTGTCACAAAATATTGAACTGACCTTCTCCTTCTGAATGGAGGTCCCTGGATTGAAGTTTGTCTCAAAGAAAGGTTCTCAAGGGGACCCGGAGTTATAAATCACTTGGGGACTTTTCAAAAGGCACCCCATCATGATACACATACATGCGCACACATAGACACACACGGCTGATCTGGCGAACCCCTGTCGCTGGGAGGTGGGGCTCTGCCCTTTGGAGCATCAGTCTGCGAGGAGGGCTGGAAGGCTGGCTGCAGGGACTCCGGCTGAGGACTGCCCACTCTGTGTCACAAACGCTGCACCGCTTCCTTCCAGCCTTGTGGTGCAAGAGAAAATCAATGCACCGACTTCTGAAGGCTGGCTGGATGTGACGACCATCTCTACTCTAGTCATTAATAAACACTGCTGCCTGCTGGCCTGAACTTCCTGATGAGCTGGGGTGTAGGCGCGCTGGCTTCAGGAACCTCACGATGCCCACCCTCCCAGGTGCCCTGGCCTCCTGCTTCAGGTGTTGCAGAGAGCACCCACGCAGTGTTTATATGAGGCCCAGGAACACCCTAGCCTGCCACCAGGAGGCGCAGGGCACAACTCTACCCTTGGAATGGGAGTGATAACTGGGAAGGTAGGCTGGGGTGTGTGTCAGGATTCTAGAAGCTGTNTTTTTAAAGTAGGATTTTTTTTTTTTCCCTACCTAACTCTTGGATCTTACTTTGTAGATAAACGAAAGCTCTAGGAATCCTGTTAGCAGTGGAATAGACCTTAAGAAGAAAGAAGGGTATCAAGATCAGGGCAACCATAACAGGGTGGGTGATAACATGAGGAGGGAGAGATGGGAAGAACTTGAGAGGACTTCTGTGCTATGCCAAAATGCAAGGACTTACTGAAGATGAATTTCTGCACTTGGGGTTGAGAGAAAGAAAATTCATGAAAGTGAAAGTCACTCAGTTGTGTCCGACTCTTTGCAACCCCATGGACTATACAGTTCTTGGAATTCTCCTGGAAAGAATAATGGAGTGGGTAGCCTTTCCCTTCCTTCTAGATCCTCTGGAAGATCTCCAGGGGATCTTCCCAACCTGGGGATTGAACCCAGGTCTCCCACATTACAGGCAAATTCTTTACCAGCTGAGCCAAAAGGAAAGTTACTTCCAAAAGCTGCTCAGGTGCTTCTGATGATGTTGCATTTGGCAACCTCTGTCTTCTCTACTTGAGAAAGTCAAGGAAATCTAAAGAAGTTTTAATTCATGAGTTAAACCTTGATATATAATTTCAAGTAGTCATCACTCACCTTGACAGCACATTAGAATTATCTGGGTAGTCTTTTAAAAAATACCTCCGCATTTCCAGGGGTTTTTGTGTCACTGTCCTGAGCACTGGGATAGAAGCAGCAGTGCAGTGTTTAAAAACAACCTCTCAGACAATTTTACTGAGATCTGGCAAAACCCACAACAACGGGCAAGTAACATGAAACAGGACAGAGGTCTTTTTATGTTAAGAGAGTCCTGGGTGGAAAGGCCCAACATAGGAAAGCAGTACAATTATAAGTGTTTGCATTTGACTGAAATGTGAACTATGTATAGTGATGGTGAACAATGAAACTAACGATTTAGGCAGAAACCATATAAAGTGAGCTGTGACAGTTTGGACTTTATTTGCGAGAGTGAGAAAGACACTGCAATGTTTTACACAGAGCTCACGTGCTCAGATTTATGATGACCCAACAGAGGGCTTCTCTAAGACAGGGGGCTTTCAGTGCTATGCCTGAAAAACTATCCCTAGATTTACTTTTCCTAAAACACAAAACAAAGACCCTTAGGCGGTGCCGTGGTCAATGGATTGGAGGAGGCAGGACTAAAGGCAAGGTGTTGAATGGAAGAAACCAAAAGTGAAAACAAGCAGGAGGCAAAACAGTACTTGTAATGAAGCAACATTGCTGCCGTAGCAAGAGAAACCAATGATGAATTCTGAGCTGAAAACAGGTTAAGGGCATACTCCCAGAGAAAGAGGTTTTTAAGAAGAGATCTGAACACGGGAATGTTCCCAGAACAGTTCAAAACAGAGAGGAGAGAAAAAAAGAGAGGGGCATGGTGAGTAATACCTAATCAAATTCAAAAAACCCATTCTGTGTTAGCTAAGTAAAGCAAACTAAGACAAAGGCATTACCATATTTACTTAGGTGAATGACTCTCAAAGTTATTTCAGCAGAAAAATCTCAGTTATGGAGGGGAACACTGTATGCAATACCCTTTTCTTACTTTTCTCCCCAGAAGTACTCCCTTTGCCATTCTTCCATAATAGTTGTTTGATGTCCACGAGACAATGTCCCAATAGTATGAGACATTTTTTTTCCCTCCAAATTATCCATATTCTGATGTGGAATTTACCAGACACAAGAAAATATGAAAGGTATATTCTAGACATCCTAGATTTGAATAAGAGTGAGAAATGAAGAAAATGAAGAATTAAAAAACAGTCAATGCCTAACAGAGTTGGACTATATACCTAACAGACTATACGCCTAAGAGTTGGACTATAAAGAAAGCTGAGCACCGAAGAATTGAAGCTTTTGAACTGTGGTGTTGGAGAGAAGACTCTTGAGAGTCCCTTGGACTGCAAGGAGATCCAACCAGTCCATCCTAAAGGAGAACAGTCCTGAATATTCATTGGAAGGACTGATGTTGAAGCTGAAACTCCAATACTTTGGCCACCTGATGCGAAGAGCTGACTCATCTGAAAAGACCCTGATGCTGGGAAAGACTGAAGGCAGGAGGAGAAGGGGACGACAGAGATGGTTGGATGGCATCACTGACTCAATGGACATGAGGTTGAGTAAACTCTGGGAGTTGGTGATGGACAGAGAGGCCTGGCGTGCTGCAGTTCACGGGGTCGCAAAGATTCGGACACAACTGAGCGAATGAAGTGAACTGAGTGCCTAACAAAGGTCAGCTCTTCTTGCCCAATTTGTAGCAAATGCAAAACTCTTGCACAACTGCTGACCAGCCACCAGAATCCAAAGGATCTAAGAGGAGAGAGCCATTGTTCGCCACACGTCCCAAGGTTCTGATACCACATGCTATGGAAAGCAGCTGATTGGTACAAATCTCTTCATATTGCTCTAGGACAGGATAAACAGGTATGAGTCCAGGGCTGTCCTCATGTTGATTTCTCTCCTTCCTCTTTAACAATTCCCTTAATTTCTAAGACAAAAGCCAGATTAGTACCAAGTTGAAAGTTAATGTTGCAAAATTGTTGACTTACCTTCAAGAAAAGGAAAAGTAAATTTAAAAGAACATAGGCTGTTGACCACTAGAGATTATATATATATTTTTCACTTTAATTTCAAGAGCTATACAGGGATTGCATTGCAACCTTTTCATACAAAAAAAATGTATTTAATTGCTTTCCATTATTAACCTAAACACTACAAATTAATCAGGCAAGGAAACATGCAGGGAGCCTTCCAAAACGAAGAGATTTTGAAACTTTATTCAAATGCATTCATACTGAGCATATTGAGATCAATTCATGTGGAGCATCTTTTCTCTATCAGATACTGAAGTAGGACTGATGAATGAGACAAACGTGTTCCTAACACTGACAGCCTAGAGAAGTGAAGTGAAGTCGCTCAGTTGTATCCTAGAGAAGGCAAGTAAAATACAGCAAAACAAGGCAGCCTAGAATGTGTAAAATGAAGGCATTTCCCCTAAAGGTTGTATGGAAGAACTGCTTCTTGGAATCTCTCTGTGGGAATAGAGAACTGAGTGAGGTTTCAAGAGCAAGTAGGACTCAGCCATGTGAACATTAGTGGGAAGGCAATCCGAAAACATCAGAGATGGGTCAAAGACAAACCTCAAACTTTTGCAGACTGAAACAAGAACTTGTGGTTAAAAAGGTATAGAGCAATGGGTTGTTGGATTCGATTTGCTAGTATTTTGTGAGGATTTATAGCACAGGGAACTCTACTCAATACTCTGTAATAGCCTATATGGAAAAATACTCTAATAAAAGAGTAGATATATGTAATAAGTATAATTAACTTTGCTGTACAGCTGAAATTAATACATTATAAATCAACTATACTCCAATAAAACTTTTTCTCAAAAAAGTTCTTCCTGTTCAGTCTATGCTCTTAAAAAAAAAAGTATAAGGGAAGACATTTATGCAAAAGTAGAGTTTTGTTTAACACACATGCTCTTACTAGAAAATCTTATCAAGTATTTTCAGATCAGTAATCTTTGAATAATTTAGGAGTAAGTTTCATAAAAGACAACCTATGATTTCAAACAATGTATATGAGTGTAAAATCTTATTCTTGATTTTATAAAGCCATTATTAGTCATCCAACATTACTTTGCTCTTGAAAAACTGTCAACTCTAGGGAAATATGCTCTTTGATATTGAATGAGATACTCCAGAACAATTCTGTAATAATTTTGCTTTCCCCCCTCCATTGTTATTTCAAAAACTAAAATAGAAAATGCAAAACAAAACAAAACAAAAAAAAAAAAAACACTGCTGCCCTGCTGGCCTGAACTTCCCGATGAGCTGGGGTGTAGGCGCGCTGGCTTCAGGAACCTCACGATGCCCACCCTCCCAGGTGCCCTGGCCTCCTGCTTCAGGTGTTGCAGAGAGCACCCACGCAGTGTTTATATGAGGCCCAGGAACACCCTAGCCTGCCACCAGGAGGCGCAGGGCACAACTCTACCCTTGGAATGGGAGTGATAATGGGAAGGTAGGCTGGGGTGTGTGTCAGGATTCTAGAAGCTGTTAGCATTGGAGCAGAGCTCCACCCCTCGCCTTTGTCTTTCTCTTTGTGCAGGTCCTTAGTATCTCTGGGCAGTGGCTTCTGTCCCCGTGAATGTCCTCCTCAACACCAGCACCCGACCCGCTGAGACTCCCATAGCACGCCCTCCCTGGCTCAGCCTGGCTGCCTCGGGCCCCCTGCTTCCTCTGCTTCACTCTCAAGAAGTGCCCTATTCTCTTCCTTCCTCAGCCTCCGCAGTGTAAGTAAAGGTCAGAGCTTTGTACAGCTCAGAACTAAAAGAACATTCCCGCCAAAAAATGAGCAGAAGACCTGAACAAACATTCTTCCAAAGAAGACATACAGACATACAGGCTAACGGGCACATCAAAAGATGTTCAGCATCTCTAATTATTCAGTTCAGTTCAGTCATGTCCGACTCTTTCAAGGACAGCAGCATGTCAGGCCTCCCTGTTCATCACCAACTGAAATGCAAATAAAAACCACAATGTATCACTTCACACCTGTGAGAACAACTATCCACAAAATTCTACCAAAACTCCTGCAAATGTTGGACAGGATGTAGGCAAAATGAAACCTTCCTATGCTGTTGGTGGGACTACCAACTGGTACAGCCACTATGGGAAAACTGTATGGAGGTTCCTTAAAAAAATAAAAACAGAGTTATCATATGATCCAGCAATCTTACTCCTGGGTTTACATGGGGGAAGTAACAAAACTAACTCGAAAAGATACATGTACTCCAATGTTTATAATAGCACTATAGCCAAGACATGGCAGCAGCCTGTGTCCATCAACAGAGGAATGGGTAAAGAAGATATGGTGTATGTACAGTGGAATATTACTCGGCCAACAAAAGGAATGAAACAATGCTATTTGCAACAATGTGGATGGACCTATAGATTATCATACTAAGCCAAGTCCAGAGAAAGACAAACATGANAGCTGGAAGAAGCCAACAAATGAGCAAAATAGCCCCTAATTGTGAGTGAAATTAAATATAACTACAACAATGAGCCCATAAGCATGGCAGTAATATAAAATGAAGTGGAGGAAGCCCTGCCACAGTAACAACTTCGCATCCACCAGATTGTAAAGCAAATCTGGGAGGAACCATTGAATGTGCACAGAGACAATTATCACCCGACATAATCTGCAGTGAGATATATTCATGGGCACTGAGAGAACCCCGCAGCTGAACGGGGATTTTTTGTGAATGATGGCCAGGCGCTGGTGGTGCTAAATTCAATTCCCCAGAGCCAATGGGGCCTGGTTCTCATATGCCTTGCATGGCGGGGACCTGACGTGAGCTAACCAATTGCAGGAGATAAGCCTTGTTACCTACCAGTGGGGTCACTGAGCAGTGGCACCGAGGAAGACAGTGGCTGAGTCAGAAGGCCTGGGCTTTGATAGGAGCCCTGCCTTTAGAAAGTCCTTTGATCCTGCACAAGTAACAATCCTCTTCTTGTCTGTCAGAATGTGGGATTTCCATCTCTCAGAGGGCTGGGTGGGATTAGAAGACTTTTAAACTTTTTTCACAGAAGTTACCTCCATCCATGGCAGTCACAACTGGGTGTAGGATGCTAGCCCTGGCCTTGCCTAGATCATCGCTGCTGTCCTGGTTTCATGGGCCAGAAATGCCTCAAATCATCCCCATCATACCTTAGAACGTCCTCAGAACATCCACGAGCACCTGGGGTTATGTAAGCTGCTCCTTTACCCACAGAAGAATCTTGTCACTGGGCCATCCTGAGTCCACAAAGCATCCGAGTCCTGACACAGCATTGCCCTCACTGGTCTCCCACTGGTCCATTCAGAACTCACTCCGGGGGGATGTCCAGGTGTCTCTCCCATCTCACCCCAGGGTGCCTTGAAGTTCATGTCTACTTAGGGTTTTCCCTCCTCTGCTGCAAGCATGAGTGCAGTTAGACCTATACCCCCTCTGTGGAGAAGGATAACCTGAAAGCAACAGAAAAAATGCTCAAGGAGGGACTGGGACCCTCCCGCTGGGGATGGGTGTCTGCACGACGTGGTGCCATCTCCAGATTTCGGCAGTAGAGAGGACACCGTGATGGCCAGAGTGTGACAAGCAAAAATGAACCTCTGCTTTTAGCTGCGTTCACCATAAGTTGGAAGGACTGACACTTTTATGCAAAAAGCAGCATCACCTCGCACCTTCTGAGGAGGAGTCACCTGATAAAGAACAGTTCCTGACACAGGGGCACGCCCTACGCAGGACAGTCACCCTGGACCAGATGGCCTGGAATCTGGTTTGCACCATTCATGCTGGCCACACCTCCTAAACCACCAGGTGCATGGGCCTTGGACATTCCTCTTCCAAAATACACTTAAGCAGAAACCTGCCCCGGAGCAGGCTCGGTACCCTGGGTGCTGCATCATGTCCCTGCTCACACTCTGAGGCCCCTGGGAGCTACACCAGGGTCTCTTCCTGGTCTCTCCTGGGTCTCTGCCCACCTCTGGCATTCCATCATGGCAGCCTGAGTGGAGGAAGTCAGTGCCCTTCCCATCCTACCATGTCCTGTCTTCCTGAGATGAGCATCCCAGACCTTCTGTCCTCAGCCTGCTGCTGAGCCCCACCCTGCCCCCTGCCTTTAAGAACACAGCCAAGAAGTAGAGCCAGACACTGGCGCAGCAGCTCAAGCCCCAGCCACTGCGATGAAGGCGAGGACGCAGGAGCAGTCGCAGGAGCAGTCGCAGGAGCAAGTTTTAAGGAACCCGCCCCCCTCCACGTCTTTGCTCCAGTCTGTTACTCATATCCTCCCAGAATGGCCTTCTGGAAGCTCTTCAGCACTGACTCCACCTTGTAGTTCCTTTCCACATGAACTCAAATCCTGTCTTGTTTATGAGGCCTTTTCTGAGGCAGTCATAATTAGTCCCT
This sequence comes from Raphicerus campestris, assembly GCA_006410735.1. Taxonomy (NCBI): domain Eukaryota; kingdom Metazoa; phylum Chordata; class Mammalia; order Artiodactyla; family Bovidae; genus Raphicerus; species Raphicerus campestris. Next base: position 791,492 of record SJYW01025494.1, read on the forward strand.
CTGTCCTGTCATCTCCCAGGATACTGTGGCCATTCTGTTTTGTATGAAAGAAAATTGCAAAGAATTTACCTTCCTTTTCATAACACAGAGAACTAGATTTAATTAATTAAAAAAAGTACCTAGCCATAGTCCTCACATTCATTCACTTACCCATCCATTGACTTTTTTTTGTTTCTAATGAAATATTTATTAAGGGTCTACCACTTTTTTATGTGCTTAAAAAACAGAAAATTCTTAAAAAGATGTGGAAAATTCTTAAAGTGATAGGAATACCAGATTACCTTACCTGCCTCCTGAAAAATCTGTATCCTAGGTCAAGAAGCAACAATTAGAACTGGATGTGCAACAACAGACTGGTTCCAAATTGGGAAAGGAGTACATCAAGGCTATATATTGTCACCCTGCTTATTTAACTTATATGCAGAGTATATCACGCGAACTGCCAGGCTGGATGAAGCACAGGCTGGAATCACGATTGCCTGGAGAAATATCAATAACCTCAGATACACANCTAACAGAATCAAACCAAAACTGTATAATCTTTCACAGTTTATTTTATTTAACTCTTTATGTTGTATTTGAGTACGATCAATTAACAATGTTGCGACAGTTTCAGGTGAACAGCAAAGAGACTCAGCCATACATACACGTGTATCCCTTCTCTCCCAACCCCCACTCTGATCCTGGCTGCCAAATAACCTTGAGCAGAGTTCCCTGTGCTATACAGTAGGTCCTTATTGATTATCCATTTTAAGTATAGCAATGTGTACATGTCCATCCCGAGCTCCCTAACTATCCCTTCTCCCCAACCTTCCCCCCTGATAACCATAAATTCGTTCTCCAAGTCTGTGAGTCTGTTTGTGCTTTGTAGATAAGTTCATTTGTATCATTTCTTTTTAGATTCCACATATAAGGGATGGCATCCAATATTTCTCCTTATCTGTCTGACTTACTTCGTTCAATGTGACACTCTCTAAGGTCCATCCATGTTGCTGCAGATGGTATTAATTCATCTTTTTTAATGGCTGAGTAATATTCCATTGATGTACGTACATCTTCTTTATCCAGTCTTCTGTCTATAGACATTTAGGTTGCTTCCTTGTCTTGCTATCATAAACAGAGCTACAGTGAACATTAGGATGCATGTACCTATTCAAGTCATGTTTTCCTCTGGATATGCCCAGGAGTGGAACTGCAGTGTCATATGGTGGCTCCATATTAACATTTTCATGGAATCTCCATACTGTTCTGTATATTGGCTGAACTAATTTCCATTCCCACCAACAGCGTAGGAAGGTTCCATTCTCTCCACATCTTCTCCAGTATGCATTATTTGTAGTTTTTTATGACAGTCACTATGGCTGGTATGGGGTGATATCTCTTTGTAGTTTTGATTTGCATTTCTGAAGGAGATCAGCCCTGGGATTTCTTTGGAAGGAATGATGCTAAAGCTGAAACTCCAGTACTTTGGCCACCTCATGAGAAGAGTTGACTCATTGGAAAAGACTCTGATGCTGGGAAGGATTGGGGGCAGGAGAAGAAGGGGATGACAGAGGATGAGATGACTGGATGGCATTACTGACTCAATGGACATGCGTCTGAGTGAACTCCGGGAGTTGGTGATGGACAGGGAGGCCTGGCGTGCTGCGATTCATGGGGTCACAGAGAGTTGGACATGACTAAGCTACTGAACTGAACTGAATGATAAATGATACTGAGCATCTTTTCATGCTTCACAGCTCATTTTAGTGAGCATGTATTGAGAATCTGCTCTGTACTATGCCAAGCACGTGGGGGCCACAAAAATGACCAAAGTGTGGTTTCTAGTTGCTGGACACTGGCAGTCTGGGTGGATGGGATGGGTTTGGGGCAGAAGCAGCCCTGGCTTACCATTAAGTCATAAATTTACATTCCTACTAATGAAAGTGCTTACAAAGTGGGTTATTCACTTAATTGAGTAAAAAACAAGTTTTGTCCTTATTTCCCCAGGTTAAGGAATTAGAAGTTAAAGACTTCTCCTGACATGATACAGAAGTGAGTGCTATCCATCATGCTGTCTCTCTCTGCTCCTGGATTTGTGCACCATGCACAGGACTCTGTAACACAATGGCGGTCACACCTGGGTGCTGGAGACAGAGATTTTCCCCTCTAGTATTTCCTTAGGAATTCCCTGAGGGAGTAATAATTTCTGCAGCCCAGTCATCACCCTGTCAGGACCCAACAAGTAACTATGCACAGTAATTAAGTAAGCACAACAGGAAAATTCAGATCTCAGGACTTTGGGCTTTATAGTTACAGATGTTCTTCTCTTCTGAGTCATTCAGCAGTTCCTTGGGTCATAAATGTTTAATTTTTAATCTGCTTTTTATCGGTTTTGTATAATGCAGACTGCTGGTACAACCAAGAATTTTTTACTAGTGCGTTTTATGTGCAGGAAGTTTGTGATAAAGGCTTTAGTGAGATAAAATGAGGTGTATTCCCTTAAGAAAATGAATATCACCCTACCTGAAAACACAAGAGAACATTCTTCTCATAGGACATGGGCTGTTTGGATCTCAATATTGTTCGCAGACTTCACACGATCCCGGGAAGTCACACGACTTGCAGGTGTGTTACTGAAGCTTACATCATCTGTTTGCCCTGGAAATGTCCTCTGAAATGATCCAGGGGCTGGAAACAATGGTTGTTCCAGGATATATTTATCTTTTATGACTCAAACAGCTGTCCCACTTTTCAGGAGACCTTGTGATATGTGCCAATGAAAGGTGAACTTTTAAAACACCACAAACAAGAGCTGACAGAATCACCAGTGACATCATGTGTTTACATGTCTACTAGTAGCTAAACCTGAATGTTAGTTGCCCTGGAAACATAATAGTCATTTTGACATGTTCTGGGCATGAAGCTTTGAGGTGAAATCTTCTGTTGGGGGTTCAGCACACAACCCAGCACAGGATCTGACAGCTTAAGCACCATCCAGTGCCTCCCCTTTAGCTTGATGGAGCCAAGTCCCTTCCTCACTCTCTCCTGTCAGTGGGACTGTCAATGCATCAGAGGACAGGGCAGGCTAGTCATCACCCTTCAGCAAAGTGGACTGATGGCCAAATAAGGGAGGAAGCCATCCCTGCAGCCAGAGACAGTTGTAGCAAAGGGTCAAAGAGTGTGAACCGCAACCCAGGGACAGGTGTGCCTGCCAGTGGGCCGTGGCCGAGCTGCGCTGGTGCTGCGTCAGTGCCTGATTCTTTAGGGGCCCATGCCTGGGACCCCTGGGAGAGCAGAGACTGCGCCCTGACCACCAGTTTTCCTGACGGGGGTCTGGGAGACCCAGAGTGTCCAGAGGGCTGTGGAACCATAAACTCAATAAGTGAAAGTCACTCAGTCATGTCCAACTCTTTGTGATCCCATGGACTAATACAGTCCATAGAATTCTCCAAACCAGATGGGTAGCCTTTCCCTTCTCCAGTGGGTCTTCCCAACCCAGGAATTGAACTGGGGTCTCCTGCATTGCAGGGAGATTCTTTACCAACTGATCTATCAGGGAAGCCTTATAAACTGAATAATCTTGCCTCAAACCAACAAAGTCCCACTTTCCCCACTTTTCCTAAAACCAAGACATCATGCTTTCTGTTTCCATGTCCGGAGTTGATTTTCTACCCCGTGGGCTCTGCCCCCTGCAGTTGGTGGGCCGTGGCCGCGTTCCCCTGCAGGGCTGGCTTGGGCTCAGGCACAGGTCCTCCCTGCTCCGGGCACTCATCCAGGGTCCCGTGTGCCGCTAGTGAGTTTAAAACAGGGCATTTCCCCGCAGAGTTCTTGAGGGGCTGCGCCTTCCCCTCTGGTGCACTCTGCCCGGTGGAATCTGTTTTAAACTGATGGGCCAGTAGGAATCTCCGAGGCACTGTCAATGGTAACACTTAGCAGCTATGTCACAGCACTTTGTCCGCCTACAGTTTACAGACTCTACCTGTAACTCCAGGAGGTAGGACTGAAACTCTGAGACTCTGTCTTCCACATCCACCTTTTCATGAGTTGGATGAATCAGGTGAAGTTGCCGAGTGTCTTTCCTGGTCTCTCTCTCAGAGTAATAGAGGGGGAGCGGGCCGGCTTAGAGGTGGCACTGGAGCAGCGGGGGACCCCTTGGACACGTTCAGGGGGCCTGTCAGGCTGAAACTGCTTGTGTGATTACTCAGTACTCCTGTGCCTGCCCCCTCTCATCATCTTGTGGATGGACGGAGGAGCACCCCAGAGGCTGTGCCCTCTGACAGCCTGCACTTGGAGCCATCGGGCAGGTCTTTTCGAGGCGGTTGGGTAACCCCGCCAGGGTGCATAACTCCAAGTGGTGCTGTGTTGGTGAAGGAAAGGAGGTTTTTCGCAGTGAGGAGAGGACACTGTGAGTGCTGGAGGAGGAACGCTGTGCTCACGTTGCTCCCTGTGACCTGCCACGTCCTGATGTCTATGTTGGTGGGATCTCCTGGGTCACTCTGTCTCCCGAGTTGGGGTTCAGGAGGAGCTGGTCCAGCGAGTTCATCTGCTGATCTATAAGACACGATGACCCTGGGCAGCCTCCCAAGCAAATGCAGTGGAGGGAGCTACCACCAGAGCCACTGGGGTCACCTGGTGTGGAAGGTTCTGTCCTTGCAGATATGTCTCCTGTGCAGGGGACCTCAGCATTCCCCCCATCACTGCTGACAAGATGGAAAGACTGCATTTGCTATGCTCCAATTATAAATATTCCTTTTGTGTGCTTCTAAAACAGGCTGTTTTAAGCAAAGCCTGCATTTGGAGAAGGTGATATCCTTGGAGTTAGCTTTCTGCTTCACTAACTCGAGTTTCCTAGACAGAGCGTGCATTCTACTGGGATGAGACGTCCATCAGAACATGCCTGGGTCGTGGGTGAGTCCGTGGTGGATGTTGTGTTACAATGCAGAGCTTTCCACACTGCACTGGGAGTGTGTCTCTCATGGCAAACTCACGCATTGCACACATTGCTGTGTGATTAGTTAACACAGTACTCTCTCCTAATCTCTAGTAATTTTTCGGTATCAAACTTTTAAAGAACAAGATGCAAAGCATCAAGTTTATAAATGCTAGAAACACAGTTAACACAATGGCATTGATATTTGTCAGTGAACATGGAGAAAGGAACAAGGAAAGATGATTGCATGAACGTAACTGTTGTTCAGTCGTTCAATCATGTCTAACTCTGTGATCCCATGGACTGCAGCACACCAGGCTTCCCTGTCCTTCCCTGTCTCCCAGAGTTTGCTCAGACTCATATCCATTGAGTTGATGATGCCATCCAACCATCTCATCCTCTGTTGCCACCTTCTTTCTCCTCCTGCCTTCAATCTTACTCAGCATTAGAGTCTTTTCCAGTGAGTCAGTTCTTCATACCAGATGGCCCAAGTATTGGAGCTTCAGCTTCAGCATCAGTCCTTCCAATGGATACTCAGGGTTGATTTCCTGTAGGATTGACTGTTTGATCTCCTTACAGTCCAAGGGACTCTCAAGAGTCTTCTCTAGCACCACAATTAGAAAGCATCGATTCTTTGGCACTCAGCCTTCTTTACAGTCCAACTCTCAGGTCTGGGTATCAGGGCAATATTAAACTAGCAGAGCCGCCTCTGGAAAGACTTCACAAAGTCTGCTGTCGCATGCTGCCCTGCCCTCACTTGGCCCCTTGTAAAGAAGTTGATTTGCAAAGCTGGAAGAAGCCAACAAATGAGCAAAATAGCCCCTAATTGTGAGTGAAATTAAATATAACTACAACAATGAGCCCATAAGCATGGCAGTAATATAAAATGAAGTGGAGGAAGCCCTGCCACAGTAACAACTTCGCATCCACCAGATTGTAAAGCAAATCTGGGAGGAACCATTGAATATGCACAGAGACAATTATCACCCGACATAATCTGCAGTGAGATATATTCATGGGCACTGAGAGAACCCCGCAGCTGAAGGGGGTTTTTTGTGAATGATGTCCAGGCGCTGGTGGTGCTAAATTCAATTCCCCAGAGCCAATGGGGCCTGGTTCTCATATGCCTTGCGTGGCGGGGACCTGACGTGAGCTAACCAATTGCAGGAGATAAGCCTTGTTACCTACCAGTGGGGTCACTGAGCAGTGGCACCGAGGAAGACAGTGGCTGAGTCAGAAGGCCTGGGCTTTGACAGGAGCCCTGCCTTTAGAAAGTCCTTTGATCCTGCACAAGTAACAATCCTCTTCTTGTCTGTCAGAATGTGGGATTTCCATCTCTCAGAGGGCTGGGTGGGATTAGAAGACTTAAACTTTTTTCACAGAAGTTACCTCCATCCATGGCAGTCACAACTGGGTGTAGGATGCTAGCCCTGGCCTTGCCTAGATCATCGCTGCTGTCCTGGTTTCATGGGCCAGAAATGCCTCAAATCATCCCCATCATACCTTAGAACGTCCTCAGAACATCCACGAGCACCTGGGGTTATGTAAGCTGCTCCTTTACCCACAGAAGAATCTTGTCACTGGGCCATCCTGAGTCCACAAAGCATCCGAGTCCTGACACAGCATTGCCCTCACTGGTCTCCCACTGGTCCATTCAGAACTCACTCCGGGGGGATGTCCAGGTGTCTCTCCCATCTCACCCCAGGGTGCCTTGAAGTTCATGTCGACTTAGGGTTTTCCCTCCTCTGCTGCAAGCATGAGTGCAGTTAGACCTATACCCCCTCTGTGGAGAAGGATAACCTGAAAGCAACAGAAAAAATGCTCAAGGAGGGACTGGGACCCTCCCGCTGGGGATGGGTGTCTGCACGACGTGGTGCCATCTCCAGGTTTCGGCAGTAGAGAGGACACCGTGATGGCCAGAGTGTGACGAGCAAAAATGAACCTCTGCTTTTAGCTGCGTTCACCATAAGTTGGAAGGACTGACACTTTTATGCAAAAAGCAGCATCACCTCGCACCCTCTGAGGAGGAGTCACCTGATAAAGAACAGTTCCTGACACAGGGGCACACCCGACGCAGGACAGTCACCCTGGACCAGACGGCCTGGAATCTGGTTTGCACCGTTCATGCTGGCCACACCTCCTAAACCACCAGGTGCATGGGCCTTGGACATTCCTCTTCCAAAGTACTCTTAAGCAGAAACCTGCCCCGGAGCAGGCTCGGTACCCTGGGTGCTGCATCATGTCCCTGCTCACACTCTGAGGCCCCTGGGAGCTACACCAGGGTCTCTTCTTGGTCTCTCCTGGGTCTCTGCCCATCTCTGGCATTCCATCATGGCAGCCTGAGTGGAGGAAGTCAGAGCCCTTCCCATCCTACCATGTCCTGTCTTCCTGAGATGAGCATCCCAGACCTTCTGTCCTCAGCCTGCTGCTGAGCCCCACCCTGCCCCCTGCCTTTAAGAACACAGCCAAGAAGTAGAGCCAGACACTGGCACAGCAGCTCAAGCCCCAGCCACTGCGATGAAGGCGAGGACGCAGGAGCAGTCGCAGGAGCAAGTTTTAAGGAACCCGCCCCCCCCAACGTCTTTGCTCCAGTCTGTTACTCATATCCTCCCAGAATGGCCTTCTGGAAGCTCTTCAGCACTGACTCCACCTTGTAGTTCCTTTCCACATGAACTCAAATCCTGTCTTGTTTATGAGGCCTTTTCTGAGGCAGTCATAATTAGTCCCTCTGTCCTGTCATCTCCCAGGATACTGTGGCCATTCTGTTTTGTATGAAAGAAAATTGCAAAGAATTTACCTTCCTTTTCATAACACAGAGAACTAGATTTAATTAATTAAAAAAAGTACCTAGCCATAGTCCTCACATTCATTCACTTACCCATCCATTGACTTTTTTTTGTTTCTAATGAAATATTTATTAAGGGTCTACCACTTTTTTATGTGCTTAAAAAACAGAAAATTCTTAAAAAGATGTGGAAAATTCTTAAAGTGATAGGAATACCAGATTACCTTACCTGCCTCCTGAAAAATCTGTATCCTAGGTCAAGAAGCAACAATTAGAACTGGATGTGCAACAACAGACTGGTTCCAAATTGGGAAAGGAGTACATCAAGGCTATATATTGTCGCCCTGCTTATTTAGCTTATATGCAGAGTATATCACGCGAACTGCCAGGCTGGATGAAGCACAGGCTGGAATCACGATTGCCTGGAGAAATATCAATAACCTCAGATACACAGATGACACCACCCTTATGGCAGAAAGTGAAGGACTAAAGAGCCTCTTGATGAAAGTGAAAGAGGAGAGTGAAAAAGTTGACATAAACTCAACATTCAGAAAACGAAGATCATGGCATCTGGTCCCATCACTTCATGGGAAATAGATGGGGAAACAATAGAAACAGTGACAGACTTTATTTTGGGAGGCTCCAAAATCACTGCAGATTGTGACTGCAACCATGAAATTAAAAGATGCTTGCTCCTTGGAAGAAGAGCTATAACCAATCTAGACAGCATATTAAAAAGCAGAGACATTACTTTGCCAACAAAGTTTCATCTAGTCAAAGCTATGGTTTTTCCAGTAGTCATGAATGGATGTGAGAGTTGGACCATAAGGAAAGTTGAACGCTGAAGAATTGATGCTTTTGAACTGTGGTATTGGAGAAGACTCTTGAGAATCCCAGAGGACTGCAAGGATATCCAACCAGTCCATCCCAAAGGAAATCAGTCCTGAATACTCGTTAGAAGGACTGATGCTGAAACTGAAACTCAGCTTTGGCCACCTGATGCAAAGAACTGACTCACTGGAAAAGACCCTGATGCTGGGAAAGATTGAAGATGGGAGGAGAAGGGAACGACAGAGGCTGAGATGGTTGGATGGGATCACTGACTCAATGAATGTGAGTTTGAGCAAGCTCCAGGAGTTGGTGATGGACAGGGAAGCCTGGTGTGCTGAAGTCCATGGGGTCTCAAAGAGTCAGACATGACTGAGCGACTGAACTGAATTGAACTTAAGGGGAAAAAAAAAACACCTAATTGCTTTTTCAACTTCAGCATGTGATTTCCTCAGTTCACAGACCCATAACTAGCTGAACCTGGAGGAGTGGATGAGAGAGTCTCATTTTTATTTTAGAGCTGTCGATCCTCTCATATTTCCACCTACGATGCTGAATTATGCATAAAATAAGTACTGACAGCATGTAAGAGATGATGGAGAGTTCTGAACTGGAGTTGCTGAAGATCCCAAGAAGGTAGAATGTTTGCCTGGAGTGTGGACTGATCCTTGAGTGATGAGTAAGCCTGATGAAGTCATTCAAAGGGAGAATGAGGAGATCGAAAGCCCCAAGCCCTCAGATGTGCTCAGCAAGAAGGAGGAAATCGGAAGACAGAAGGAGAGGGCTTGGGGCAGACACACAAAGGGGGATGAGAGCCAGACTTTAAGACTTTGAAAGACTAGTATTTTTTTATTTTATTTTGAAAGTATAGGGGATTCAGAGTATTATGTCAGTATCAGTATTCAGTTAGTGTTTCAGTACTTCTGTAGATTATATTCCATTGTAGGTTATTATATGCTGTTGGGGCTTCCCCAGTGGCTAAGAGAGTAAAGAATCTGCCTGTGGTACAAAAGACCCAGGTTCAGTCCCTGAGGTTGGGAAGATCCCCTGGAGAAGGGAATGGCTACCCACTCCAGTATTCTCGCCTGGAGAATCCCATGGACAGAGGTTGCCAAGAATCAGACACGACTGAGCAAATAACTCACACACACACACAGAGGCTATTAGAAGATACTGGGTATAATTCCCTGTGCTACATGATATATCCTTATCTATTTTATGTATAGTCATTTGTATCTGTTAATCCCATGCCCCTAATTCGTCCTTTCCCCATCCCTCTTCCTT
>SJYW01025494.1:814769-839103 GCA_006410735.1 Raphicerus campestris
GCCTTCCAGGCCTGGGTCAATGGGCGCCGCAGAAAGGACCTGATTTAAATAACACTGGAACCCATGAATATCTGATGGGCTCCCAGGCTGCCTGGATTTGATTCCTAAGCTGCAAAGAAATCTTCCTACTGGGTTGAGGGTGGCTCCAGGTCCCTCTGGGCGCTACACTTTCATGTCTTAGAGACCAGATGAGGGCAAGCCCTTGCGGGGCTGGGGCTGGCATCCGACCAGCGGTCCATAGGCCTCTTTCTTGGTCTCAAGCAATGTGGCGACAATGGCTCTATTATGGCATCCGTGCTTACGTCCTCACACTTCACATGCTAGATCGACGGGAGCATAACGAATGGAGCCATCAAAGAGACCGGCTCAAAGTCTGGGTTTGAAAACACCCATAGATCGCATAGTCCCCAGCCGGGCTTTCCCAGGGGAAAGGGCCCGGAAGGCGGGTGGGAGGCAGCCAGAGGCTGCCGCCTGCTCCGTGCCAGGCTGCCCTCTCTGCGTTCATCCCGCAGAGTCACGGGGATTCCCAGGGAGACGGAGGGAGGCTGGGGTGTCAGGGCTTCTCACGAATGCCGGTGAGCACGTGACGGGGCGCCTGGGCTCTGTGTCCTCCAGAAGCAGGCAGGAGACATTCACATGCCCGTGGTGCCCAGGCGAGGGGCGAGGACGCAGCAGACCCGACAGGATGGGTGTGGGACCAGGTGAAAAGATGCTCCATTGCAGCCGAGGCACCAGCACACCATTCCGTCTGAGCACCAGACCCCGCCCCCCAACCTGATGCAAGTGCTAGAATCAGCTACGGGAGAATGGAGCCATAACCAGGGCGCTGATAGGAACCTTAAAATCTGATCTGAGAAAAAACACGTCTCAAAGTGTTCTCAAAAACACAGTGGTCCATTTAGCCAGGCGGACGGCCTCACAGAACCCCTCAGGAATCTGAGCAAGAGGCACTGAGTATTAAAATCCACTTTTAACAAGAGCCAATCAGGTCACAATGGACCAAGAAAAATCCGTCACTTACGGACGCATGGAAAATCACTTTTTAAAAAGATGTGGTTTTATCACTTTGCTGCAATTTCTTACACATGATTTGAGTCTTGATGACAGACCAACCCATTAACAAACTTCTGGGTTTCTTAGGTAGGCTCTGCTAGCACTAGTTAAACCAACCGCACTTCGTTAAATCATGTAGATTCAACAGTCTTCTGCACAGGCCACAAGAAGCAGACGACCTCCACCTCACTAGGTGGCGATTCCAAGTAGCCCCGCTTTGCTGTGGTGTCTTTGTTGCTTCCCTGCATAGTGGTACAAGTCCTTCAAACTGTGAGGTAGGACAGCTCATGTTGCCTTCTTGGGTTTGTCTCATTTTGTTTGCATCATCTTTGTTGTTTTGTCACTCAGTCATGTCCAACTCTTTGCAGCCCCACGGACCCTCCAGGTACCTCCGGGCCATGGGATTTCCCATAGGAATACTGGAGTGGGTTGCCATTTCCTTCTCNCTTTGCTGTGGTGTCTTTGTTGCTTCCCTGCATAGTGGTACAAGTCCTTCAAACTGTGAGGTGGGACAGCTCATGTTGCCTTCTTGGGTTTGTCTTATTTTGTTTGCATCATCTTTGTTGTTTTGTCACTCAGTCATGTCCAACTCTTTGCAACCCCACGGATCCTCCAGGTACCTCCGGGCCATGGGATTTCCCATAGGAATACTGGAGTGGGTTGCCATTTCCTTCTCCACGGGATCTTCCCAGATCAGGGATCAAACCTGCATGTCCTACACTGGCAGGCAGATTCTTTACCACTGAGCCACCAGGAAAGCCTCTCATTGTCTTTAAAGTAAGGGGTAGGGAGAGGGATCAAGACACTGTCTTGAACCTTCTGTCTGCCTCCTCCTGCCAGCCTGGACCAGCTCTGGGACTTGTCACAGGTATTGCTGGTCTCCCCGTGAGTACAGCAGCTACAATGAGTGTCCCCAACAGTCACCTCAAGACCAGGATGCAGCAGGACGAAACCAAGACTTCCACGGGGTTAGATCTAAATGCTGGAAAATACAAGTTTCATATCAGACACAAAAACGAGCAACTATACCACTTTCCTGGTGAATAGGAAAGACTGCTTCTTCTTTACTGGTTACAGCTTTAGTCCTACTATCATCTGCTCTGCTTCCAGGTAAGATTTGTGAAACCCCAGGCATAAAATGACCCCTGCCTCATGACAGCACCCAGTCCAGAGTGGACCCCACATCCTTCAACCGTCCCCAAAACCACCTACTGCACGCGCAATCCCAGGAGTCCTGCCACCCTCTTGCTCAGATACCGACACCCCCAGAGACCACAGGATGTCCTGGCGATGTTCCTCTGGGAGGTGTGGGCACCACTGTCCTCCACAGACACAGCTGGCCACATGCATCACTGCAGCTCTCCAGGGGACAGCTCTCAAGGGTCCATTTCTTATCTTGGCCTCTTCATTAGCTTGTACTTGGGCTTCAGATGCCTGTTAAATATCCCCAGATACCTCCTTGCTGGAAGTCCAGGTTCAGTGTGTCCCAAACTAAATCATCATGATTTTCCCTCAGCATCTTCTCTCCTTCCTGCAGCTCCCAGCTCACATATATCTCTGGTCTCTGGGTACAAAAAGGAAGCCTGCAGAAGAGCAGAACATTGCCAGACAACATGTTAGGAGCACTGATGCCCCTCCAGTGTGAGGTTCTACTTGAGTATCATCCAGAAACTTGCTCTCTCTGACACTTGCTGAATGTGGTAAAGAAGACCACTGCCATGGGGTTCTCCAGTAGAGAGGTCGGGCTCACCTCCAGTAAAAGAGGCACATAGGGAGTTCTGGGCCGAAGGTTCTTGCTGGAACAACTCAATAGGAATCTTGCACAAGGCAGGCGGTGCTTGGTGACGAGGGCAGTAACACATCCAGGGGGGAGGATGAGGAATTCAATCACATGTCGATGGAGGGAGATTTTCACTAAACTGACCCACCAGGACTCTTCCCGAAACTGATCTGAGCAGCCCAGGGTCAGAGTTGCATCTGGGCCTGGTTCAGAAGAGGTCTCAGAGGAGCCCAACTCAGGTTCAGTCTGGGAGACAGACTGTCAGTATGTATAGCATCACTGTTCTTAACTTTATTTCCTTACAGTTTCAAACAAAAGTAACAGAACAGACAGTCCTTAAAGTTCAGGAATATGCAGCACAAGGTAGTCATGTTCTCTATCTGTGAAGATTTGATCTGGCGGGTAAATTGCCCACAACAGCTGTTTTCTTTCCAGATGTTTCTGTTCACCACCCTGGGAAATTCTAGCATGTTAAAATTCAGACTGACCTGTCCCACCATCTGAATGATCCTTCCCCCAGTGTAAGTAGAGAAAGAGGCCACTTGCTGAAACATGAGTCACAGCGAGAACACTGCCCTTCTCCTGGGCTCACCTTTCTNCACCATCTGAATGATCCTTCCCCCAGTGTAAGTAGAGAAAGAGGCCACTTGCTGAAACATGAGTCACAGCGAGAACACTGCCCTTCTCCTGGGCTCACCTTTCTGCCATGTGTACAGTTCAGAGATGTGTGTCCTCCCGCTCTGTCTTCAGTGAGGACATGGATAGCAGGCTTGACAGTAGTCTTGTCATCTGAACAGATAGTTTCTGAGGCTGGATTTCCATCAGAATCTCTGGAGAAGTGCTTTTTCTTTCATCCCATTCCTTTCTCTTAAGAAACATATATTCCCAGGTCCCCACAGTGTGTACCACCCCCAGATTCTGATTCAGAAGATATGGGACATGAGAGGTAGAATCTGTAGATGAAAAACACAAAACAAAATGAGAAAGTCTCCCAGGTAATATTGATGACAAGCAAGACTTAGAAATGGCTTATTGATTAAACAAAATGGCTTACACTGTGGACATTGTCGTCAAGTCAGGCCAGTACATTCTAACTTACTACCCTTCGTCAGCCTCGTGCATCATTGCAGCTCTCCAGGGGACAACTCTTGACTGACNATATGTGCTTAATTATTGTTAATTGTTAGGTTTCAAATAATCAAAAAATATAGGTTGAAAAAAAAAAAACACTTGTAAAGTATAAAATCCAAGATCCACAATGCATAAAGGAATAGAAGTTTCTACTGGATTAAAGTTAATTTCTAGAAATCCTTTTATGGTTGATTATCTTTTTCACATGTGTGGGCTTAATGCTTTGTTGAGTAAATAATTAGATGTATAATTTTAATCCCATTATATGAATAACAAAATATTAATATATATTCTTAAAATTTATAAAGTGATAAGTGCCATTCTTTAGCTCTGGCTCTCTTCTTGGGTAAGTCACTTAATTTTCATAAGCCTCAGTTTACCATTGGTGATACATAAGGATAAGACTAGATCATTGGTTCTCAGAATGAATTTTCCACAACATGAGTACTGTTATATAATAAGTAGTGTTTAATGGTAAATTATGCTTGGAAAATCTCAAGTAGCAGGTGTCTTTACCACGGGGTTTCCCAGATGCATTGGGCTCTAATTTCCCCAGTGGGATGTGGTTTTCTACATTTTTCAAACATAACTGATTGGATAATTTTTAAATCATTGAGCATCTTGTGAGACAAGAGTTTTGAGAAATATTTTGTGAAATGCAAGACTAGATAACACCCAAGATCTCTTCCAGGTCTAAATTCTAAAGCTCTGATTCACTTTTTTCTTTTCCAGGCTCAGCCTGGACTATGCCAGAACCATGCCACTGGTTTTCTTCTCCATGTATTTTCACCAAGACCTAAGCGGCCAGACTCCCTTAACCACTCTGCCCTTCCATCCCTTGCTTCAAAGCTCATCAATCATCACNGGACTATGCCAGAACCATGCCACTGGTTTTCTTCTCCATGTATTTTCACCAAGACCTAAGCGGCCAGACTCCCTTAACCACTCTGCCCTTCCATCCCTTGCTTCAAAGCTCATCAATCATCACCACTAGTATGTGGAATCAGGAAAAGATGCGATTATGGCCTACTTGAAAAGTGAAAGTGAAGTTGCTCAGTAGTGTCTAACTCTTTGTGACCCCATGGACTGTAGCCTACCATACTCCTCCATCTGTGGGATTTTCCAGGCAAAAGTGCTGGAGTGGGTGGCCATTTCCTTCTCCAGAGGATCTTCCTGACCCAGGGATTGAACCTGGGTCTCCCTGCATTGTAGGCAGACACTTTACCCTCTGAGCCACCAGGGAGGTCCTACTTAGAAAAGTCTTCTTGCCACATGCTTACATGTCAAAATCCAATACCTCTTTAAAAGTACAGTTGAAAGTTTCTCCTTGATGAAGACTTTTTCACCTACACATCTATAATTTCTTTTTTCCAAATTTCTACAGAATTTTATATTATACAAGAATTTCCTCCACAGGCAAAAGTTGACATTTGGGGAGGAGAAAAGTTACCTTTTGTTCCGCTATCCCATACAATAAAGACCTTTAGCATCACCAGTCCTTGTCCACTCACCTAAAACATCTGCCCACCACCATGGCAACCCAAGTTATCCTTATTTCCAAATGCCTTCTACCAAGGCCTGGCAGGTTCCCTGCCCTTGGGAACCATTGGCCTAATCACCCATTATCAATCAGCACTTATGATCTTTGATCTCTATTGGGTTATAAGTCCCTAAAGGAAAAGGGATTAAGTCCTTTGAGTATCCTAAAGTGTGAGTCACACACAACTTCCTCTGCAATCAAAATTCAAAGCTGAATGCATTACAATATCCCAATATGGTATAGTAGAAAAAGTACTGGATTTGTAGGACAAGAAAGTTACTTGACCTCTTTGATACAACATCTGTTAAATGGGAACAAAATAGGGTGATATCTGAATAGAACCTCCCACCATCTAATAGTGACTGCATGCATGGCACAAACTAGGGTTTCTTCAGTTTCTTCTTCCTCTCCCCTTTTCCCTTATGTCTTTTCACATTGTATAAGCATGAATATACTTTTTCACCATTAAGATAGGGAAGAAAGGCAAAAGGGTCACTAAAGTCCCATTTTTATATCACCCACTGGACCCAAATAGTGGATTCTAAATAGTTTTCCCTCGTACTGGGCATAATGCCACAAGATAATGCTCAGAACTTACTTTTCCTGAACTAATTCAGTTATGACAGTTGCTTCTGTTTAGAAAGCTAAAACCCTTACACTATAGGGTTAGGCAAAGTGTAGCTGAGGACTGTGAATAAACATCAGTTCCCATGAGAAGAATGTGTGTATTATTCATATGAGTCAGAGACACTACAAGGGAAACTGATCAGAAAGAGAAGAAAAGCCACACTTCTATGATACATTTCAGGGGGGGGAAACTCAGTAGGGTAAGGATGTGTGATGCCTCTGACCAGAAATTGTCTGACAACACTCATCTCAGATGAGGACTTCTGCCTGGTATACTCAATGACTGTATCTGATCTAGATTCCACAGAGTCAAGGGAAGTGGCTTGGGACACAGTTCCCATGACCTGAAATCTCTAAAGTTTCTAAAGAGGTGGATGGGGTGGGTGGAGTGTTGGGAGGATTACAAGGTCATCGGTATACTCACACAAGAGTCAAGGCAAGGTGATATTTACACTCCTACACACCTTTGTCCCGGGGAACAGTTTTCCAGAACTGGACACTAGCTGTGGACTTTCTCATGTGGCATATAGATGGGAAGAGTGCACACACAGTGGTCTTCTTAGTTGTCATGATAACTCAGGGAGGAAATAATTATTACCCCATACTACAGATGAGGAAAATTATAGTTCATAGAAGTTGAGTAACTTGTACAAGTTCATAATGCCAATATGGGGAGACTTGAAATAGCCTTGCCTACTCTGTGTCCTGCTCTTTCTACATCTTGCTAATAAGGAAAATGGTCTCTACAGCAATCCTTGCAAAATGTATAAGTAGATTTTAAATTTAGAACGTAGAAATGAAAATAAAAAACCAGGGTTTTGCCATAAGTAGATTCTGCTAAGTTAATTCCAGAATTTAATCAGAGTGCTTTCAAGTTCTACCTTGACACAAAGTATCTGTTTTAGTTAAATTCCAAAACCTTATTGGAGGCACATACCTGATAGAAATGAATAACCAAGTGTACTAAGGACTAAATAAATATCTCTTTAGTTTTCATTGACATTGAGAAAATGGTGAAATGATAGTAAAAAATTGAAAGCAGAGCTTGTAATAAACTCTCCCAAGATCACATTTGCCTCTCTTCACTTTATTAGGAGCCCTGTTTGAGGAGTTAGGGAAAGTAGATTCTGAGAAAGCATTCAAGTTCATCTCTACATTAATCACTCCTTTCTTTGAATTAAATTCACTTCTTACATCCAATATACACCTGTGAGTAGTAAATTTATCAGCCTTTGTCCAAAACTGTCTTTGTTTCACCTTCAGTATTAAATTGTAATATCATAGTGGGTAGAATTCTAAAATGATGGGATTTTTCCTCCATATTTGGAAGAGATTTTCTCATTAGTTTCACTTTGCTGTGAGGACCTTTCTGTTAGTTTAATTTTCATAACTTTCAAGAGACTCTATCTTTTCTAATTATTAGAATTTTTCTTTTTGATAATTTTAAAGTTTTAACTCAATGTGCAAATGTGTGGATTTTTTTTCAACTTTGGGTTTACATTCTTCAAGCTGTGGCTTTTCAATCTCAGATTTATATGTTCCTTCAGTTCTGGGAAGTTATCAATCATAGCCTCTTCAAATTTGCTCATCTCTGACTCTCTAGTCTACTTTCTTTGAGAATTGCTACTGAACAAATATTGAATCATGTCTTTTCCATATCTCTTAACATCTTATTTTTTCATCTCTTTGTGGCATCTCCTTAGTGATTTCTCCTGCTTTGTCCTTCAATTCACTAATTCTTTCTACAGTTTCTCACATTTAAACTCTCAATTAAGGGCTTCATTTCAATTATTATACTTTTTATTTCTAGGATTACACACTTACTTGTCTAATTTTTAGGGTCTAGTTTTTATATTTGTATTCCTTCCTTTATTTATTTAGCAACACTTAGTAGATTTATTAATAATCATGTGTATAACCTATTTCCCTTAACCTGTAATGGCCAGAGTGTAGACTGTGTATGGAGAGCTGTGTGAGATACAATAGGTCATGGTGGACTTTAAAGTTCAGATGAGATATTTTCAGTGGTGACCTAGCAAAAAGTTTTAATAATAGGCTAGAATGATCAGATATGCACTTTAGATAAAGTTCTCTGACAGGAGAAGGTACAATGGCTCTGAGGAGGCATCGGTCAGATTCTGGGAGGCACTTGTATTCTTCCAGGAAAGATACATCTCTGGTGATTGTCAATGAGGCTAGCATGGTGGGAAATATGCTCTATATCCCTCAGTTTGAACATCTTGAGAAACAAATCATTCAGTATCCTGTTTATAACAGTTGAACTATGACTAACATATGACACTTTTTTAAATTTTTATAAGTTATATACATAACTCTTTTCTTTCTTTGTTTCATAGCGATTAATTTTTTTTTTTTACTTTGTATCAGAGTATTTGCAGTGTTGATTTACAGTTCAGTTCAGTTGCTCNATGAGAGGTAGAATCTGTAGATGAAAAACACAAAACAAAATGAGAAAGTCTCCCAGGTAATATTGATGACAAGCAAGACTTAGAAATGGCTTATTGATTAAACAAAATGGCTTACACTGTGGACATTGTCGTCAAGTCAGGCCAGTACATTCTAACTTACTACCCTTCGTCAGCCTCGTGCATCATTGCAGCTCTCCAGGGGACAACTCTTGACTGACAACATGGAAATAAAATATTCCTTTTTTATATAAAAGTTAAAGACTACATAAA
This sequence comes from Raphicerus campestris, assembly GCA_006410735.1. Taxonomy (NCBI): domain Eukaryota; kingdom Metazoa; phylum Chordata; class Mammalia; order Artiodactyla; family Bovidae; genus Raphicerus; species Raphicerus campestris. The sequence continues at coordinate 823,600 of SJYW01025494.1, forward strand.
GCAAAATACTTAAAATGCTTTCTGTAAATGCTTAAAAATAAATAAAATCCAGTGTATATTCTTTTCATTTTTTATCAAGGTTTTTCACTCATAATATTAAACAAAATTTCTCTTAAATATAATTTTTCTTAAAGTAAGTCTTTGAGGGCATCCCTGGTGGCTTAGATGGTACAGAATCTGCCTGCCGAGCAGGAGACACAGTTTCAATCCCTGGATTGGGAAGATCCCCTGGAGAAGGAAATGTCAATCTACTTCATGACAAGTAGATGGGGAAACAATGGAAACAGTAACACATTTATTTTCTTAGGCTCCAAAATCACTGCAGATGGTGACTATAGCCATGAAATTAAAAGACACTTACTCCTTGGAAGAAAAGCTATGACAAACATAGACAGTATATTAAAAAACAGAGACATTAGTTTGGCAACAAAAGTCCATCTAGACAAAGCTATGATTTTTCCAGTAGTCATGCATGGATGAGAGAGTTGGACAATAAAAAAGGCTGAGAACCAAAGAACTGATGTCTTTGAACTGTGATGTTGGAAAAGACTTTTGAGAATCCCTTGGATGGCAAGGAGCTCCAACTAGTCCATCCTAAAGGAAATCAGTACTGAATATTCATTGGAAGGACTGAAACTGAAGGACTGAGTTTCAGCTGAAACTCCAATACTTTGGCCACCTGATGTGAAGAACTGACTCATTTGAAAAGACCTTGATGCTGGGAATGATTGGGAGAGAAGGGGACAGCAGAGTATGAGATGGTTGGACGGCATCACTGACTCGATGGACATGAGTTTGAGCAAGCTCCAGGAGTTGATGATGGACAGGGAAGCCTGGTGTCCTGCAGTCCATGGGGTTGCAAAGAGTCGGATATGACTGAGCGACTGAACTGAACTGAACTGAAATGAACTGGGCCCACTCCAATATTCTTGCCTGGAGAATTCAATGGACAGAGGAGCCTGGCAGGCTGCAGTCCATGGGGTTGAAAAAGAGTCAGCTTAGAAGACCTTGCAAAATCTTGCTTCTGTTACTAAGCTTCAGGGCAGCCCTGACAAATAGTTCTAAAAATAAACAAAGATAGGTAAGCTTTCTCTTGCCACATCTGTTCTGCTTTTACTGAGGGCAGCTGGCTTGCCATCTCTTCTCCATCCTGTGCTCATTTCCAGAAAACCAGTTAAAAAGGTAGAATTTGCTTTCATCAGATGGTAGGGTTCTTAGGGGCAAAATAACATACTTTGCTATGTCCCTACTGCATTTAACAGCATTGACTCTTTGTTAAAGGGGTGAACATACAGATTCACAGTCAAGTAAGTGGACCTGATCTTCATGTGCACAGCACAGATCATGACTCTCCTAACAGGAATGAAGTCATTTGTCCTCTGGAAAGTAAGAAAATGCACCTGACCCCTCATATGGAGTCTCTGAGATCAGCTGTAATTTGAAAAGTGTGTGACAATACTCTCTATGCAAATATGAGATCATGGGATGTCAGTACTTATTGGATCACTGGTCACATACATGTCTGGCTGCCCTGGAAAAGGTTGTATAATGAAGAGACAGGCAGTGGTGAGAAGCTGGGCTCTCCTCTTGGCTATTGTAAATAACACTGCCTTGAAGATAGGCATTCAGAAATCTGTTCAAATCCCTGCTTTCAGTTCTTTTGGTTGAAACCCCACAAGTGGAGTTGGTCCATTACGTGAAGTTGGTCCAATCCTGTGAAGAACCTCCACGCTGGCATCCACAGCAGCTGCACCCATTTACATGGGGAAGCAAGCTGTGTCCACTGTAATGACAGGCCTTGCAAGCACTGCCCACTGGGGGAGAGCAGCACTCCACAGCCACATGATTGCTCTTCCCTACCTAGAGCACCCGGGTCAGAGATGGCTGGATGGCATCACTGACTCGATGGATATGAGTCTGAGTGACCCATGGAGCCACATGTGTCATCTCAGGGCATCTTCACCCTGACTGGTACTTGGGCCCTTCACTTCTGCTGACACAGTCTAAAGACAGTCTTTACATTTTAATACAGATGGTCCTTCAACTTGATTAATGCTATTAAGTAAAATGCTGTTACACATAAAGAAAAAAATAAATAGAAGGACCTAGCTAAGCATTTTTCTTTATTAGCCTTAGGGCAAGTTCATTAACCATGTTGGAACTGTTTTGTGTAATTTATGCGTTGTGTGCATGTACGCATAGTGTCAGATAAAATAGATCATTGACTCAATTAATAATCGCAGCGCCAACCCACCCCCCACCCCACATTGGGTTTAGGATCGATCTATCAGAGTTCTTGATAGATCTGGGCTTCTGCAGCTTCTGCACAGAGCGGCCTTCTGTCAAGAAACATATATTTGGGCTTGAAAAGGTCGAAGTGCCCTTTTAAGCAGAAAATGACTGAATCAGGATCATTAGCAACTGAGTCATCCTATTATTCAATCTTCCCCTCACGCCCCTCCCACCAGTGGAGACCAGTTTCTTCCTTTTCCACTGGTTTAGCAGCCTCATTGTATTTCCTCAGAGTCAAGTAGCATTTTTGGCTATTGAAGTACAGTTCATTTACAACACTGCATTTCAGGTGTACAGCAAAGTGGTTCGGTTATATACATACATATATACAAAGAGCTTTTTAAAAATAATTGTACTTATTTATGGCCGTGCTGGGTCTTTGCTACTGGGCAGCTTTTCTCTAATTGCATGANCACTGCATTTCAGGTGTACAGCAAAGTGGTTCGGTTATATACATACATATATACAAAGAGCTTTTTAAAAATAATTGTACTTATTTATGGCCGTGCTGGGTCTTTGCTACTGGGCGGCTTTTCTCTAATTGCATGAGTGGGGGCTACTCTTGGTTGTGGTACAACAACATCTCCTGGTAATGGCTTCTCTCACCAGGGGGCACAGGCTCTATGCGCTCGGGTTCTGGAGCATGAATGGGCTCAGTTGCTCCACAGCATGTTGGATCTTCCTGGACCAGGAGTTGAATCCGTATCTCCTGCATTGGCAGGCAGATTGCTTACCACTGAGCCACCAGGGGAGCCCCACCAGGAGTACTTTTAGAAAAGACTCTCCAGTCTCCAGAGGGTTCTGGCCTGTGAGGTTTCTCCTACTGGGGAAACCTTGGTCGCACTCAGATCTCTGGATCTGTGAAGTGAGTCTCTCCATGACTTTTTCTTTAATTACACTGGATTCATCTGCTTAGAAAGCAGCCCATAGCTATAGGGATGTCATGCTCATAGTATAAACCTTCCTCCATGATGTGCATTATCTGCTGGGCCCAGGTGGAGCTGGTCAGCCTCAGGCCTGGAGGAGGAGTGCCCCATCTTTCCATACTCGGTGCCCACGGTGCCGTGTCCGCACTTCATGCTGAGTGCATCCTCGTAAGGGAACTGAACATCTGAGCAGGGGCCTGGGCCTCCTGTTGCAGCTCCTGACGGCCTGGTGGGGACCTGCAGGGAGCAAGGAAGTTTGATGGAAAGGACCGCTCCTTGGGGACCACACAGCTGCCCAGGGCAGCACAGAAAGCCAGGTTTCTCAGCAAAGTAGTTGATGCCTGAAGAGCAAAGGGAACTGCAGGATGGGGTCAGATGGATTCTGAGTTTTGGCTTCATAAATTCCAGCGTTGCATGGCTTCCTTGAGATGAGCTCAGTGCACTGGAGGGTCTTGTGAGGCGCCGGTAGTTTTCCAAATCAAAGTGGATGAGTGTGTCGGGAATGACTGAGATTGCTCAGGTCAGTCATATGTGTGAAGCGGTGGGCGTTAAACAGTAGATTTACTCAGTGAAGGGCTGCCATGCCCCACAGGGATAATGTGAACCATGGCTAATCCAGATGGAAATGGGCCTGGAGCAGAGATGGACACCACATTTCTTAATATGAAAATGATGGAAATTAATGTTTTATAATACTGATTACATGTCAAGGAGTTAAGATTCTGGGTTAAACATATTATTAAAGTCATTTTACCCATTCCTCTTTTTTATTTTTTTCAGGTTGATTTCAAGGAAATCCTGAATGGTGTTTGTGAACCCTGTTCTCTCTGGGCAGTGTCTAGGATGCTCTAACTGCCACACGTGTGCCTAAAAGATAGGTTGCCCCACACTTTCCTTCCCTAACTTGACCTTGAAGCTCCATTTGGTAGAACACTTACAAATCTTCCTTGAAACACTGATTTTCCACAGTAAACGACTTCAGGAACCAGTCAAAATTACGTTCTCCTCTTCAAGTCAGTCTCACAGAGACCCAGCTACCTGCCACTCTGTGTCCTCTGACAAATCCACAAGGATGCTGTATATCCCCGACGTGCTTGTCAGCTGAGGGCTGAGCTGCAACCAGTGCGGCAGGCCATGCATTTTACAACATTCAGTCAATTAACCTTATTAACCTTATAATCTACTAAACAATCCAGGGTCCTTAAATAGTACACCCATATTTAAACACTCAGAACAAACTTATCCAGTTCACTAAAACATAACTAAAACCATGTGTCTGTTCTTTAAAATTATCATTTAATCATCTTAAAACACCAGAAAAAAAAAATGTGCAAATTTGCAAATGAATTCCAGGAGTCATTATTAGAAACCCGTAGTTCCATTGGTCTCACTAACTTTCACTAACCTTGAGATAGAGGATGCAATTGTACAGATATTGGGGGGACTTGGAGAGTATATCTGGAAAGCAGGGGGATGAGGCCTATCTTGGAGAGGCCACACCAAGACTGCTCTACTCAACAATGGGGTATAGAGCCCACGCGTACATAACTTCAGCAAAAGATGTAAGGAAAGGCGATGTATTAATTTCTTTAGGAGATTAACATTAATATTGTACACCATAAAATACCTAAGGAGAATTTTATGTGTGATTTGCAGCAAAAAAAAAAAAAAAAAAAAGCTCAGAACATTAGGACATTTATAGTAACAGCAAGTGACAAACGATACTGATGAATATGTGGATTACATTACATTTCTCTTTAAATAAACGTGGCTTTCAGCCTAAAAGTGAAAGAGCCATTGGCACAAAAGGCTTTGGATTTTCGTGAGCCTAAAATATTTGGAAAGCACTTGAAGGAGTTTTCCGCACCTCCTGCTGCCCTCAGTAATCCCCACCTAAGCTCCTCTTGAGTAAACGGAGAATGACTCACTCTCTGCTCAAGCACTCGTCTCCTTTCCAAGCACCACCAGCCCTTTCACCACGCCAGCTGCAGCCACGACGCCAGGAAGCTCTGATCTAGCCCTGAACTCATTCTGGATCGTGAAGGCCAGTCCAGCAGAGGCCGGGACTGACGCTGAGTTGGCTGGGGCCGGGTCTGCTCCTGGGTCAGCTTCCCTCCATTTTGCAGAGGTCCTCATGAGCCGCTGAGATGAGAAGCCTGGGCTTCGAGGCCAGACAGCTGGGTGCAAAGCTGGAACCTTCTCTTTCTTGCCGGGAGAAACTCTGCAGAGTTGCAGGGCTCAGGGCAAAGTGGAAATGGGGGCTCCTTTGTTCACAAAGCGTTGAGAATCTCCAGAAGTGAGGGCAGAGTACTGCGCCCAGGCTGCACAGTATTGTCTGTGAGTGCCCTGTCTCTTTGGCACCGTGGTTTCTGCCTCGGCTCTGGATCTTTGCCCATGTGACTCCCCGTGACCTATCTGCTGGGCCATGGAATTAGGACAGTGAAGACAGCTTTCAGTTACTGAACTCAAACAAGCCACAGTCTACCTGCCCTGTGTTTAATTTCTACTCAACACCCCCTCCAGGTCTCACGTCACATGCAGACATGAAGTACAGTCCTGAGTCACGGGCCCACCATCAGCAGCTCACGCTTAGCAGTGACAGGGCAAGACTGGAGCCTGGTTTCTTTTGCACTCAGCTCTGCTCACCATCACCTGCCCTGCCCTCAAGAAAAGCCATGTCACAGGCACGTCCCAGCCCCAATTCCTTGGCTCAGTGCTTTTTTTTTTAATACATTGATTCACCTTGGAGACATTTGTCAGATATTTTTGTAAGGAAAGCGAGCGTGCAGAAGCAGCCGTGGGCACCTCATCTGCAGGGGACGGAGGTGGGGCATGGGTGGTCCTGGTCTCCTGAGCCCAGTTTCCTAGAATCTGGTCCAAGGAGCCCAGGGCTGTCCTTCCAGCTGGGAGTTCCCCATTCCTCCTTCTGCTCTTGTTAAAACAGGAAATTTTGTTATATATGAAGAAGAAGTGAAGTGAAGTCGCTCAGTCGTGTCCGACCCTTTGCGACCCCATGGGCTGTAGCCCACCAGGCTCCTCTGTCCGTGGGATTTTCCAGGCAATAGTCCTGGAGTGGATTGCCATTTCCTTCTCCAGGGGATATTCCCAACCCACGGATCAAACCCGGGTCTCCTGCATTGTAGACGGATGCTTTACCGTCTGAGCCACCAGGGAACGCCTTCATTCTCTAAGCTGGATTGATCCCAGGTAACCATCCTTTTAATTACTCATTAATGTTTATTGCTTTTTCTTATGAAAAAATGGTGGCACATATAAGAATTCTTATTTTTTTCCTCTGAAGCAAATCACTGATCCTTCTCTCCACCTCCCCCCTTCCTGCATTTTAGCTGTTTGTGAAGTTGGATTACTGGGAGTGGGGATCCTGAGGCCCCAGGACAGTCACTCGAGGAGCCAATCTGAACTCAGCCAGGCTTCTGAAGCTGCTCTCTGCACCGGGGCTTATGGTCTGTGCGCTGCTGTGGGCACAGAAATCTCCCTGTTCAAGTGGCCAAAGAAAGTAAGATAGGGCCTCTCTGATTTTTTTAAAGCAGCCTTTCAGAAAAATAAAATAATTAACCATAACTAGGTTTATTTAAGCTGCCTGTTTACCTAGTTCAGTTCAGTGGCTCTGTCGTGTCTGATTCTTTACAACCCCGCAGACTGCAGCACACCAGGCTTCCCTATCCATCACCAACTCCCGGGGTTTACTCAAACTCATGTCCATCAAGTCAGTGATGCCATCCAACCATCTCATCCTCTGTCATCCCCTTCTCCTCCCACTTTCAATCTTTCCCAGCATCAGGGTCTTCTCAAAGGAGTCAGTTCTTCACATCAGGTAGCCAAAGTATTGGAATTTCAGCTTCAGCATCAGTCCTTCCAATGAATCTTCAGGACTGATTTCCTTTAGGATGGACTGGTTGGAGCTCCTTGCAGTCCAAGGGACTCTCAAGAGTCTTCTCCAACACCACTGTTTAAAAGCATGATTTCTTCAGCACTCAGCTTTCTTATAGTCCAACTCTCACATCCATACATGACTATTGTAAAAACCATAGCTTTGACTGGATAGACCTTTGTTGGCAAAATAATGTCTCTGCTTTTTAATATGCTGTCTAGGTTAGTCATAGCTTTCTTCCAAGGAGCAAGCGTTTTTCAATTCATGGCTGCAGTCACCATCTGCAGTGATCTGGGAAATAAAAATAATGTCTGTCAAAAAATAAAAAACAAAATCTGTCACTGTTTCCATTGTTNAACTCTCACATCCATACATGACTATTGTAAAAACCATAGCTTTGACTGGATGGACCTTTGTTGGCAAAGTAATGTCTCTGCTTTTTAATATGCTGTCTAGGTTAGTCATAGCTTTCTTCCAAGGAGCAAGCGTTTTTTAATTCATGGCTGCAGTCACCATCTGCAGTGATTTGGGAAATAAAAATAATGTCTGTCAAAAAATAAAAAACAAAATCTGTCACTGTTTCCATTGTTTCTCTATCTATTTACCTGGTAGATTTATTTACAACCATTATTTGTTTAGGAATGGCATCTCCACTACACACCTCTGTGTGTAGATAACCCATGTCCTTAAACTGGGTCCAAGTCTGCGAACAGCCCTTGTCTATCCTTCATCCAGAGAGCAATGCATCATCCTTGTTCTTCCTTATGCATTAACCCAAGTCATAACGTCCTGCTCTTAACCACATTTCCACCCCCTGCTTCCCAGCCAGAGACTCACAGTGCTGAGTTGCAAAGCAATGACTCCAGCAATAGGGCCGCAGATCTGATGCAGGCTTTCTCGTTGAGTTTTGGGGGGTTTTGTTTCAGTTTCTTGCTTCACTGCCTGCCTTGTGGGGTCTCAGTGCCCCAACCAAGTATCAAACCCAGGCTACAGCAGGGACAGTGCCAAAACCCTAACCACCAGGCCACCAGGAACTCCCTCTCATTGAGACCTGCGGGTGTAGTGTGTACTTCTTCCCTTCAGACCAGAGTAAGGGCTTCTGTCTTTTATTTTTATCTCTGAGATTGTCAGCTAATAACGTAGTTGTTGCAGTTATAGGTACAACCTGAAACTATAACTGAGTCACTGAACCCCTCAGAGAAGAGAAGGCAGAGTGTCCAGGACAGCAGGGCCCCATCCCGACCCACTGGGAATTACCTGTCAGAACCGTCACTCCCGAGCACAGACCCTCCAGCTTCCCCTGGCTCCACACACATGAGGCCCCAGAGTTGTCAGACTCCTAGAGACAGAAGACAGGATCGTGGTTGCCAGGGACAGGGAGATGGAGAAGATGCGGGGCCCGTGTATCACAGTCTCAGAGTTTCCATTTAGGAAGATGAGAAGTCCCAGGGTTTTATGGCAGTAATGGCCACACATCAGTGCAAATGGACTTAATGCCACTGACGTGTGTGCTTAAAAATGGCTAAGACAGCATCTTTTATGTTATGTGGTTTTTACCATAATTTTAAAAATTGTACTGGAACATATATGTAGGGAAAAAACAAAACCTCAGCCTGAATCTCACACTATGCAAAGATCTAGCCCAAAATGAGTCAAAGATTCAAGTAAAAATACAAAATCATGACTTTAGGGAGAAAAAATAGAAGACGATTGTCAAGATCTAAGGCCAAGCAGAGAGTTCTGAGACCTATGGCATGAGCCATAAACAGAAAAAACTAATAAAGTGAATGTCATCAACATTAGAAACATTTATGTTGTGTCAATCTCTGTTAGGAGGATGAGAAAATGAACCACAGGCTGAGAGATACTATCTGCAAAATGTCTTTGAAAGGACTGGTAGCTGGAAGATGGGCAAAAAAAACATGTCTCAGGGTAAAAAACACCCATCTGGGGCATGGGCAAAGATGTGGACAGACCTGCGCTGAAGGAGAGACCTGGGCGCAGACAGGCGCGTGGAAGATTCAGCACATCAGCCATCAGGGACACGCGAGTTAAAAAGCAGAGTGAGGTTCACTACACCCAGTAGGACACCTGGGTTGATGGAGTCATAGCGCCAGATGCCGGCGAGGATGCAGAGAAACTGAATTCCCATTCGTCCCAGGTGGGAATAGATGTGGCATGGCTACCTCGGAAAACTGTTTGGCCATCTCTTGGAGTGCTAGCATATGCTTTCCCTAAAACCCAGCAGTTGTCCTCTTGCACATTTATCCCAGCAAAGTCAGAATAGACATGCTCAAAAATGCCATAAGTGAATGTTCACAGCTGGTTTCTCTGTAGGAGCCAAAAATGTGGAAGCAAACCGAGTTCCCTCCAGCGGATGAGGGTTATCCACTGGGGTCATCTGTGGAATGAGACGCAGAGTGCCAGTAAAAGGGGCAGACCTTATACACGCGGCCCCCTGGATGGACCTCAGGGGCATCCTGCTTGGTGAGCAGGCTCATAGCTTCCGGAAATGGCCTTAGAGATGGCGAGCAGGTCAGAGGCTGCCAGGAGCCAGGGATGGGTGAGGGTGCAGGGATGCGGGGGCATGGAGGGGCTCCCCTGTAATTGTGATCGTGGTGTTGGTTACAGAGATTGTTGGTGGGAGAAGACAACATGAGACACACACACACACGGCAGCTCTGTGAAGTGACGGCTGTGTTGATTGCCCTGACTGTGGTAACCGCGTCACAATACCTATATCAAAAATGTTCTAAACCATAAATACATACAACTTTCACATGTCAGTGATATCTGAATAAAGCTGTTAAATAACATAATTTAAATGTGTTATTTACAAACCACAAAAGTTGCACAGGTAACTTTTGTTTTTAGGAGAGGAAACCAAACACACAGCTCCACCACCCACAGCCCCGCTGTGGCCCCAAGTGCAGTGCCCTGGCCTCAGGCAGCTCTTACTAACATATCTAAAGTGACCCATTGGAAAGAAATATTCTGGTCATTGATTCTGATTTTCCACTTTCTGCTGTACACTAGCTAACGGAGAAGGCAATGGCACCCCACTCCAGTACTCTTGCCTGGAAAATCTCATGGATGGAGAAGCCTAATGGGCTGCAGATCATGAGGTTCACGAAGAGTCGGACACGAATGAGCGACTTCACTTTCATTTTTCACTTTCATGCATTGGGGAAGGAAGTGGCAACCCACTGCAGTGTTCTTGCCTGGAGAGTCCCAGGGACGAGGGAGCCTGGTAGGCTGCCATCTATGGGCTCGCACAGAGTCGGACATGACTAAAGTGACTTAGCAGCAACAACAGCTGTATGCTAAGGCTTCTTAAAGATGAGGGTTATCCACTGGGGTCATCTGACTAAACTCCACGCTAACGTTCCGAGCCTCTCTCGGGTGTGTCCTTTTCAAAGCCAGATGCTCCACCTGGGACGTCTGTGGGGGGCCGGGGAATGAACGTTCCACAAGACAACTGAGTGTGGGCCAGGGATGGCTCCCAGGGCCCCAAGACTGAATCGGGACCCCAGAGCGGGGGAGGACGTGCCCCTTTCCCTCTGCTGGGGGCCACTCCTTCCAGCCCTTCCTCTCTCTGCTTCTCCAGGGCACCGGCCAGGCCGGGGGCCACCAGGGCCACCCTCTCATGGGTCCCCGTGCCTTCCGTCACCTCCGGCAGCATCCCATGTTGTACCGACAGCCACAGGCAACTTGAGCAGGTGAATAAATAACTTTCAGATTCAGGAATGTGACACACTTGGCGAGGGGCAGACAGTGCGTGTCTCACTAAGTGTGGAAATACTGTCAGGGCCTTAGATATTTTTTGAGTGGAGACAAGTTGCAGAAAATCAGCATAGAAATGTCACCCAGAGAACTTCCTGGAAAATGCTTTCTGAAGACTAGCTATTATGTCTGCACATGGCTCTGAAAAATGCACTGGTCTTGCTATCACTATGAAACTTGTCTGAGAGGTAACCAGGGAAATGTCACCACGTGGGTTACTCTGCCAAGAGAGATCCAGGGATAGAAACAGGAAGGAAAACTCTGTCTGGTGGAGGAGGATTCCCTTTCTTTTGGAAGAAAAGGGAGGCAAGGAGAAGTGTCTTAGGTCTAAATTTTTGTCTCCCAAGCTGGCTTTTGGGAGGTAAGCCTCTATGATCCTCGTGGGGTGATAAAGCAGACGGGCTCTGAGCAGTGGGGGCTGCAGGGCCGGCCCACACAGAGCCTGCAGGCGCAGCGTGCCAGGGCATCATCACCGTCTGTGCAAGGGCGCCCCTGGGAATCCAGTTGACGCCGAGCAGAGAGCACCCCCAGACAGCCATCTGGCGCTCCCTCTCCCACGGCGGTATTTTTATTCAGAAGTGACGGCGCAGGCCCTGGCTTTTGGCTGCCGGATTCCTGAATCTGCCTTGTGAGGTCTCCTTGCTGCCGTGCATCTCAAGAGCTGCCTTTGGATACAGGGGAAAAATGATTCATAATTGAACCAAAGCGATTCTTTTAATGAACTTGCCCCAGGGGATATCAAGCCCTTTTTATGAGTGAGTTTAATGAATCATAATGAATTTCATCCTTTGAAACAGCGTGGATCCACCATAAAGCAGACAGGAGGTACAGTGGCCTGCGCTCCATGAGAAGGAGCACAGAATCCATGGCTGTGCACGGAGCGGGAAGAGAGCGTGCTCACGCGAGCTTAGACACTGAGACGGGCTGGAGGAGTACAACACAATGACCTTTAATGTAATTTCAGCGGAAAAAAAGCTATTCTAGGCACATATCATTACTGATACTTCTCTGTAAGGACTCTTAAAGCTTGTTTTCCAACTTTGTCTTTAAGAGAAAAGCATTCCTTCCCTGTCAGGCACTGTTCAGACTTTGGCTCTGTNCTCTGCCAAGAGAGATCCAGGGATAGAAACAGGAAGGAAAACTCTGTCTGGTGGAGGAGGATTCCCCTTCTTTTGGAAGAAAAGGGAGGCAAGGAGAAGTGTCTTAGGTCTAAATTTTTGTCTCCCAAGCTGGCTTTTGGGAGGTAAGCCTCTATGATCCTCGTGGGGTGATAAAGCAGACGGGCTCTGAGCAGTGGGGGCTGCAGGGCCGGCCCACACAGAGCCTGCAGGCGCAGCGTGCCAGGGCATCATCACCGTCTGTGCAAGGGCGCCCCTGGGAATCCAGTTGACGCCGAGCAGAGAGCACCCCCAGACAGCCATCTGGCGCTCCCTCTCCCACGGCGGTATTTTTATTCAGAAGTGACGGCGCAGGCCCTGGCTTTTGGCTGCCGGATTCCTGAATCTGCCTTGTGAGGTCTCCTTGCTGCCGTGCATCTCAAGAGCTGCCTTTGGATACAGGGGAAAAATGATTCATAATTGAACCAAAGCGATTCTTTTAATGAACTTGCCCCAGGGGATATCAAGCCCTTTTTATGAGTGAGTTTAATGAATCATAATGAATTTCATCCTTTGAAACAGCGTGGATCCACCATAAAGCAGACAGGAGGTACAGTGGCCTGCGCTCCATGAGAAGGAGCACAGAATCCATGGCTGTGCACGGAGCGGGAAGAGAGCGTGCTCACTCGAGCTTAGACACTGAGACGGGCTGGAGGAGTACAACACAATGACCTTTAATGTAATTTCAGCGGAAAAAAAGCTATTCTAGGCACAAATCATTACTGATACTTCTCTGTAAGGACTCTTAAAGCTTGTTTTCCAACTTTGTCTTTAAGAGAAAAGCATTCCTTCCCTGTCAGGCACTGTTCAGACTTTGGCTCTGTGCTGTAATCCCTGCCAGCACCCTCTTCCTGAGTCTTCAGCTATCAGGGCTCCCCAGCCCCAAGCCCCTGGCTCTGTAGTGCAGTCAGTCTGATTGGCACAGTCTCTGCCTTTGGACCAGGTCAGGAGCACCCGTCCCCTGGAGCAACCTGAGCCTTGGAGGAGCCCCACAAGTGAGTGATCACACAGCACATTTGCAGGTTGTGATGGAAGGAGTGTGGGGAGAGCATGTGCCACCTGCGGAAGTGCGGCAGGGCAGGCTTTATGGAGCCTGTGTGCATGTGTGTGCACGTGGGCTTGCGTGTGCTTGCATGTGTGTGTGTGTGTGTTCAGTTGCTCAGTTACGTCCGACTCTTGTGACCCCATGAACTATAGCTCACCAGGCTCCTCCGTCCTTGAGATTTCTTGGCTGGAATAGTGGAGTGGGCTGTCATTTCCTACTCCAGGGGATCTTCCCAACCCAGGGATTGAACTCATATCTCCTGCAATGCAGATGGATTCTTTCTTTCTGAACTACCAGGGAAGCCTTATAAAAACTGTACTTGATGTGAAACGTGGTTGGGGGTGACTGCCCACCAGAAGTCCTTCTCCAGATCCTTCTCCCTTCTGCTTGGTGCCCCAGGAAGCCACAGTAACAGCCTCCTTGGGTCTGGAGGAGCCCCTGGTGGGAGACAGCGGGAGACGTAGGAGTGGGAGGTACCGACGTCCCTGCCTCCCCACAGTGCTGGCCCTGATGCTTGCCCCCTGCTGGCACCTTGGTATGTGGGCCCCTCTATTAGACATCCTACTTACGCAGCTCTGATGGGTCCAGGTTTCCAGGGGTAAATGAGAAGGAGCAGGTGAGAAATGTGGTGCCGGGCAGTGGGCAGAGCTCAGGGGAGAGCGCCCAGACTCTGGTGAAGCGTCCAGTGATTCTATCACCTGGGACACAGAGTGGAAGACTAAGGAGCTGGTGACATGCATGTGGGCATCCTGGGTGCCCTGCTGAGGAGCTAGGAGCTTATCCTGAAGGTGGATTAAGAGTGGACCCGGGGACAGTCAATCAGGGACAGTCTCTGAAATAAGCTGGGGAGACGCTGCTGGCCCCGCTTTCTTCTCTTTTGCCACATTGCACGTGTTGATGCTGCTGCTCACAAGGCAGCTGAGACCTTGATGGAAACGTGGTTTAGCAAATGTCCTTGACCCCTGCTCAGCCAGGGCAGACCAAGACTTCAGAGGCATCTTTGTGATGATACCGTGTTCTGGATTTTCAGTACAACTGTAGGATATGCCAAAAATAAAAATTTGAAAAGGACACTAACGTAAGGAAGATAACAAAAGATTCGTTTGAAACAGGGACACTGCAAAAATGAAAGGCCATTTTATATAAGATGATTATTTTGTTAATATTTAGTGCATCTGGTAAAACCCTCATTGTCTACAGAGCAAGTGATAATCTTTGTAAACTCTTTGTTAACAGGGCTTCTTTCTTCCTCATTAAATAAATGTTGAAGACAAGTCTCAAAGAAAGTGGATTTGAGGGCTGCCATGTTATGGGCTTAAATGTGGTGTTTGCATGTCTCAGGCTGGTCCTGCTAAATGATAAAGGGAACTTATCAGAGTGTTCTAGGAAACGGGTTGTCCAGATCCCCTTTCATTTTAGAAAGACTGTGTGCCTCCCTGAGGAGAGTGGTTTGGGTTTGAATGTGCTGATGAAGACCCAGGACCCGGGCAATTAGGGGGCTGTGGTCTTCATCCTGCTGGTGACCAGCCACAGTGGAAGCAGTGGAGAAGTGACGAGGACTTAGAGGGAAGGCCATGAGGGCCCCAAGTCCCAGTCTGAGCACCTGGGCAGCATCAGTGCTGATTCCAAAGGCGTCAGGACCCCCAGCACCAAACATCTGGCAGTTTGGATGCTCACATGTACAGGAAAAAACAGGAAGGGGAAGTGTCTTTATTTAGATATCCCAGCCACAAACACCTTGGCCCCCTGGATGTGTTATTTCTGTCTGGACATTTAAGAATCGTGTGGCTATTTTCATGTTACGTCTGCTTTCCCATGGTTTTGTACCTTGAAGAGATGAAAGCCGCTGGCATTTGGGCTACATACCTTCCCTGGAAAAGAAGGAAAACGCAGTGGAGTTTAGAAACCCTGAAATAATGGGATTAAAGGTGGGAAGCTGTGTTGACAGGAGTGAAATAAAGAACAATGGCACAGAGATGAAAACAGGAACTGTCTGGAGGAGACAGGGGCTGCAGGCAGGGGCTGCAGGCAGGACAGGTGGGCCTGGGGCAGCCAGGCGGGGTGGGCATGGAGCACACAGCATGTACAGCGTCAGAACCGCAGGCAGGACTAGGGTCCTGCCCTCCTGCCCTTGCTGCCTCTGGATCCAGGGAACTCCAGAGGATTCCAGGCCTGGAGGTGGGCAGTTCTTCCTACTAGCAATGAGCAAGTGTTTGTCTCTGAGATTTTTATACACAGTATGCAGCTTGAGGATTGGGATGAGATGCAAAAGGGCCTGAGCTATTGCCCTTGAGTTGTGTTGTTTTCTTGGGAAGAGAGACTACTTTATTAAAAAAAAATTGGTGGAAGAAAGCATATGATGTAAAAACTACCATCTTAATCTTTCTAAGTGAGTAGTGAGGCAGTGTC
>SJYW01025496.1:0-32552 GCA_006410735.1 Raphicerus campestris
TTTCATTGAGTTAGACAAGGCTGTGGTCCTACTGTGATTAGATTGACTAGTGTTCTGTGAGTGTGGTTTCAGTGTGTCTGCCCTCTGATGCCCTCTTGCAACATCTACCATCTTTCTTGGGTTTCTCTTACCCTGGGCGTGGGGTATCTCTTCACGGCTGCTCCAGCAAAGCACAGCCGCTACTCCTTACCTTGGACGAGGGATATCTCCTTACCGCTGCGTTCCTGACCTTCACTGTGGGATAGCTCCTCTAGACCCTCCTGCGCCTGCGCAGCCACTGCTCCTCGGGTTGCTCCTCCCGGCCGCTACTCCATTTCTTCTGAGTGATTCCTGCCCACAGAAGTAGATATAATGGTCATCTGAGTTAAATTCACCCATACCAGTCCATTTTAGTTTGCTGATTCCTANACCTTGGACGAGGGATATCTCCTTACCGCTGCGTTCCTGACCTTCATTGTGGGATAGCTCCTCTAGACCCTCCTGCGCCTGCGCAGCCACTGCTCCTCGGGTTGCTCCTCCCGGCCACTGGCCCTGGACTCAGGCGTGGGTGGCTCCTCCCAGCTGCCGCCCCTGGCCTTGGGCTTGGGCTCAGGGTGGCTCCTCAGGGTCACCGCCCCTGGCCTCGAGTGCGAGGTGGCTTCTTCCAGCCACCCCTGACCTCGGATGCCCCTGGCCTTGAGCGTAGGGTGTCTCCTTCCAGCCGCCCCTGACCTCGGACGCCAGGTGTCTCCTCCCAGTCGCCACTGGCCTCGGACACGGGGTAGCTCCACCCAGCTGCCGCCCTGACCTCGGACGTGGGGTGTCTCATCCCGGCTACCCCTGACCTCGGATGCGGGGTAGCTTCTCCAGGCTGCCACTGACCTCGGACGTGGGGTAGCTCCTCTCGGTTACCGCCTCAACCTCAGACACAGGGTAGCTCCTCTTGGCCATTCCACCATCGCAGCCTGCCACTCTAGGCCACTGCCCCTGACCTCAGACGTGGGGTAGCTCCTCTTAGCTGCACTTAGTGCCCCACCTAGCTCTCGCATCTCTCCGCGCTTAGTGGCTTAAGAAGGCTTAAGGCTGAGCGCCAAAGAATTGATGCTTTTGAACTGTGGCGTTGGGAGAAGACTCTTGAGAGTCCCTTGGACTGCAAGGAGATCCAACCAGTCCATTCTAAAGGAGAGCAACCCTGGGAATTCTTTGGAAGGAATGATGCTAAAGCTGAAACCCCAGTACTTTGGCCAACTCATTTGAAGAGTTGACTCATTGGAAAATACTCTGATGCTGGGAGTGATTTGGGGGCAGGAGGAGAAGGGGACGACCGAGGATGAGATGGCTGGATGGCAACATGGACTCAATGGACGTGAGTCTGAGTGAACTCCGAGAGATGGTGATGAACAGGGAGGCCTGGCATGCTGTGATTCATGGGTTCGCAAGAGTCGGACACGACTAGCGACTGAACTAAACTGAACTGAACTGCATTTCAGACTCTTGTTGACCATGATGGCTACTCCATTTCTTCTGAGGAATTCCTGCCCACAGAAGTAGATATAATGGTCATCTGAGTTAAATTCACCCATACCAGTCCATTTTAGTTTGCTGATTCCTAGTACGTTGACATTCACTCTTGCCATCTCCTGTTTGACCACTTCCAATTTGCCTTGATTCATGGACCTGACATTCCAGGTTCCTATGCAATATTGCTCTTTACAGCATTGGACCTTGCTTCTGTAACCAGTCACATCCACAACTGGGTATTGTTTTTGCTTTGGTTCCATCCGTTCATTCTTTCTGGAGTTATTTCTCTACTGATCTCCAGTAGCATATTGGGTACCTACTGACCTGGGGAATTCCTCTTTCAGTATCCTATCATTTTGCCTTTCATGCTGTTCATGGGGTTCTCAAGGCAAGAATACTGAAGTGGTTTGCCTTTCCCTTCTCCCGTGGACCACATTGTGTCAGACTTCTCCACCATGACCCGCCTGGCTTGGGTTGTCCTGCAGGCATGGCTTAGTTTCATTGAGCTAGATAAGGCTGTGGTCCTAGTGTGATTAGATTGACTAGTCTTCTGTGATTATGGTTTCAGTGTGT
Organism: Raphicerus campestris; assembly: GCA_006410735.1. Classification (NCBI taxonomy): domain Eukaryota; kingdom Metazoa; phylum Chordata; class Mammalia; order Artiodactyla; family Bovidae; genus Raphicerus; species Raphicerus campestris. The sequence goes on from SJYW01025496.1 coordinate 2,074, forward strand.
TTGGCCTCTGATGCCGTCTTGCAACACCTACCATCTTACTTGGGTTTCTCTTACCTTGGACGTGGGGTATCTCTTCACAGCTGCTCCAGCAAGCGTAGCTGCTGCTCCGTACCTTGGACGAGGGGTATCTCCTCACCGCTGCCCCTCCCGATCTTGAACGTGGAATAGCTCCTCTAGGCCCTCTGGCGCCTGTGCAGCCACCATCTTGGACCTGGGGTTGCTTCTCCAGGCCACCTGTACTGTGCAATATATCTTTATTCTTTATTTTATACATGATAGTTTGTACCTCTTAACCCATGCTCCTGTCTTGCCCCTTGCCCTTTTCTCTCCCCACTAGTAACCACTAATTTATTTTCTATATCTGTGAATCTGTTCCTGTTTTACTGTATATATTTGTTTGTTTTACTTTTTAGATTTCACCAATAAGTGATATCATACAGTATTTGTCTGACTTATTTCACTAAGCGTAGTATTCTCTAGGTGCATCCACATTGCTGCGACAGAATTTCATTCTTTTTCAGACTGAGTAATGTTCCATTGTGTGTATATGCATGCATGTGTCCTAAGTCACTTCGGTCGTGTCTGACTCTTTGTGACCACATGGGCTGTAGCCTGCCAGGCTCCTCTGTCCATGGGATTCTCCGGGCAAGAATACTGAAGTGGGTTGCCATGCCTTCCTCCACGGGATCTTCCAGACCCAAGGATTGTGTCTTATGTCTCCTGCATTGGCAGGCATGTTCTTTACCTCTAGTACCACCTGGAAAGCCCTTGTGTGTGTGTATACACACACACAGACACAGACACAGCACACATATACGTATATACAGCGCATCTTCGTAAGTGTGTTGATGGACACTTGAGTTGCTTTGTATCTTGGCTGTTTTAAATGGTGCTGCTTTGAGCATGGGTGTGCATATACCTTTTTGAGTTGATGTCCTCCTTTTTTTCTGAGTGTGTACCCAGAAATTGCTGAATCATATGATAGTTCTATTTTTAGTTTTTTGAGAAATATCCATGTTGTTTTCCACAGTGCCCATACCAGTTCATGTTCCTATCAGCAGTGTACAAGGATTCCCTTTTCTCCACATCCTTTTGTTGTTTGTAAACTTCTTACAAATAATTTTGTAAACTTTTTGATGATAGCCATTCTGACAGGTGTGAGGTGATATCTCATCATAGTTTTGATTTCCATTTCTCTTAATACTTAGCTATGTCAAGCATCTTTTCATGTGCTTCTTAGACATCTTCTTATATTTTCTCTGAAAAAATAGCTATTCAGGTGTTGTGCCCAGATTGAGTTGTTTGCTTTTGTGGTTTTTTTTTTTTAACGTATTAAGTTGTATGAGCTGTTTATATTTTTTAATATTAACTCCATATCAATCATATCATTTGCAAATATCTTTTCCCCTTTGGTAGGTTGTCTTTTTATTTTGTTGATGATTTCCTTTGCTGTGCAAAAGCTTTTAAGTTTGATCAGGTCCCATCTGTTTACTTTTGCTTTTATTTCCTTTGCCTTAGGAGACAGATCCAAAAAAGTGTTGCTATGATTTATGTCAAAGAATGCTCTACCTATGCTCTCTTTACTGTATGTTATTGCCTACTTTGCCACAGATTAATTGACCACAGGTGCATGCTTTTATTTCTGGGCTCTCAATACTGATCCAAGGTCTGCTTTTTGCCAGTTCTTTGGTATTTTGATTCCTGTAGGGGCTTCCCACAGAGAAGGCAATGGCAACCCACTCTAGTACTCTTGCCTGGAAAATCCCATGGACAGAGGAGCCTGGTAGGCTGCAGTCCATAGGGTCACTAGGAGTTGCACATGACTGAGCGACTTCACTTTCACTTTTCACATTCATGCATTGGAGAAGAAAATGGCAACCCCCTCCAGTATTCTTGCCTGGAGAATCCCAGGGACGGGGGACCTGGTGGGCTGCTGTCTATGGGGTCACATAGAGTCGGACACGACTGAAGCGATGAAGCAGCAGCAGGGGCTTCCCATGTGGCACTAGTGGTAAAGAATCTGTCTGCCAATGCAGGATATTCAAGAGACAAGGGTAGGGAGGTGGGATGTTCCATCCCTGGGTCAGGAAGATCCCCTGGAGGCGGAAATAACAACCCACTCTAATATTCTTCCTGAGAAAAAATCCCATGAATAGAAGAGACTGGTGTGCTACAGTCTATGGGATTGCAAAGAGTCAGACAAGACTAAGCGATTGAGCACGCAGCTTTGTAGTATTTGAAGTCAAGGAGCATGATACCTTCAGCTTCATTCTTTTTTCTCGGGATTGCTTTGGCAATTTGGGGTCTTTTTTGGTTCTAAATACATTTTAGATTATTTGTTGTAGTTCTCTGATAAATGTCATGGGTGGTTGTTTTGATAGGGATTGCCTTGAATCTGTTAATTTCTTTGGATAGTATGGCCCTTTTAACAATATAATTCTTCCAATCCAAGAGTGCAAAATAACTTGCCATATCTTTGTACCATCTTCAGTTTCCTTCATCACTCTTTTATATTTTTCAGAGAATAAGTCTTTCACCTTCTTGGTTAAGTTTATTCCTAGGTATTATTCTTTTTGATGTGATTTTAATATATATATATGTATATATATGTGTGTGTGTATATATGTATATATATATGTGTGTGTGTATATATATGTATATATATGTGTGTGTAATATATGTATATATATATGTATTTTTGCTTTCTTTTTCTGATAGTTCATTATTGGTGTATAGGAAGGCAACAGATTTCTGTGTACCAGTTTTGTAACCTGCAACTTTCCTGATTCCATTTATTAGTTCTAATAATTTGGGCGTGGAAGCTTTATCGAAAAAATATATTTTCCATATATAGTATCATGTCATTTGCAAATAGTAGCAGTTTTACTTCTTCCTTTCCAATTTGGATGCCTTTTCTTTCTTTTTGTTGTATGATCATTGGATCACAGTCTGTTTTATCACTCTGCTTGAGATGCTGAAGCCACGTGCTAAGTCAGGTCCCACATATTTCTTTTTATTGTGGTAAGAAAAAGAAGACTTAAACAGACCTGGAAGTGCAATGTAAAGAGTAAAATTAATATATATTAAATATATAAATGATCCTACTTTATGCTCTTTATAATTGTGATAGAATAAGTTAATACTTGATTCTCTCACCTGAGAAATGACAGACCTTCAGAATTTTACTTAAGATAGTGTTATTAAAATATGAGTAGATATTTCAAATGACAGAGTCAACAGGCGGGGAAAGCCATATTGGCCACAGTCTCATGAACTTGTCAGTTGTAGAACTGCAGAAGAGAATGAAGGAGTTTTGACATGTTTTTCTCAACTGACATGTTTTTCTATCTGATATGGCACTAACTTGTTCTTTTAGAATTTTTTTTTTTAAGTCTTTGCAAAAGTTGAAAAAGTGAAACAAGATGGTTGTAAAACTATCAAATAATACAGAAATGTACAATGTGGAATGAGACTCCCCCATACCTCCCAAACGTATCCTGCTTTACAAAAATCACTACTATTTCCAGTTGGGTGTTTATAGGCATTTATCTAGGTAGATGCCAGCATATATGCATTTAATCAACTGAGACACATTTAGTTGTTTACAGTTTTTCACTATTACAAATAGTACACAACAAAGTGCCTTTAAACCCAATTACTGTAATAGCTGTTGAAATGTAATTGGAAATGAATAATTAGATATGATAAAAATGATTCCAGTCTGTACTTTAACATAAATCTAAATAATTTACTAGACTGGATTGTTGAAAGTGGTAATTCAAAAGCTAGNTTTAAACCCAATTACTGTAATAGCTGTTGAAATGTAATTGGAAATGAATAATTAGATATGATAAAAATGATTCCAGTCTGTACTTTAACATAAATCTAAATAATTTACTAGACTGGATTGTTGAAAGTGGTAATTCAAAAGCTAGAGTGATTTAAAAAGCTCAAAACCCAGAGTAATTTATGATCCCTTAGCATGTAGAATGCATTGGCAAAAATGATGTTTATAGCTTTAGACTTGCACATATAGATGATTGACTGTCTAGGAGAATGACTGACTTTCAGGAGACAGATTGTCTTTACATATGCCTTCTCTCCAAAGAGGGATGCCCTGGGCTGTTAATGGTTTAAAAAAGCTCTTCTTTCTTCCTATTTTCTCTATTTTCCCCAGCAATTAAGAAAACTATCATATTGGAGACCTGGAGGAGAATTCGAGTTTAAAAAACAAACTGATTATATCATTTTCTAAGTTGAGGTATAATAATTACAACTTTAGGGAAATATCTCAGATGAACTACACAAGTTCCCAGTATAATAATTGTACCCTTGCAGTAAATATGGAATGATGGCCTGAACAAGATAGTTTCATAGAAACATGCCCCAGGTGTCTCATAGTCAAAAGCTAATGAAGGTAGCACTTGACTTAGGGCTACTGGGGTGATTAAATGAAATAATTCATGTAAAGGGCTTAGCATTCTGACCAATGCATAGTAAAAGTTCAGTAAATTATAGATGTTTTTATTTGCTGTCAGTGACCATGTTGGGGAAGTTAATATATGTATGTACGTATACATGCATATATTATGTCAATAAGTGAATAATAACTGGTAAAAGTCTTTTGAAACTCAGTCACATCCATGGAAAATATTTTATTACAATGCCTACAAAATGTCACTCACTGACCACATATCTTGTTTTATGAGACAAGAAATTATTTATATTCCATGGCAATATTTCTTTTTAATTATTATGGATATTATATAAATATGTGGTGATACCATATTATATTGTAAGCAAAATCACGCTTAAGTCTATGTGTTTAATTTAAACTTTAAAATCTTCTCTTTAGTCAGTATTTTAAATAATCCTTAGAATATTGCAAATAGTTTTCTGTATTACCATATGGTCAGTATGTACCCAGTTTGAAAATCTCTTTCTACGTCTGGAACANCCCCCCCTTGACTTGCCTCGCCCAGTAAACATGACCAAAGCTGACCCCAGCTGAGAATTTTTCACTTTCCCAGCAGTGCACTAAGCACGTTCCATACATCATCACATACAAAGTTCCCATCCCTAGGAAGTAAATCCTGTTATTACCTACATTTCACAGATAAAGAAATTGAATGGCTAGGCTAGATTCCCTGACAGGCTCTGCAGCTCGGTCACACAGTGGGGGAGCTTGGATTTCCGCTGAGGCTTCTTTGCTTCCAGACTGAGCCATTGCACTATGCTGCCCATTCATCCTCACTCAAAACTTTGTCACTACATACAGACCCCTCAAATACATAAAGATGCCAGTGCAGTGTTATGGAGTCCTATTCACATCTTCCTCTGTTCCTGAGTGTTCTTATCCTGAATTAGACAAATTGTTCACAGCGAAGTCCTAATTTGACTACTTGCTGACCATGTGATTTCTTTATTAAAATATCAGTCCTCAGTCCTTCTCTCTGGCAGAAACATCTGAGAGTGTGTTTTGGAGGTGGGGGTGATGGTACGGCAGCGTCTACTCAGTTCTCTTTAATTCAGACCCCTCCCACTACACCCCTGTGGGTTCCTTAAACTGTCCAGAGGCCTCACGAAGGATCCAGTCTGCCTAATCACAAAAGCTTCTCCATGTCCAACAGCCTCTTTTTCCTATAAGTGGAGTAAAGTCTCAGTCATCTAGAAATGTTTAGTGAGCCCAGGGATTAACATTAATAATAAAATGATCCTGACGTTGTTACATGACTGGTGTCATCTTTATCGTGTTCAGTAAACGCCTGAAGGAGGGTCATTGGAGATGAACTTGCAGAATCGGTAGGTCGTGGTGCCAGGACTGTCTTTATGACAGCAATGAAACATTTCCAGATGCTGACTCATTTGTTAACTCCTCTGTGATCACACCAGTTCCCACTGACCTACATGTCTTTAAACTCTTTTGTTATGTATAGCCTACCCTAGGATTGCTTTTACTTCTTGAACTCACTAGGTTGTAAGTTTCTTGTGGGTATAAAGTTAGTATAGCATAATGAGTCTCATTAAACACACATTTTCCTCATGTATCCTGGAGAAAAAGGAAAGGGATGGGGAGAGAGAACTACTTAAACAGCACGGCTGGGCCTCTTGCCAGCCCTTGCAAGGAGTATGTGCCCTGAAGGACTGTCTGGTTTCCTCAGTATTGAGACCCAGTACTGAGACCCACTGAGTCATACACCCACAGAGTCATAGACACAAGCCACATGCATGTACTGTGCTGTCCCGGATGGTGGGCTAAGGGACTGAGCACAGGCAAATTGTAGAATCCATCCCCTTTGTTAGAGGATGAGCCTCCTTCATACTCAAAACTTGGTAACTGAGTGAGCCCAATTCCCTGGTCCCTGTGATGACACACAGAGGAGCAGGTTAGAGAGGAACAATCCCAGCATTTTAGACAAATGTTACTCATTTGGTTTTGAGACAAGCTGCTTCTGTGAAATTTGCATAATTTTTATTTCATGGACAGGCTTATCAGCAAGTTGTTATTGTTAGCATTAAAAAGCTAGCTCCAAAGTCCTGAGGACATGTTCTCATTATTCAAATTTATTAAAAACATTGGGACTTGATAAAATTATGTAAATAATGAAACTATGATCTTCCTACGTGAGAAAGTTTAAGGCAATAAAGATTTCAAAAGGCTCTAAAAAAGAAAGTGCAAGTATGATATAAAACCCACCTAGTGTATAAATAAAATCTCTGGAGTATCAATCTATATATGGCATCTCTATCTCTATATATCTTTATCTAATTTTAACCGGAAGAAATCCCCGTGGGAATCAGTCTGATTAATGGATTCTAAAAATGACTGATGAGAGATAAAATATCTCCTTCTGAATTTCCCTATTCTATTCAGTCTTTACTTATTACACTCAGATTAACACAATAGGAGCATAAAGAAGCTAAACGACCTATTTTTTTAAGAGAATCTATTTCTTAAAGGAGAAATGAAATATTCCTACTCAAGGCACAATACACATTTTTGTAATTTGTGCCTTTTTGAAGGTCATTAAGTAAATTGAGGGTTTTGTTATGGTTTCAGTGAATTTTTAAAAAAGTNTCCCTATTCTATTCAGTCTTTACTTATTACACTCAGAATAACACAATAGGAGCATAAAGAAGCTAAACGACCTATTTTTTTAAGAGAATCTATTTCTTAAAGGAGAAATGAAATATCTCAAGGCACAATACACGTTTTTGTAATTTGTGCCTTTTTGAAGGTCATTAAGTAAATTGAGGGTTTTGTTATGGTTTCAGTGAATTTTTAAAAAAATTAAATCCTATTTTAAGTATGCTTTGACAATTAGATATTTTAAAGGAAGCCTTAATCTTTTTATGGACTTCTGTTGTGGTTCAGCTGGTACACAGGAGACCTGAGTTTGACCCCTGGGTTGGGAAGATCCCCTGGAGAAGGGATAGGCTACACATTTCAGTATTCTGGCCTTGAGAATTCCATGGACTGTATAGTTCATTGGGTTGCAAAGAGTCAGATACAACTGAGCGACTTTCACTAATCCTTTTATAATGAAAATTGAATATATTGAATATGGGCATGCGTGCCCACACACTGGTTGTTCTGTCGCTCAGTCGTTTCCAACTCTTTGTGACCCCGTGGACTGCAACCCGCCAGGCTTCCTTGTCCTTTACCATCTCCCAGAGCATGCTCAAACTCATGTCCATTGAGTTGCTGATGCCATCTAACCATCTCATCCTCTTTTGTCCCCTTCTCCTGCCTTCAGTCTTTCCCTGCATCAGGGTCTTTTCTAATGAGTTGGTTCTTCACATCAGTTGGCCAAAGTATTGGAGCTTCAGCTTTAGCATCAGTGCTTCCAGTGAATATTCGGGGTTGATTGCCTTTAGGATTGACTAGTCCAATCTCCTTGCATTCCAGGGGACTCTCAAGTGTCTTTTCCAGCACCACAGTTCAAAAACATCTATTCTTCGGCACATTCTTTATGGTCCAACTCTCACAACCATATGTGACTACTGGGAAAACCATAGCTATGACTCAGTGAACGTTTGTTGGCAAAGTGATGTCTCTGCTTCTAATACTCTGCCTAGGTTTGTCATAGCTCTTCTTCCAAGGACCAAGTGCCTTTTAATTTCATGGCTGCAGTCACCATCCACAGTGATTTTGGAGCCCAAGAAAATAGTCTGTCACTGTTTCCATTATTTCCCCATCTACTTNTCTGCCTAGGTTTGTCATAGCTCTTCTTCCAAGGACCAAGTGCCTTTTAATTTCATGGCTGCAGTCACCATCCACAGTGATTTTGGAGCCCAAGAAAATAGTCTGTCACTGTTTCCATTATTCCCCCATCTACTTGCCATGACGTGATGTGACTGGGTGCCATGATCTTCATTTTTTGAATATTGAGTTTTAAGCCAGCTTTTTCACTCTCCTCTTTCATCTTCATCAAGAGACTCTTTAGTTCCTCTTTGCTTTCTGCTGTAAGGGTGGTGTCATCTGCATACCTGAGGTTATTGGTATTTCTCCTGGCAGTCTGGAGTGTGTAGCCATTCCCTTCTCCAGGGGATCTTCCTGACCCAGGGTTCAAACCCAGGTCTCTTGCATGGCAGGCAGATTGTTTATGGTCTGAGCCATCAGGGAATCCCCAGTGCACACACATACATATACACATTTAACCGGCTGTCATGGACTCAGCACCAGAAGGCTTAAAAGTAACATTTAACCTCAGATTAAATATTCTTATTTCTATTATATATAAAAAAGTAACATTTAAGCATACTAGGCTTAACATATCAGCAAAGTTTGAGGGGATTAAGGCTGGCCCTACTTAGAAAAATATTTCAGTTCTGTTGTGGTGATATGAAATGAGTCTGGAGAACAAACCATTTAAGAGCATCACCAGGCTGTATAGGATTAAGTGAAGCAGTGATTCAGACCAGCAATTCTCACCCTGAAATGCTTCTCACATTGAAGCTCAAGTAACTGGGAGAATCTTCTTTAAAAGATAAACTCTAGTGTTTGAGGTGGGGCCTGAACCACAACATTTGTGTGTAATAAGCCTCAGTGATTGTGAATACTGTTGGTCTGAGGACCACACTTTGAGTAGCAGGGAGCTAGTGTAGAACAGTTATAACAACAGGAGTTCAAAGCAGGGAGAATGAATAAGATCCAGCCTGGTAACCTCTCTCTAACCCTCTTTACCTTTAGTAATATGAATAGTCACATCTTAATTTCTCTGCTTAGAATATACACACATAAACACACATTTAAGCAGACACATTAAGGCATCATTCAGTTCAGTTCAGTGGCTCAGTTGTGTTCGACTCTTTGCTACCCCATGAATCGCAGCACGCCAGGCCTCCCTGTCCATCACCAACTCCCGGAGTTCACTCAAACTCACGTCCATCGAGTCCGTGATGCCATCCAGCCATCTCATCCTCTGTCGTCCCCTTCTCCTCCTGCCCCCAATCCCTCCCGGCATCAGGGTCTTTTCCAATGAGTCAACTCTTCTCAAGAGGTGGCCAAAGTATTAGAGTTTCAGCTTCAGCATCAGTCCTTCCAGTGAACACCCAGGACTGATCTCCTTTAGGATGGACTGGTTTTCTCTCCTTGCAGTCCAAGGGACTCTCAAGAGTCTTCTCCAACACCACAGTTCAAAAGCATCCATTCTTTGGCACTCAGCTTTCTTCACAGTACAACTGTCACATCCATACATGACCACTGGAAAAACCATAGCCTTGACTAAATGGACCTTTGTTGGCAAAGTAATATCTCTGCTTTTCAATATACTATCTAGGTTGGTCATAACTTCCCTTCCAAGGAGTAAGCACCTCTTAATTTCATGGCTGCAATCACCATCTGCAGTGATTTTGGAGCCCAGAAAAATAAAGTCTGACACTGTTTCCACTGNGTATGTATATGTATTGTTGCTGTTATTCAGTCACCAAGTCATGTCCTGCTCATTGTGACCTCATGGGCTATAGCGCACCAGGCTCCTCTGTCCTCTACTATCTCCCGGGATTTTCTCAAAATCATATCCACTGAGTCAGTGATACTGTCAGTATCTAATCTTCTCATCCTCTGCTGCCCCATTCTTCTTCTGCCTTCTTTTTTTCCTAGCATCAGAGTCTTTTCCAATGAGTCAGCTCTTTGCATCAGGTGGCCAAAGTATTGGAGCTTCAGCTTCAGCATCTGTCGTTCCAATGAATATTCAGGGTCGATTTCCTTTAGGATTGATTTGTTTGATCTCCTTGCTGTCCAAGGGACTCTCAAGAGTCTTCTCTAGCACCGCAATTCCAAAGCATCAATTATTTGGCACTTGGCCTTCTTTGTGGTCCAACTCTCACATCCATACAAGACTGTTGGAAAAACGTTAGTTTTGACTCTATGGACCTTTGTTGGCAAAGTGATGTCTCTGCTTTTTAATATACTGTCTAGGCTCATCACAACTTCCTTCCAAGGAGCGTCTTTAAATTTCGTGACTGTAGTCACCATCCACAGTGATTTTAGAGTCCAAGAAAATACAGGCTGTCACTGCTTCTACTTTTTCCCCTTCTATTTGCCATGAAGTGATGGGACCAGATGCCTTGATCTTAGATTTTTAAATAATGAGTTTCAAGCCAACTTTTTCACTCTCCTCTTTTCACCCTTATCAAAAGGCTCCTTAATTTCTCTTCACATTCTGCCATTAGAATGATATCATCTGCATATCTGAGGTTGTTGATATTCCCCCGGCAATCTTGATTCTAGCTTGTGATTCATCTAGCCTGGCATTTCACATGATATACTCTGCATATAAGTTAAATAATCAGGGTGACAGTATATAGTCTTTATATATGTACAGTCTTAATCAGCTCAGGCTGCTATAACAAAAATTCCATAGACTGGGTGGCTTATAAACAATGGAAATTTATTTCTCACAGTTCGGGAGGCTGGAAGTTCAAGAACAAGGAGCCAGCAGATTCAATATCCTATAAGGTTCTACAGTGGGCTTGCAGACTGCTGACCTCTTGTTGTGTCCTCATGTGGCAGAAGGGATGAGGGCTCTCTTGGCCCTCTATTATAATGGATGCCAACCCCATTCATGAGGGTGCTACCCTCTGAATGTTTGTGTGTGTCCTCCCAAAATTCATATGTAGAAATCTTAACTTCCAAAGTGATGGTATTAGGCGGTGGGGCCTTTGGGAGTTAGGTAGGTCAGCTGGAAATCACTTAGTGACTTAGAGTTTTCTTAGGAGTTATTTTAGAGGCTTGTTGTTAGTGTTCTGGAGTTTCTTAGTGCCTATCTTAGGGATTTTGGTTCGTATTCATATTTGATTATCTCAGTGAATATGCATGTCTTGGGCAGTGCGTGCAGGTTTAGGCCCAACCATGCAACTAGACGAAACAGTCTCCATGCAAGACCACCTTTCCTCTGACATCAGCTGAGTGTGGGGTTCCCAATACCATTCTCAGTTAGGATATTGGTTGGAAAGATTCACAGGACTCACTGAAGGCTGTTGTACTTACTGTTACAGTTTAGTAGAAGAAAAGGATCAGGTTAAGATCAACCAAAAGGAGAGACACATAGGACAGAGTCCAGGAGAGTCCCAAAGGCAGAGTTTCCATTGACTTTTTTTCTCTCTCTCTGAAGCCAAGTCATGTTACTCTCCTAGTGTCCATGGATGAGAATATACATGGAAAGTTGCCAACCAAGGAGGCTCACTCAGGCTTCAGTGTTCAGAGTCTTTTCTGGGCTCCATGATTAACTGGTTATCCATGTGTTTGATCTCATCCTCCAGATGGACTGACACTGTGTGACCTAAAGCCATGTTGTTGGTCTCTATGCTGTGGCCACCCCCCACCCTAACTCATATTGTTAGACTCTGCAGCACCCCCTCTCAAAGAAAGCCACTCTTACCAGATGTAACATTCCAGGGGTCCAGAGGTTATCCCCAGAAGCAGAGGGCAACATTCTTACCTTCTTTTTGAAGAAGACCAAATTCTTTACTGTATCTGGGTTGGTTTTTCAAACTGCTGGTCGAGATGCATCAGTGGCCAGTGAAATCGATTTAAATAGTTTCCACTAGCATTTCATGGAAGGTCCCAGTTAAAAAATTTGAACAACACTGGCTTAGAATAGTTAATGTAAATGAAACCAGAACTGCGTTACTTAACTCAGGAGTAGTTCAGGTGAGATGCTCTGGACTTACTCGGGACTGACCAGGTCCTTGTACAACACCATAGGGATTTCAGTATTCTTGTTTTAGGAAACATGCTTTGTTGTTCAGCCGCTCAGTTGTGTCTGACTCTTTGTGACCCCATGGATTGCAGCCCCCCAAGCTTCCCTGTCCTTCACCACCTCCCAGAGCTTGCTCAAACTTGTGTCCATTGAGTGGTGATGCCATCCAATCATCTTGTCCTCTGTCGTCCTCTTCTCCTCTTGCTTTCAATCTCTTTTCTAATGAGTCGGCTCTTCACATCCGGTCACCAAAATATTGGAGCTTCAGCTTCAGCATCAATCTTTCCAATAAATTTTCAGGATTTATTTCCTTTAGGATTGACTGGTTTGATCTCCTTGCAGTCCAAGGGACTCTCAGGAGTCTTCTCCAGCACCACAGTTCAAAAGCATCAATTCTTCACTGCTCAGCCTTCTTTATAGTCCAACTCTCACATCCATACATGACTACTGGAAAAGCCATAGCTTTGACTCTATGGACCTTTGTAGACAAAGTACTATATCTGCTTTGTAATATTTTGTCTAGGTTTGTCATAGCTTTTCTTCCAGGGAGCAAGGGTCTTTTAATTTTATGGCTGCAGTCACCGTCCACAGTGATTTTGGATCCCAAGAAAATAAAGTTTTTCACTGCTTCAATTGTTTTCCCGACTATTTGCCATGAAGTGATGGGACCAGATGCCACGATCTTAGCTTCTTGAATGTTGATTTTTAAGCCAGCTTTTTCATTCTCCTTTTTAACCTTCATCAAGAGGCTCTTTAGTTCCTCTTTGCTTTCTGTCATAAGGGTGGTGTCATCTGCATATCTGAGTTTATTGATGTTATCCACACTTACAGGGGGCTAATCTTTAAGATTTGTCTGTCATTTAAAAACAAAACGCACATTGATTTTTACAGTAATACGTCCTAAGTATCAAAAATAAGAAGATAAAAAATGAAGGCAACTATAAACATACTCTTGCCTATATATGTGTGTAAAGAACTTTTAAGTTGTAAATACTTTCCACATTTTAGTGATTATTTGATTTCCTATGTCTTGGTTCATCTACCAAACAGCTTATTACAATTGGTTCTGGAATCAAGCAGGTGTTGGGTTCAAATCCCACTTCTGCAACTGATACACTGTGTGACTTAGACAAGTCACAGGTTTTTCATTTGTAAAATTAGGATAATACAGCTATTCTTTTAACTGTTGTGAGGGTTAAGTATAAGGAAATTGTTTAACACAGTACCTGATATGTAGCAGGTGCTTAACAAATGTTGGCTATGATTACTATTAACATTATCAGTTCTTAGAGTGTTGTCAGGAAGGGGTCTATGGGAAGCAGTTGGTTTGCAGTGAGACAGTTGTGGAGAGGGAATCTATATAGTGCAAGCTCTAGAATCTGATGACTGGAGCACAGATCCCATCTCTACCACTTACCAGCTATGCAGTCTTGGGCAACTTCCTCAACTTCTCTGGACTTACATTTTATAGGTACGTTTGTCTTATCCTTATGCCAATGCCGCTTTTTTCTTAATTGTTATATCTTTATAGTTAATCATGAAATCATAGTTCTCTAAATTTGTTGTTTTTTAAAGATCATTATGTTGTTCTAGGACCTTTGCACTTCTACTTAAAGGGTGAATCAATGTGTCAGTTTCTATCAGAAAATCTGTTGGAATTTTGATTAGAATTCCAACAAATTTGGGGAGAATTGAAATCTTAACAATATTGAATTTTCCTAGCTGTGGACATGATATATCTCTCCTTTTTTTAAATCTTCTTTAGTTTCTCTCTGTAATATTTTATAGTTTTTCATTGTAAAAGAACTGCATATCTTTTCTTAGGTGTATTCTCAAGGACTCAATATTTGTATTACTATTGTAAGTGATGGTTAAAATTTTCATAATTGTTTTTGCCAGTACATAGAAATACAACTGATTTTTATACATGATCTTATATTTGTGCTGTTGCTATACTTATTATTTCTAAATGATATTTTTATAGATTTATTAGGATTTTCTATGTAAATATATGTGAATGGAGAGTTTTACTTTTCCAAATTTTATACTTTCTTTTTATTTATTCTTGCACATTTTACTGCTAGGATCTTTAATACAGTAATGAACACAAGTGAAACTAACAAACTAACATTCTTGCTTTGTTCTTTATCTTAAAGGAGTGCATTCAGTATTTCAACATTAAATGTTTTAGCTACAGGTGTTTTGTGGTTGATCTTCATCAGGTTGGGTATTTCTATTCTACTCTTTAACTTGCTGAGAGTTTTTATCAGGAATGGATGTTACATTTTGTCAAATCCTTTTTCTGCATCTACTGAGCGGATCATATGGTATTTTGCTTTATGTATTACTGGGCTTCCCAGGTGGCACTAGTGGTAAAGAATCCACCTGCCGAGGAGACCTGGATTCAATCCCTGGATTGGGAAGGTCCCCTGGAGGAGGGCATGGCAACCCACTCCAGTGTTCGTGCCTGGATAATCCCATGGACAGAAGAGTCTGGCAGATTACAGTCCATAGGGCCACAAAGAGTCAGACATGACTGAAGTGATTTAGCATGCACACAGGCACACTGATTTTTACCTGTTTAATCAATTTTGCATTTTTGAGACAAACCCTACTTGGTTGTACATTTTTGGTTTACTTTGCTAATTTTTTGTTAGTGCATTTTTGCATCTCTGTTCATAAGAGATATTAGTTTATAATTTTATTTTCTTAAATTATGTTTATCTAATTTTGGTGTCGGTTTTGCTGGCCTCCTTGAGTAAGTTGGAAAAAATCTCCTCCTTTATTTTCCTCAAAAGTCTATGTAAGACTGGCATTATCTCAAGTTTCTTTTGGCTATTCTAAGATCTTTACATTTCCGTATAAAAGTTTGAATCAGCTAGTCAGTTCAATAAAAATAGCCTCTTAGAATTCCAATTGATATTGCATTGAATTAGTTAATGTGGTTATATTTCACCAAGGAAACCATACAGGCTCAGAGTTTTCTTTGTGGGAAACTTCTTGATTATGAATTTGCAATGATGTTTCCTCTTTAACTCTTGATAATTCTTAATAATTTCTGTTCACTCTCTCTTAAATCAGAATTTCTGGTGATTTATAATTTTTATTAATCTTTTCAAAGAACCAATTTTGGCCCTGTTAATTTTCTGAAAATTGTTTTTCTATTTGATTGATTTCTCTTTGTTTCTTCTTTCCTACTTATTTTTGTTATAAACTGAAGAAGCCATTTTAAGGGCAGTGTGGTCCAATATTTTCAATTCTTCTTGCTTGCCATAGTTTGACATTTAGGTAGTTCTTAAAATTTATCATTTTTGAGAGGTTTTGATTTTTCTGATAGGTTTAACCATTCCTGCTTTAAGGGATATTATTTATTCCCCTGACACTGCTTAGATAAGAAAAATTGGACTTTTTTTTCCTATTTAAATTAGCAATTCAGATAAAACCTGAGTGAATAAAAAATTTTTATGTTTGTTAATTATGTAGGACTCCTACATCTTTTATTTTTATGCAGATAGAATCATTAAAGAGAGTGCAGTGTTTGGAGAAATGCAGTGAATAAGAAACTTGGCCCAATGTTAGACTTTATATGTCTTCAAAATTCTATATGAATCAGTGAAATAAATAATTAATCTTTGCCATTAACATTAATATTTAAATATAAGTTTAAAGAATATTTTGCACTCAGTTCAAAGCTGTGTTAAATTTAGCTTCGATCAGTAATCTAGAAACCATCCTTCCATGTGTTCCTGTCAGCCTCTCTTTTCCCCCTGGTTCTGCAGTACCTGTGTCACCCACATTTAAGCCCATTGCATCCTCGACCTGCAGACTGCTCTGGTTTAGCTTCTGAGACAATTCTGATGAAGGTGGTTCTGGCCCTTCCCCTGGCTCCTTGAACCCCTACCAATGATTGTACACTGTTCCCGACTTGCATGCGTGTAAATTAAAGTTGCTACTGTGCACTCCATTTTTACATTCCTCTAAGGCCTCCCAGGGTCTCTCGAGAACTGGGGCTTTATAATGCTTTTATTAGTTCATTCCTTAATACCAGGGCCTTGCTCCTGAGTCTCACCTAGTGCCTGGGGCCTTACTGAACACAGATTCTTCTTCCTCAGCCCTCTCTGCCTGCCTTGGTTCTGGAGCATCATGTTTGGCTGGTCTTCATCCATCTTCCCACCTGCCAGACCACAGCTCCCAGGGAGCCTGAGTCTCCTATCATATGTCTGCTTGTCTGTCTCTCCCTATGAGCTCCTGTAGCCCTGTCTACATAGCTCCTGGCCCTTCCGGTGAAATCTCAAGCTGTTTCATACCTTTCTGCCCAAAGCCACCTTCATTTCAAGTAAATGGTTTGGCTTTGCCACATTCCGAGAAATAATTGTCCAAATTATTTGGAAGAATAATTTGTCCAACTTTAGAAATTTGAAGTCTAATAGTATTCTCTGATGGTGAAATTTAAATATGTCAACTATTGAAAATTATTTATACTAATCCTGTTTAATCTTTTCATGTACATTAAAACTTAATCTCTGTGAATTTAATATTCAGATGTATAAGTATCTGATGCCTATACCCCCCAAAAAAAAAAAGTCATTCAATAAATTCTGTTTATTTTAGTTTATTATATGAGGCCTAAATGTCTCTTGGGGATTTATAATGGATGACAAATTCCTTTTGATAAAAATTTATTTTATACAGGTTTTATTAACATATAATAAAGTACTCTTTCCAAGCATGATTTAACACAACATACTAGTCTTATCGAATCCACTATTTCTAGAAACACAGCTTGTAACATTTGACATAATAATAATAATCCTGAGTTAACTGATAGGAATTGATTATTCCATGTACGTTTATTATTGGAGGAAAAAACATACCATTGTCATTTCACAGCATATCGTAATCTTCCTGGCTTAATGAGAAAGAATGTGCTTTGGAGCTGGAGTCCCTCAGTGTGCAATGGCTGTGTGTGGATTGAAAGAACAGTGCTCTAGGGTCTCCTAGCATAAGAATGAGAGTATTTGCTATAACTTAAGAGGACATTTTAGGAGAAGGCAATGGCACCCCTCTCCAGTACTCTTGCCTGGAAAATCCCATGGATGGAAGAGCCTCGGAGGCTGCAGTCCATGGGATCGCTAAGNATTATTGGAGGAAAAAACATACCATTGTCATTTCACAGCATATCGTAATCTTCCTGGCTTAATGAGAAAGAATGTGCTTTGGAGCTGGAGTCCCTCAGTGTGCAATGGCTGTGTGTGGATTGAAAGAACAGTGCTCTAGGGTCTCCTAGCATAAGAATGAGAGTATTTGCTATAACTTAAGAGGACATTTTAGGAGAAGGCAATGGCACCCCTCTCCAGTACTCTTGCCTGGAAAATCCCATGGATGGAAGAGCCTCGGAGGCTGCAGTCCATGGGATTGCTAAGAGTCAGACACGACTGAGCAACTTCACTTTCACTTTTCATTTTCATGCATTGGAGAAGGAAATGGCAGCCCACTCCAGTGTTCTTGCCTGAAGAACCCCAGGGACAGGGGAGCCTGGTGAGCTGCCGTCTATGGGGTTGCACAGAATCGGACACGACTGAAGTGACTTAGCAGCAGCAATAGGACATTTTAAGGATGACAGTTGTGATGGATTAACTTTGTCATGGAGTCACACCGTCTCACTGGCATTGTCACTAGGGAACATTTACTTTTCGCTTTTAACGTTGGCAAACAAGTTCTAAAAAGATGCTTGAAGCTTAGCTTTCTCCCAACATATTTTTCATGAAGTTATGAGATCCATATGTCATATCTTATTCTTCTGCTTTTTATTTCTAAATACTTCTTTCCAATCAGTGATTTGCAGTGAATTTTAAAGTCATTGTGTACCTGTGTGCTCAGTTGTGTCCAGCTCTTTGCAACCCCATGGATTATAGCCCATCAGACTCCTCTGCCCATGGAATTTCCCAGGCAAGAATACTGGAGTGGTTTGCCATTTTCTCCTCCATGGAATCTTCGTGGCCCAGGGATTGAATCCACATCTCTTGAGTCTCCTGCATTGGAGGGTAGATTCTTTATCACTGCACCAAGACTGCTTAAAGGCATTAATATGAATTAACGCAGGATTGTTGTACTGGTACTATTTCCTAGATTTATTAGTGAGACATCTGTTTTTAACATTATGTTAGAGAAAGAATTTTTCTATAAAGGTAAAGGGCCTGAGTCATTCTAATTAGATGATTGTACCAATTTTAATAGCACTAATAGAACCATTCATTTTACTGGCTTGAGAAGAAGACTAATGGTTTATATCGTTTGACTTTCTCATTTTGTCATGTCTATGATTCACTAATGCGCCTTCCGAGCAGCTAGATTTGGGCCTCCCATGGCCCAACTCTGTTAAGTCCCTTTTCCCAAAAGAGAATATACTTTCAGAGAATGAAAACCTGTGCCCTCCCCACCAACTCCTGCCCCCACCATTACACTCTCCAAAGGAATTCACCTGCAGCTTCTCTCTCCATCAGTGAACCCTCCATTTACAGATCTTACTGGTGAATGTTACACTCCAGAAGACATGTTTTGACTAAAAAGATTTGGGCATTTGTTTTAACATATCAATAGTCTCTTTATTAGAAATCTAATTTATATTTTAGTTAGGCATCTATTATCTTTATATAGTTTAAACTTACTCCTGAATATTCCATATACCATGCTGTCATTATCCATTCTCCTGTGGATAGATATATTGCTTGCTTGCTTCCCTTCTTCTTCCCTTCCCCTCCCCCATTTCTTATAGCTCTACCAAATGTGGATGCAATCTCACAACATAATGTAGAGTGAAGGGAAGTTCAAGAATATATACACTATTTTCATAAAGTCCAAACACAAACCTGCATACATGCAGAGTAAAACCATGTACTAAAAAGATTAGGGGTTGATGAAGACAAAATTCAAGATGGTGGTGTTTCGTGGGGAGAGAGGAGGATGTGCCTGGGAGGGGAATGTAGGCGCATCATTGTTTGGTAATATATCTTTTAAATGGATGGTGGACCCACCGGTGTACACTTTATTTTCCTTCATGTGTATGTGTGAGTGTATATTTGTATTTATATGTTTGAAATATCTTAGAAGATAAAAAAGTTATTTTTCTTGTAAGCCATGTGTTCAATGTCAAAATCATGGATTTTCATTCTGAGAAGTAAAATTACCCTTTGGCAAACTAGATTTGTTAATTGGCTTCTTAATTGGCTGTTGGCATCCAGTAGATACTAACAGAAGGATGGTATAACTCAGAAGTTGTAAAACAACAGCCCACAGGACAAATCTGGTGGACTCTGTTTTTGTATGGCCCATAAGCTAAGAATGGCTTTACATTTTAAAGTTCATTTTAGACAAAATTTTCATTTTAAGTGAAAAAAATTCAAAGAAGAATAGTCTTTTGTGACACATGAAAATTGCGATATTCAACTTTCAGTGTCCATAAATAAAGCTTTGCTGGAACACAGATGTGTTCATTCACTTGTAGATTCTCCGTGGCTGCCTTCACACTACCGTGGCGGAGTCAAGTAGTTGCAATAGAGACACTGTGGCTTTCAAAGATGAAAATATCTATTATCTGATCCTTTGCAGAAAAAGTATAATGTAAAAGAAACTGACCTTAAGAGAGGTAAAATTTCTCTTATATATTCAGAGTTAGGCAAACCTCAGTTTGAATCTTCATTAAATTCCTTACTAAATGGAGCTCTCTGATTCTCAATAGAAATTATTTAATAGGATGGTGAATGAGAAAATGCCTAGCAAACAACTGGCACACATTAGGGACTTCTTTCTTTCCTTTTGATATTAAAATTCTGGCTTGTATTAGTCCAAAGTGTCCAAGCAAGACTTCTCTTTATTTTCTGCACACTCATATTAGTTATGTTTGTTTAACTGGCATCTATGGACTGATCTTAAGACAAGTCACCTCATATTCTGAGCTTCAGCTTTCCCATCCATAAAATGATGCTGAGGATTAACAGTAACAATGGTCATTACTGTTACTGGATAAGATCCCTTGCTTACCATCTGGTTATTTATGTAGCACATTTCTCCAGATAACATTTTGCTCANGAGTCTCCTGCATTGGAGGGTAGATTCTTTATCACTGCACCAAGACTGCTTAAAGGCATTAATATGAATTAACGCAGGATTGTTGTACTGGTACTATTTCCTAGATTTATTAGTGAGACATCTGTTTTTAACATTATGTTAGAGAAAGAATTTTTCTATAAAGGTAAAGGGCCTGAGTCATTCTAATTAGATGATTGTACCAATTTTAATAGCACTAATAGAACCATTCATTTTACTGGCTTGAGAAGAAGACTAATGGTTTATATCGTTTGACTTTCTCATTTTGTCATGTCTATGATTCACTAATGCGCCTTCCGAGCAGCTAGATTTGGGCCTCCCATGGCCCAACTCTGTTAAGTCCCTTTTCCCAAAAGAGAATATACTTTCAGAGAATGAAAACCTGTGCCCTCCCCACCAACTCCTGCCCCCACCATTACACTCTCCAAAGGAATTCACCTGCAGCTTCTCTCTCCATCAGTGAACCCTCCATTTACAGGTCTTACTGGTGAATGTTACACTCCAGAAGACATGTTTTGACTAAAAAGATTTGGGCATTTGTTTTAACATATCAATAGTCTCTTTATTAGAAATCTAATTTATATTTTAGTTAGGCATCTATTATCTTTATGTAGTTTAAACTTACTCCTGAATATTCCATATACCATGCTGTCATTATCCATTCTCCTGTGGATAGATATATTGCTTGCTTGCTTCCCTTCTTCTTCCCTTCCCCTCCCCCATTTCTTATAGCTCTACCAAATGTGGATGCAATCTCACAACATAATGTAGAGTGAAGGGAAGTTCAAGAATATATACACTATTTTCATAAAGTCCAAACACAAACCTGCATACATGCAGAGTAAAACCATGTACTAAAAAGATTAGGGGTTGATGAAGACAAAATTCAAGATGGTGGTGTTTCGTGGGGAGAGAGGAGGATGTGCCTGGGAGGGGAATGTAGGCGCATCATTGTTTGGTAATATATCTTTTAAATGGATGGTGGACCCACCGGTGTACACTTTATTTTCCTTCATGTGTATGTGTGAGTGTATATTTGTATTTATATGTTTGAAATATCTTAGAAGATAAAAAAGTTATTTTTCTTGTAAGCCATGTGTTCAATGTCAAAATCATGGATTTTCATTCTGAGAAGTAAAATTACCCTTTGGCAAACTAGATTTGTTAATTGGCTTCTTAATTGGCTGTTGGCATCCAGTAGATACTAACAGAAGGATGGTATAACTCAGAAGTTGTAAAACAACAGCCCACAGGACAAATCTGGTGGACTCTGTTTTTGTATGGCCCATAAGCTAAGAATGGCTTTACATTTTAAAGTTCATTTTAGACAAAATTTTCATTTTAAGTGAAAAAAATTCAAAGAAGAATAGTCTTTTGTGACACATGAAAATTGCGATATTCAACTTTCAGTGTCCATAAATAAAGCTTTGCTGGAACACAGATGTGTTCATTCACTTGTAGATTCTCCGTGGCTGCCTTCACACTACCGTGACGGAGTCAAGTAGTTGCAATAGAGACACTGTGGCTTTCAAAGATGAAAATATCTATTATCTGATCCTTTGCAGAAAAAGTATAATGTAAAAGAAACTGACCTTAAGAGAGGTAAAATTTCTCTTATATATTCAGAGTTAGGCAAACCTCAGTTTGAATCTTCATTAAATTCCTTACTAAATGGAGCTCTCTGATTCTCAATAGAAATTATTTAATAGGATGGTGAATGAGAAAATGCCTAGCAAACAACTGGCACACATTAGGGACTTCTTTCTTTCCTTTTGATATTAAAATTCTGGCTTGTATTAGTCCAAAGTGTCCAAGCAAGACTTCTCTTTATTTTCTGCACACTCATATTAGTTATGTTTGTTTAACTGGCATCTATGGACTAATCTTAAGACAAGTCACCTCATATTCTGAGCTTCAGCTTTCCCATCCATAAAATGATGCTGAGGATTAACAGTAACAATGGTCATTACTGTTACTGGATAAGATCCCTTGCTTACCATCTGGTTATTTATGTAGCACATTTCTCCAGATAACATTTTGCTCATTGGAAATCTAGCCTTTTAAAGGCTAGCAACAGAGCTGAACTAGGGGCTAAAAGTCAAGCTGATCTAGAGCTCTGCCACTAACTAAGAGATTCTGGGCACCCTGCTTAATGACTGTACCCTTTTTTTTCATATTTGAAGAAGGATCAGATGGCTTCCTAGATAGCTTAGGACTTACGTGTTAAATATATAATCCACTATTCCATCAAAATGAAGCTTGAATTAGGGAGTATGCTTTAGCAGCTTTTTTTAAAGTATCAGTTGACTTCCCTGGTGGATCAGTAGTGAAGAATCCACCCTCCAATGCAGGAGGTTCAGTCCCTGGTGGGGAAGAGTTCCTGGAGAAGGAAATGGCAACCCACTCCAGTATTCTTGCCTGGGAAATCCCATGGACAGAGGAGCCTGATGGACTGTAGTCCATAGGGATTCAAGAATCGAATATGACTTAGTGACTAAATCACCACTAATTTTTAAAATATGGAAAATTTTCATCATCAGACATTATTTTCATAATCGTAGTCTCCAGAAACCCTGAACACATGGTTGCTTTCATCATTTCATTCCTTAAAACTAGCATGAATTGACTTAGAGGGTGGCTCAGGGGTGTAAGTCTGCCCTCCAAGATGGTAAAGTCCCTCATCTGTCGGTTGGCCCTCTCCACACCCCGTACCTTCTCTGAGGATCTTCCTTATGCAAGGATCAAACTCAGGTCTCCTTGCAGGCAGATTCTTTACCATCTGACCAACCAGGGAAGCCCACTCTCACACCCATCCTTGGCCTAGCAGATATTTGGATGGGTGGATGGATGAACCAATGTCTGGAAATATGAAGTAATGCAAACAGGCGAGGTCAGTCCAGGCATTGAAATGCTGCTTACATGAATTCCCATCACTGGAAGGATACTTGTTTTTACAGTGGGTGTTTATTCATGGTGGACTTCCTAGTGTGACATGGGGATTGAAGAGGACCTAACTCCATGCCCCAGTCCTGTGGATGGCGTGTGACTCTCCTTTTTTTGTGAAATAGCAGAATATAGATAAAGCTTCTTTTCCCCATGAAACAGTTCATGCTGACCTAAAATACAAGGAAAATCAGTGACCTGGAATGAAACTTTTTTCAGCATTCTTGAGAGTCCCTTGAATAGCAAGGAGATCAAACCAGTCAATCCTAAAGGAAATCAACCCAGACTATTCACTGGAAGGACTGATGCTGAAGCTGAAGCTCTGATACTTTGGCTACCTGATGCAAAGAGCCGACTCATTGGAAAAGACTGAAGACAGGTGGCAACAGGGGTGACAGAGGATGAGATGGTTGGCATCACCAACTCAAGAATAATGGAGTGGGTTGCTATTTTCTTCTTCAGGGGAATCTTACTGATCCAAGGATCAAACCCATGTCTCTTGTGTTTCCTGCATTCACAGGTGGATTCTTTACCACTAGCACCACTTGGGAAGCCCCAGGTATTATTGGGGTAACATTGGCATATAATATTATATAAGATTCATGTGTGCAACTACTTCTATATACCCTACAGTGTGTCTACCACCAAAAATTGTTTCCATCCATTACCGTATAGTTGAGACCACTTACCCATTTTGCCCTTCCCCCTGCCCCATCCCTGTGTCTACCTGTTTTTTCCTGTTTGATTTGTGTATTCATTTTGTTTTTGTTTGTTTCTTATATTCCACATGTGAGTGAAAGCATATACTGCATGTCTTTCTCAGTCTAAGTTATTAGCATACTCTCAAGGTCCATCCATGTTGTTGCAAATAGCAAGATTTCATCTTTTTATGACTGAGTAGTATTCCTGTGTGTGTGTGTNTGGTGGGGAAGAGTTCCTGGAGAAGGAAATGGCAACCCACTCCAGTATTCTTGCCTGGGAAATCCCATGGACAGAGGAGCCTGATGGACTGTAGTCCATAGGGATTCAAGAATCGAATATGACTTAGTGACTAAATCACCACTAATTTTTAAAATATGGAAAATTTTCATCATCAGACATTATTTTCATAATCGTAGTCTCCAGAAACCCTGAACACATGGTTGCTTTCATCATTTCATTCCTTAAAACTAGCATGAATTGACTTAGAGGGTGGCTCAGGGGTGTAAGTCTGCCCTCCAAGATGGTAAAGTCCCTCATCTGTCGGTTGGCCCTCTCCACACCCCGTACCTTCTCTGAGGATCTTCCTTATGCAAGGATCAAACTCAGGTCTCCTTGCAGGCAGATTCTTTACCATCTGACCAACCAGGGAAGCCCACTCTCACACCCATCCTTGGCCTAGCAGATATTTGGATGGGTGGATGGATGAACCAATGTCTGGAAATATGAAGTAATGCAAACAGGCGAGGTCAGTCCAGGCATTGAAATGCTGCTTACATGAATTCCCATCACTGGAAGGATACTTGTTTTTACAGTGGGTGTTTATTCATGGTGGACTTCCTAGTGTGACATGGGGATTGAAGAGGACCTAACTCCATGCCCCAGTCCTGTGGATGGCGTGTGACTCTCCTTTTTTTGTGAAATAGCAGAATATAGATAAAGCTTCTTTTCCCCATGAAACAGTTCATGCTGACCTAAAATACAAGGAAAATCAGTGACCTGGAATGAAACTTTTTTCAGCATTCTTGAGAGTCCCTTGAATAGCAAGGAGATCAAACCAGTCAATCCTAAAGGAAATCAACCCAGACTATTCACTGGAAGGACTGATGCTGAAGCTGAAGCTCTGATACTTTGGCTACCTGATGCAAAGAGCCGACTCATTGGAAAAGACTGAAGACAGGTGGCAACAGGGGTGACAGAGGATGAGATGGTTGGCATCACCAACTCAAGAATAATGGAGTGGGTTGCTATTTTCTTCTTCAGGGGAATCTTACTGATCCAAGGATCAAACCCATGTCTCTTGTGTTTCCTGCATTCACAGGTGGATTCTTTACCACTAGCACCACTTGGGAAGCCCCAGGTATTATTGGGGTAACATTGGCATATAATATTATATAAGATTCATGTGTGCAACTACTTCTATATACCCTACAGTGTGTCTACCACCAAAAATTGTTTCCATCCATTACCGTATAGTTGAGACCACTTACCCATTTTGCCCTTCCCCCTGCCCCATCCCTGTGTCTACCTGTTTTTTCCTGTTTGATTTGTGTATTCATTTTGTTTTTGTTTGTTTCTTATATTCCACATGTGAGTGAAAGCATATACTGCATGTCTTTCTCAGTCTAAGTTATTAGCATACTCTCAAGGTCCATCCATGTTGTTGCAAATAGCAAGATTTCATCTTTTTATGACTGAGTAGTATTCCTGTGTGTGTGTGTGTGAGAGAGAGAGAGAGAGAGAGAGAGAGAGAAAGAGACACACACACACACACACACACACACACACACACACACACACATCTTTTTAATCCATTCACTTATTGGTGGGCACTTCAGTTGTTTCCATATCTTGGCTATTGTATATAATGCTGTAATGAACATGGGATGTATATATCTTTTCAAATTAGTGTTTTCATTTTCTTTGCATAAATACTCAGAAGTGGGATAGCTGGGTTATACGGTAGCCCTGTTATTAATTTTTTGAGGAATCTCCATATTGTTTTCCATAGCAGCTGTACCAATTTATATTCCCATCGACAATGTATAAGTTTCTCTTTTCTCCACATCCTTGCCAACACTTATTATTTCTTGCCTTTTTGATAAGTCATTCTAACAGACATGAGATGATATCTGCTTGTGGTTTTCACTTGCATTTTCCCTAATAATTAGTGATGCTAAACATCTTTTCATGTGCTTGTTGGCTATCTGTATGTCTTCCTTGGAAAAACATCAAATCAACTCTGTCCACTTTTAAATCGTTAGTTTGTTTTTTGTTGTTGTTGAGTTGCATGAGGTCTTTATATATTTTGGATATTAGTCCCTTACTGGCAGATAGCAGTCTTGTAAGAGCTCAGTCATCCGTGGGTGCTCTTCCTCTCTTTTCTTCTGGCACAGCAGAGTCCACCCTGCTGCTAGTCCTTGTCCTCAGAGCCCCGGGGCAATGAATCTTGTCTCCTAAAAGCAGAGGTGCCAGGCACTTGATCAGTGCTTTCTTATGGAAATCACCTCTTCAGCACCATAACTTAGATCCACATGAAAAAGTTTCTCATCCTGGCCCCTTCTGCCTGGCCTCTTGGTTCACAGACTCTCACTTTACTATAGGGCTCTGTAGGGTTTCCCAGGTAGCTCATATGATAAATAGTCTGCCTGCAATGCAAGAGACTTGGGTTGGATCCCTCGATTGGAAAGATCCCCTGGAGAAGGAAATGGCTCCTGACTCCAGTATGCTTGCCTGGAGAATACCATGGACAGAGGAGACTGGAGGGCTATGGTCCTTAGGGTCGCAAAGAGTCGGACACGACTGTAGCAACTAAGCAGACACACATAGGTGGTTTGACCGAGCTGCTTAGGGAATTGGTAAGTCAAAGGTTGCCTCTGCATGGTCAAAAAACCAAAGTAACTTAAGATTATGATTTTAAGGCACTCTCACAAAATTGCACAATTCTGTGATTTTAAAGAATCAAAATTGGTCACTTTTCCATTTAGAGGACTGTTCCCCTGGAAGAAATACTCTCAAGATTCTCCTCATATTGGAGCATTATATAATCTCATGAAACACAGCTGGTTACTTCTCCCAGCAGTTCTGACTCTCTAGTCATGAAAGGAGCACTGTCTGAAGTGTTTAATGTAGACCACTTTGAGGAAGCAGAAATGATGAAATCACTGAATTCAACAGTAGAACAGGCCATTTAATGCAGCCTTGAAACCTTGTGGCTCAGTTGACAGGATGTGACATAATCGTCAGGCTTGCTTTCCACCTTCCAGATTCTTTGATAATGTAAACTAGCAAATTACGGCCTACTCAGAAAATAACTGCATGCTATGATACAATAGAGGTAGAATATTCCAAGAACAAGACAGAGGTATAGTAGCATTTTGCCATCTGGCAAAGCCACTAGACCAGATGGATTCACTAATGACTTCTCTGAAGTATTTAAGTAGACCTTGCTAAAACACATGACTGGCATATTTAATTATCCTAAATTAACAGGACTTCTGCCAAATATAACCCTCAATGCTTGAGTCATGTTCCTTACTTAAAGAAGAAAAAAGAGATGAATAGCTCCAGAAAGCTTGGTTTCTTACAGACCCCTTTCATTAGTCAGCGTTCTCATTACCAAATTGGTGTGTTACAATCTTAAAGCATTATTTCTTGTTTTTCAGAGAATGAATTGTAAGACTAACCATGCTGATCAAATTCATTTTATCAGTGACAATTATCCTTGATGAGAACATCCGGGGGTTGATAAATCTGATATAGTCACCAGACATCCCTTCCTACTTCCTGCCTGTGGAAGACTTCTCAACTACCAGATGTGGTCTTTTTTGCATAAGTTAATCAATTTTTATTTCTCTGTAACTATTTTCTTATTTTTATCTGTTTTAATTTCTATGTTTATATCAAAGCAATATTGACACACAAATAAGAAATTACAGAAGGCCTTATAATAAAGAACTGCTCCTGCTCCACCCTTCCACATCCCCAATGCAGTTTCCAGAAGAACACTTTTAATGCTTTTTTATTACTATAATTTATTTTTAATTGGAGGATAATTGCTTTACAATATTATGTTGGTTTCTGCCATACCTCAGTATGAATTAGCCATAGTTATATATACGTCCCCTCCCTCTTGACAGTTTTAAATCTTATGACTGTTCTTTCTGGTGATTACCTATACATCGCTAAACAATATTAATTGTTATTTCTATTTTTAATAATCATTTATGGCTGTGCTGGGTCTTCACTGATGCACAGGCTTTTCTTGAGTTGTGGGGAGTGGGGCTAGTCTAGCTGCGGTGCACAAGTTTCAGATCGTGTGGCTTCTCTTGTTGTGGAGCATGGGCTCTAGGGCATGTGGGCTTCAGAAGTTGTGGTTCCCAGGCTCTAGAGCACAGGCTCAATAGTTGTGGCTCAGGGGCTTAGGTTGCTTTGTGGCATGTGGGGTCTGCTCAGATCAGGGATCGAGCCTGTGTCTCCTGCACTGGCAGGTGAATTTTTTACCACTGAGCCACCAGGGAAGCCCTAATTGCTTTTTCTTGATTTATCTGTTTTAAACATGATCAACATCCTTTCAAGACATATGAAGATGTAGCTTATATATGCCATTCTTATGTCCCATCTCATGTCCTTATCAAAGGGTTCCTATTTTTAATTCTGTTAATATTTACCTTTGTAACTTTTATACCTTTGCACTTTTACTTTGGAGTCATCAACAATAGACAGTGTCTTTTGGCTCCTAACTTTGTATGATGAAGATATTTAGTGATATTGAATGCTCCAGGGTTCTTTCACTCACTATAATATTTTTGAGATTCATCCATGTTATTGTGTATATCAGTACTTAGTTCATTCATTTTTTATTGCTGAAAATGGCTCCATCGTATATATAATAATTTGTTTATCCATTCACTGTAGATGAATATTTGAGTTATTCCCAATTTTTGGCTAATATAAATAAAGCAGCTATGAATATTTGTACATAAGTCTTTATTTAGAGATATTTTATTTCTCTTGGGTAAATATCTAGGGGTGGCATTGTTAGGTCATATGATAACTGTATGTTTAACTTTATAAGAAACTATCAAACTACTTTCCAAAGTGACTTATTATCTTACATCCCCATCAGCAATGTGTGTGCATTCTAGCTATTCTGCATCCTCAGTAACTCTTGGTATTGTCAGCCTTTTCCATTTTAATTGTCTTTGACAGTATTTAAAGTCTTTGGGCTGTATTTTAAGTTGGGTTGTCTTCTTACTGTTGAAGTGTAAGCATTCTTTTTATGTACCAGGTACAAGTTCTTTGATAATTTTCATTATCTTATGACTTCTTTTTTCATTTTCCTAATGGTGTCTTTAAAAGAGCATAAGCTTTAATTTTGAAGTCCAATTTATCAATTGTTTTCTTTTATAGCTAATGTCTTCTGGTTCTTCTCTGAAAAACTGATTGTCTTTCAAAGGTCACAAAGGTTTTCATACGTGTTTTTATATCAGTTGCATGGTTTTAGTTCTTCCATTTAGCTCTCTGGTCATTTAAGATAATATTTGTGAGTGATGAGAGGTAAGTGCTGAGGTTTATTTTTTTTTTCTATGTGGATGTCCAGTTGTTTTAGTTTAAAAGAACTATCTTTCCCCTTTAAGTTGCCTTAATGCTTTCATTGGAAGTCAATTGACCAGACAAATATAAGTCTGTTGATGGACCCAATTTTGTTTCATCAATCTATGTCTATCCTTATGCCAATACTCTACTTTCTTAATCCTGACTCCCTTTTATAAAGGCTTTATGTAGAACTTCCCTTTCTATTAATATTCTACTCATATTTATTGATTTCACTATTTGAGTCCAGATTCTCTGACTGTTAATCATGACTATATACAATTTTCAAACTTCTTGCCTAGGGTATCTGCTCCTTTGAATCAGTTCTTTAGATAACCAGTGATCCATTTATGTGGTTTTTACCAGTTTTAATTCTCAGAAGGTGGTCTTATTTTTAAATTTTGGAGGATACATCAGAATAGCTCTCTATGTACATGACTTTCCCTGTCTTAGAATGTCAATCCCCAGGGGTCCCACATATGTTTGTTTTGAGCAATCTGGCAGTTAATTAATAATAGCCACACATCTATATACTGCTTACTATGTTGTAAGCACTCTAGTTTTTTAATTTTATCTTATTTTTACTTTATTTTACTTTACAATACTGTATTGGTTTTGCCATACATTNAGGAAGGTGAGAAGAAGAAGAACATGTTGAGAAAAAGAAGAAGAAGGTGAAAAGAAGAAGAAAAAGAAGAGGAAGAACACAAAGAAGGTGAGAAGAAGAAGAAGAAGTTGGGAAGAAGAAGAAGAAGTTGAGAAGAAGAAGAAGGGGAGAAGAAGAAGACGAAGCAGAAGATGATAAGAAGAAGAGGAAGGTGAGAAAAGAAGAAGGTGAGAAAAAGAAGAGGAAGTTGAGAAGAAGAAGAAGAAGAGGAAGAACAAGAAGACGGTGAGAAGAAGAAGAAGTAGAGAAGAAGAAGAAAGTGA